>JAWNPH010000099.1:0-477500 GCA_035047645.1 Drosophila merina
AGAAATATATCAAGATAGATTGATATGAAGGTAAAATGATATTTAGATGGAATGATATTAAGATAAAATCATATCAAGATAAAATTATTTTTAAGATAGAATTATATTTAGATAGAATGATATTAAGATTTCTATTAAGATAGAATTATATCAAGATAGATTGATATGAAGGTAAAATGATATTTGTATGGAATGATATTAAGATAAAATCATATCAAGATAAAATTATTTTTAAGATAGAATTATATTTAGATAGAATGATATCAAGATTTCTATTAAGATATAATTATATCAAGATAGATTGATATGAAGGTAAAATGATATTTAGATGGAATGATATTAAGATAAAATCATACCAAGATAAAATTATTTTTAAGATTGAATTATATTTAGATAGAATGATATCAAGATTTCTATTAAGATAGAATATATCAAGATAGATTGATATGAAGGTAAAATGATATTTAGATGGAATGATATTAAGATAAAATCATATCAAGATAAAATTATTTTTAAGCATAGAATTATATTTAGATAGAATGATATCAAGATTTCTATTAAGATAGAATTATATCAAGATTGATTGATATAGAAGGTAAAATGATATTTAGATGGAATGATATTAAGATAAAATCATACCAAGATAAAATTATTTTTAAGATAGAATTATATTTAGATAGAATGATATAAAGATTTCTATTAAGATAGAAATATATCAAGATAGATTGATATGAAGGTAAAATGATATTTAGATGGAATGATATTAAGATAAAATCATATCAAGATAAAATTATTTTTAAGATAGAATTATATTTAGATAGAATGATATCAAGATTTCTATTAAGATAGAATTATATCAAGATAGATTGATAATAAGGTAAAATGATATTTAGATGGAATGATATTAAGATAAAATCATATCAAGATAAAATTATTTTTAAGATAGAATTATATTTAGATAGAATGATATCAAGATTTCTATTAAGATAGAATTATATCAAGATAGATTTTTGATAATAAGGTAAAATGATATTTAGATAGAATAATATTAAGATAAAATCATATCAAGATAAAATTATTTTTAATATAGAATTATATTTAGATAGAATGATATCAAGATTTCTATTAAGATATAATTATATCAAAATAGATTGATATGAAGGTAAAATGATATTTAGATGGAATGATATTAAGATAAAATCATATCAAGATAAAATGAATTTTAATATAGAATTATATTTAGATAGAATGATATATAGATTTCTATAAAGATATCAAGATAGATTGATATGAAGGTAAAATGATATTAAGATGGAATGATATTAAGATAAAATCATATCAAGATAAAATTATTTTTAACATAGAATTATATTTAGATAGAATGATATCAAGATTTCTATTAAGATAGAATTACATCAAGATTGATTGATATAAAGGTAAAATGATATTTAGATGAAATGATATTAAGATAAAATCATACCAAGATAAAATTATTTTAAGATAGAATTATATTTAGATAGAATGATATCAAGATTTCTATTAAGATAGAATTATATCAAGATAGATTGATATGAAGGTAAAATGATATTTAGATGGAATGATATTAAGATAAAATCATATCAAGATAAAATTATTTTTAAGATAGAATTATTTTTAGATAGAATGATATTAAGATTTCTATTAAGATAGAATTATATCAAGATTGATTGATATGAAGGTAAAATGATATTTAGATGGAATGATATTAAGATAAAATCATATCAAGATAAAATTATTTTTAAGATAGAATTATATTTAGATAGAATGATATAAAGATTTCTATTAAGATAGAATTATATCAAGATAGATTGATATGAAGGTAAAATGATATTTAGATGGAATGATATTAAGATAAAATCATATCAAGATAAAATTATTTTTAAGATAGAATTATATTTAGATAGAATGATATCAAGATTTCTATTAAGATAGAATTATATCAAGATAAAATTTTGCTAAAATAGATTGATAATAAGGTAAAATGATATTTAGATGGAATGATATTAAGATAAAATCATATCAAGATAAAATTATTTTTAAGATAGAATTATATTTAGATAGAATGATATCAAGATTTCTATTAAGATAGAATTATATCAAGATAGATTGATATGAAGGTAAAATGATATTTAGATGGAATGATATTAAGATAAAATCATATCAAGATAAAATTATTTTTAATATAGAATTATATTTAGATAGAATGATATATAGATTTCTATAAAGATATCAAGATAGATTGATATGAATTTAAAATGATATTAAGATGGAATGATATTAAGATAAAATCATATCAAGATAAAATTATTTTTAACATAGAATTATATTTAGATAGAATGATATTAAGATTTCTATTAAGATAGAATTATATCAAGATAGATTGATATGAAGGTAAAATGATATTTAGATGGAATGATATTAAGATAAAATCATATCAAGATAAAATTATTTTTAAGATAGAATTATATTTAGATAGAATGATATCAAGATTTCTATTAAGATAGAATTATATCAAGATAGATTGATATTAAGGTAAAATGATATTTAGATGGAATGATATTAAGATAAAATCATATCAAGATAAAATTATTTTTAAGATAGAATTATATTTAGATAGAATGATATCAAGATTTCTATTATTATAGAATTATATTAAGATAGATTGATAATAAGGTAAAATGATATTTAGATAGAAAAATATTAAGATAAAATCATATCAAGATAAAATTATTTTTAATATAGAATTATATTTAGATAGAATGATATCAAGATTTCTATTAAGATATAATTATATCAAAATAGATTGATATGAAGGTAAAATGATATTTAGATGGAATGATATTAAGATAAAATCATATCAAGATAAAATTATTTTTAAGATAGAATTATATTTAGATAGAATGATATAAAGATTTCTATGAAAGAATATCAAGATAGATTGATATGAAGGTAAAATGATATTAAGATGGAATGATATTAAGATAAAATCATATCAAGATAAAATTATTTTTAAGATAGAATTATATTTAGATAGAATGATATCAAGATTTCTATTAAGATAGAATTATATCAAGATAGATTGATATGAAGGTAAAATGATATTTAGATGGAATGATATTAAGATAAAATCATACCAAGATAAAATTATTTTTAAGATAGAATTATATTTAGATAGAATGATATCAAGATTTCTATTATTATAGAATTCTATTAAGATAAAATTATATTAAGATAGATTGATAATAAGGTAAAATGATATTTAGATAGAAATATATTAAGAAAAAAATAATATCAAGATAAAATTATTTTTAAGATAGAATTATATTTAGATAGAATGATATCAAGATTTCTATTAACATAGAATTATATCAAGATAGATTGATATGAAGGTAAAATGATATTTAGATGGAATGATATTAAGATAAAATCATATCAAGATAAAATTATTTTTAAGATAGAATTATATTTAGATAGAATGATATCAAGATTTCTATTATTTAGAATTATATTAAGATAAAATTATATTAAGATAGATTGATAAGGTAAAATGATATTTAGATATAAAAATATTTAGATAAAATCATATCAAGATAAAATTATTTTTAAGATAGAATTATATTTAGATAGAATGATATAAAGATTTCTATTAAGATAGAATTATATCAAGATAGATTGATATGAAGGTAAAATGATATTAAGATGGAATGATATTAAGATAAAATCATATCAAGATAAAATTATTTTTAAGATAGAATTATATTTAGATAGAATGATATCAAGATTTCTATTAAGATAGAATTATATCAAGATAGATTAATATGAAGGTAAAATGATATTTAGATGGAATGATATTAAGATAAAATCATACCAAGATAAAATTATTTTTAGGATAGAATTATATTTAGATAGAATGATATCAAGATTTCTATTATTATAGAATTATATTAAGATAAAATTATATTAAGATAGATTGATATTAAGGTAAAATGATATTTAGATATGAAAAATATTAAGATAAAATCATATCAAGATAAAATTATTTTTAAGATAGAATTATATTTAGATAGAATGATATCAAGATTTCTATTAAGATAGAATTATATCAAGATAGATTGATATGAAGGTAAAATGATATTTAGATGGAATGATATTAAGATAAAATCATATCAAGATAAAATTATTTTTAAGATAGAATTATATTTAGATAGAATGATATCAAGATTTCTATTAATATAGAATTATATTAAGATAAAATTATATTAAAAATTAAATGATAATAAGGTAAAATGATATTTAGATATAAAAATATTAAGATAAAATCATATCAAGATAAAATTATTTTTAAGATAAAATTATATTAGATGATTGATTGATATAAGGTAAAATGATATTTAGATAGAATTATATTAAGATAAAATCATATCAAGATAAAATTATTTTTAAGATAGAATTATATTTAGATAGAATGATATAAAGATTTTCTATTAAGATAGAATTATATCAAGATAGATTGATATGAAGGTAAAATGATATTTAGATGGAATGATATTAAGATAAAATCATATCAAGATAAAATTATTTTTAAGATAGAATTATATTTAGATAGAATGATATCAAGATTTCTATTATTATAGAATTCTATTAAGATAAAATTATGCTAAGATATATTGATAATAAGGTAAAATGATATTTAGATATAAAAATATTTAGATAAAATCATATCAAGATAAAATTATTTTTAAGATAGAATTATATTTAGATAGAATGATATAAAGATTTCTATTAAGATAGAATTATATCAAGATAGATTGATATTAAGGTAAAATGATATTTAGATGGAATGATATTAAGATAAAATCATACCAAGATAAAATTATTTTTAAGATAGAATTATATTTAAATAGAATGATATCAAGATTTCTTTTAAGATAGAATTATATCTAGATTGATTGATATGAAGGTAAAATGATATTTAGATGGAATGATATTAAGATAAAATCATATCAAGATAAAATTATTTTATAAGATAGAATTATATTTAGATAGAATGATATCAAGATTTCTATTAAGATAGAATTATATCAAGATAGATTGATATGAAGGTAAAATGATATTTAGATGGAATAATATTAAGATAAAATCATACCAAGATAAAATTATTTTTAAGATAGAATTATATTTAGATAGAATGATATCAAGATTCTATTATTATAGAATCTATTAAGATAAAATTATATTAAGATAATTGATAATAAGGTAAAATGATATTTAGATATAAAAATATTAAGATAAAATCATATCAAGATAAAATTATTTTTAATATAGAATTATATTTAGATAGAATGATATCAAGATTTCTATTAAGATAGAATTATATCAAGATAGATTGATATGAAGGTAAAATGATATTTAGATGGAATGATATTAAGATAAAATCATATCAAGATAAAATTATTTTTAAGATAGAATTATATTTAGATAGAACATATCAAGATTTTTTAAGATAAAATCATATCAAGATAAAATTATTTTAAGATAGAATTATATTTAGTAGATGATATAAGATTTCTATTAAGATAGAATTATATCAAGATAGATTGATATGAAGGTAAAATGATATTAGATGGAATGATATTAAGATAAAATCATATCAAGATAAAATTATTTTTAAGATAGAATTATATTTAGATAAAATGATTAAGATTTCTTTATTTAGAATTATATTAAGATAAAATTATGTTAAGATAGATTGATATAAGGTAAAATATATTTAGATATAAAATATTTAGATAAAATCATATCAAGATAAAATTATTTTAAGATAGAATTATATTTAGATAGAATGATATAAAGATTTCTATTAAGATAGAATTATATCAAGATAGATTGATATGAAGGTAAAATATATTTAGATGGAATGATATTAAGATAAATCATATAAGATAAAATTATTTTTAAGATAGAATTATATTTAGATAGAATATATAAGATTTCTATTAAGATAGAATTATATCAAGATAGATTAAGATGAAGGTAAAATGATATTAAGATGGAATGATATTAAGATAAAATCATATCAAGATAAAATTATTTTTAAGATAGAATTATATTTAGATAGAATGATATCAAGATTTCTATTAAGATAGAATTATATCAAGATTGATTGATATGAAGGTAAAATGATATTTAAATGGAATGATATTAAGATAAAATCATACCAAGATAAAATTATTTTTAAGATAGAATTATATTTAGATAGAATGATATCAAGATTTCTGTTATTATAGAATTATAATAAGATAAAATTATATTAAGATATATTGATAATAAGGTAAAATGATATTTAGATATAAAAATATTAAGATAAAATCATATCAAGATAAAATTATTTTTAAGATAGAATTATATTTAGATAGAATGATATCAAGATTTCTATTAAGATAGAATTATATCAAGATAGATTGATATTAAGGTAAAATGATATTAAGATGGAATGATATTAAGATAAAATCATATCAAGATAAAATTATTTTTAAGATAGAATTATATTTAGATAGAACCATATCAAGATTTCTATTAAGATAGAATTATATCAAGATTGATTGATATGAAGGTAAAATGATATTTAAATGGAATGATATTAAGATAAAATCATACCAAGATAAAATTATTTTTAAGATAGAATTATATTTAGATAGAATGATATCAAGATTTCTATTATTATAGAATTCTATTAAGATAAAATTATATTAAGATAGATTGATAATAAGGTAAAATGATATTTAGATATAAAAATATTAAGATAAAATCATATCAAGATAAAATTATTTTTAAGATAGAATTATATTTAGATAGAATGATATAAAGATTTCTATTAAGATAGAATTATATCAAGATAGATTGATATGAAGGTAAAATGATATTTAGATGGAATGATATTAAGATAAAATCATATCAAGATAAAATTATTTTTAAGATAGAATTATATTTAGATAGAATGATATCAAGATTTCTATTAAGATAGAATTATATCAAGATTGATTGATATGAAGGTAAAATGATATTTAGATGGAATGATATTAAGATAAAATCATATCAAGATAAAATTATTTAAGATAGAATTATATTTAGATAGAATATAAGTTTTAGATGATTATTTTAGATAGAATGATATAAGATTTCTATTAAGATAGAATTATATCAAGATAGATTGATATAAGGTAAATGATATTTAGATGGAATGATATTAGATAAAATCATATCAAGATAAAATTATTTTTAAGATAGAATTATATTTAGATAGAATGATATAAAGATTTTATTAAGATAGAATTATATCAAGATAGATTGATATGAAGGTAAAATGATATTAAGATGGAATGATTTTAAGATAAAATCATATCAAGATAAAATTATTTTTAAGATAGAATTATATTTAGATAGAATGATATCAAGATTTCTATTATTATAGAATTATATTAAGATAAAATTATATTAAGATAGATTGATAATAAGGTAAAATGATATTTAGATATAAAAATATTAAGATAAAATCAAATCAAGATAAAATTATTTTTAATATAGAATTATATTTAGATAGAATGATATAAAGATTTCTATTAAGATAGAATTATATCAAGATAGATTGATATGAAGGTAAAATGATATTAAGATGGAATGATATTAAGATAAAATCATATCAAGATAAAATTATTTTTAATATAGAATTATATTTAGATAGAATGATATAAAGATTTCTATTAAGATAGAATTATATCAAGATAGATTGATATGAAGGTAAAATGATATTTAGATGGAATGATATTAAGATAAAATCATATCAAGATAAAATTATTTTTAAGATAGAATTATATTTAGATAGAATGATATCAAGATTTCTATTAAGATAGAATTATATCAAGATAGATTGATATGAAGGTAAAATGATATTTAGATGGAATGATATTAAGATAAAATCATATCAAGATAAAATTATTTTTAAGATAAAATTATATTTAGATAGAATGATATCAAGATTTCTATTATTCTAGAATTATATTAAGATAAAATTATATTAAGATATATTGATAATAAGGTAAAATGATATTTAGATATAAAAATATTAAGATAAAATCATATCAAGATAAAATTATTTTTAAGATAGAATTATATTTAGATAGAATGATATAAAGATTTCTATTAAGATAGAATTATATCAAGATAGATTGATATTAAGGTAAAATGATATTTAGATGGAATGATATTAAGATAAAATCATATCAAGATAAAATTATTTTTAAGATAGAATTATATTTAGATAGAATGATATCAAGATTTCTATTAAGATAGAATTATATCAAGATTGATTGATATGAAGGTAAAATGATATTTAAATGGAATGATATTAAGATAAAATCATACCAAGATAAAATTATTTTTAAGATAGAATTATATTTAGATAGAATGATATCAAGATTTCTATTATTATAGAATTATATTAAGATAAAATTATATTAAGATAGATTATAATAAGGTAAAATGATATTTAGATATAAAAATATTTAGATAAAATCATATCAAGATAAAATTATTTTTAAGATAGAATTATATTTAGATAGAATGATATCAAGATTTCTATTAAGATAGAATTATATCAAGATAGATTGATATGAAGGTAAAATGATATTTAGATGGAATGATATTAAGATAAAATCATATCAAGATAAAATTATTTTTAAGATAGAATTATATTTAGATAGAATGATATCAAGATTTCTATTAAGATAGAATTATATCAAGATAGATTGATATGAAGGTAAAATGATATTTAAATGGAATGATATTAAGATAAAATCATACCAAGATAAAATTATTGTTAAGATAGAATTATATTTAGATAGAATAGATTTGATAATATAATTATTTTAAGATAGAATTATTTAGTAGAATGATATAAAGATTTCTTTAAGATAGAATTATATCAAGATAGATGATATAAAGGTAAAATGATATAGATGAATGATATTAAGATAAAATCTACAAGATAAAATTATAAATGATATAGTAGAATGATATAAAGATTTCTATTAAGATAGAAATATATAAGATAGATGATATGAAGGTAAAATGATATTTAGATGGAATGATATTAAGATAAAATCATATCAAGATAAAATATTTAAGATAGAATTATATTTAGATAAAATGATATCAAGATTTCTATTATTTAGAATTATATTAAGATAAAATTATGTAAGATAGATGATAATAAGGTAAAATGATATTTAGATATAAAATATTTAGATAAAATATATAGATAAATATTTTAAGATAGAATTATATTTAGATAGAATGATATAAAGATTTCTATTAAGATAGAATTATATCAAGATAGATTGATATGAAGGTAAAATGATATTAAGATGGAATGATATTAAGATAAAATCATATCAAGATAAAATTGTTTTTAAGATAGAATTATATTTAGATAGAACTATATCAAGATTTCTATTAAGATAGAATTATATTAAGATAGATTAAGATGAAGGTAAAATGATATTAAGATGGAATGATATTAAGATAAAATCATATCAAGATAAAATTATTTTTAAGATAGAATTATATTTAGATAGAATGATATCAAGATTTCTATTAAGATAGAATTATATCAAGATAGATTGATATGAAGGTAAAATGATATTTAGATGGAATAATATTAAGATAAAATCATACCAAGATAAAATTATTTTTAAGATAGAATTATATTTAGATAGAATGATATCAAGATTTCTATTATTATAGAATTATATTAAGATAAAATTATATTAAGATAGATTGATAATAAGGTAAAATGATATTTAGATATAAAAATATTAAGATAAAATCATATCAAGATAAAATTATTTTTAAGATAGAATTATATTTAGATAGAATGATATAAAGATTTCTATTAAGATAGAATTATATCAAGATAGATTGATATTAAGGTAAAATGATATTTAGATGGAATGATATTAAGATAAAATCATATCAAGATAAAATTATTTTTAAGATAGAATTATATTTAGATAGAATATATAAGATTTCTATTAAGATAGAATTATATCAAGATAGATTGATATGAAGGTAAAATGATATTTAGATGGAATGATATTAAGATAAAATCATATCAAGATAAAATTATTTTTAAGATAGAATTATATTTAGATAGAATGATATCAAGATTTCTATTAAGATAGAATTATATCAAGATTGATTGATATGAAGGTAAAATGATATTTAAATGGAATGATATTAAGATAAAATCATACCAAGATAAAATTATTTTTAAGATAGAATTATATTTAGATAGAATGATATCAAGATTTCTATTATTATAGAATTCTATTAAGATAAAATTATGCTAAGATAATTGATAATAAGGTAAAATGATATTTAGATATAAAAATATTAAGATAAAATCATATCAAGATAAAATTATTTTTAAGATAGAATTATATTTAGATAGAATGATATAAAGATTTCTATTAAGATAGAATTATATCAAGATAGATTGATATGAAGGTAAAATGATATTTAGATGGAATGATATTAAGATAAAATCATATCAAGATAAAATTATTTTTAAGATAGAATTATATTTAGATAGAATGATATCAAGATTTCTATTAAGATAGAATTATATCAAGATTGATTGATATGAAGGTAAAATGATATTTAAATGGAATGATATTAAGATAAAATCATACCAAGATAAAATTATTTTTAAGATAGAATTATATTTAGATAGAATGATATCAAGATTTCTATTATTATAGAATTATATTAAGATAAAATTATATTAAGATTAGATGATAATAAGGTAAAATGATATTTAGATATAAAAATATTAAGATAAAATCATATCAAGATAAAATTATTTTTAAGATAGAATTATATTTAGATAGAATGATATCAAGATTTCTATTAAGATAGAATTATATCAAGATAGATTGATATGAAGGTAAAATGATATTTAGATGGAATGATATTAAGATAAAATCATATCAAGATAAAATTATTTTTAAGATAGAATTATATTTAGATAGAATGATATCAAGATTTCTATTAAGATAGAATTATATCAAGATAGATTGATATGAAGGTAAAATGATATTTAGATGGAATGATATTAAGATAAAATCATACCAAGATAAAATTATTTAAGATAGATTATATTTAGATAGAATATATGAGAATTTTAAGATAGATTATATTTAGTAGAATGATATAAGATTTCTATTAAGATAGAATTATATCAAGATAGATTGATATAAAGGTAAAATGATATTTAGATGAAATGATATTAAGATAAAATCATATCAAGATAAAATTATTTTTAAGATAGAATTATATTTAGATAGAATGATATAAAGATTTCTATTAAGATAGAAATATATCAAGATAGATTGATATGAAGGTAAAATGATATTTAGATGGAATGATTTTAAGATAAAATCATATCAAGATAAAATTATTTTTAAGATAGAATTATATTTAGATAAATGATTAAGATTTCTTTATTATAGAATTATATTAAGATAAAATTATATTAAGATAATTGATAATAAGGTAAAATGATATTAGATATAAAAATATTAGTAATCTATCAAGATTTATTTTAAGATAGAATTATATTTAGATAGAATGATATAAAGATTTCTATTAAGATAGAATTATATCAAGATAGATTGATATGAAGGTAAAATGATATTTAGATGGAATGATATTAAGATAAAATCATATCAAGATAAAATTATTTTTAAGATAGAATTATATTTAGATAGAAATATAAGATTTCTATTAAGATAGAATTATATAAGATAGATTAAATGAAGGTAAAATGATATTAAGATGGAATGATATTAAGATAAAATCATATCAAGATAAAATTATTTTTAAGATAGAATTATATTTAGATAGAATGATATCAAGATTTCTATTAAGATAGAATTATATCAAGATAGATTGATATGAAGGTAAAATGATATTTAGATGGAATGATATTAAGATAAAATCATACCAAGATAAAATTATTTTTAAGATAGAATTATATTTAGATAGAATGATATCAAGATTTCTATTATTATAGAATTATATTAAGATAAAATTATATTAAGATAGATTGATAATAAGGTAAAATGATATTTAGATATAAAAATATTAAGATAAAATCATATCAAGATAAAATTATTTTTAAGATAGAATTATATTTAGATAGAATGATATAAAGATTTCTATTAAGATAGAATTATATCAAGATAGATTGATATTAAGGTAAAATGATATTTAGATGGAATGATATTAAGATAAAATCATATCAAGATAAAATTATTTTTAAGATAGAATTATATTTAGATAGAATGATATCAAGATTTCTATTAAGATAGAATTATATCAAGATTGATTGATATGAAGGTAAAATGATATTTAGATGGAATGATATTAAGATAAAATCATATCAAGATAAAATTATTTTTAAGATAGAATTATATTTAGATAGAATATATCAAGATTTCTATTAATATAGAATTATATTAAGATAAATTATATTAAAAATTAAATGATAATAAGGTAAAATGATATTTAGATATAATGATATTAAGATAAAATCATATCAAGATAAAATTATTTTTAATATAGAATTATATTTAGATAGAATGATATTAAGATTTCTATTAAGATAGAATTATATCAAGATAGATTGATATGAAGGTAAAATGATATTTAGATGGAATGATATTAAGATAAAATCATATCAAGATAAAATTATTTTTAAGATAGAATTATATTTAGATAGAATGATATCAAGATTTCTATTAAGATAGAATTATATCAAGATAGATTGATATGAAGGTAAAATGATATTTAGATGGAATGATATTAAGATAAAATCATACCAAGATAAAATTATTTTTAAGATAGAATTATATTTAGATAGAATGATATCAAGATTTCTATTATTATAGAATTATATTAAGATAAAATTATATTAAGATAAATTATAATAAGGTAAAATGATATTTAAATATAAAAATATTAAGATAAAATCATATCAAGATAAAATTATTTTTAACATAGAATTATATTTAGATAGAATGATGTCAACATTTCTATTAAGATAGAATTATATCAAGATAGATTGATATGAAGGTAAAATGATATTTAGATGGAATGATATTAAGATAAAATCATATCAAGATAAAATTATTTTTAAGATAGAATTATATTTAGATAGAATGATATCAAGATTTCTATTAAGATAGAATTATATCAAGATTGATTGATATGAAGGTAAAATGATATTTAGATGGAATGATATTAAGATAAAATCATACCAAGATAAAATTATTGTTAAGATAGAATTATATTTAGATAGAATCATATCAAGATTTCTATAAGATAAAATTTAGATAAATTATTTTAAGATAGAATTATATTTAGTAGAATGATATAAAGATTTCTATTAAGATAGAATTATATCAAGATAGATGATATAAAGGTAAAATGATATTTAGATGAAATGATATTAAGATAAAATCATATCAAGATAAAATTATTTTTAAATAGAATTATTTTAGATAGAATATATAGATTTTATTAAGATAGAAATATATCAAGATAGATTGATATGAAGGTAAAATGATATTTAGATGGAATGATATTAAGATAAAATCATATCAAGATAAAATTATTTTTAAGATAGAATTATATTTAGATAGAATGATATCAAGATTTCTATTATTATAGAATTATATTAAGATAAAATTATATTAAGATAGATTGATAATAAGGTAAAATATATTTAGATATAAAAATATTAAGATAAAATCATATCAAGATAAAATTATTTTTAAGATAGAATTATATTTAGATAGAATGATATCAAGATTTCTATTAAGATAGAATTATATCAAGATAGATTGATATGAAGGTAAAATGATATTTAGATGGAATGATATTAAGATAAAATCATATCAAGATAAAATTATTTTTAAGATAGAATTATATTTAGATAGAATGATATCAAGATTTCTATTATTATAGAATTTATTAAGATAAAATTATTTAAAGAATTAATGTGATGATTAAGATTTCTATTAAGATAGAATTATATCAAGATAGATTGATATAAAGGTAAAATGATATTTAGATGGAATGATATTAAGATAAAATCATATCAAGATAAAATTATTTTAAGATAGAATTATATTTAGATAGAATGATATAAAGATTTCTATTAAGATAGAATTATATCAAGATAGATTGATATGAAGGTAAAATGATATTTAGATGGAATGATATTAAGATAAAATCATATCAAGATAAAATTATTTTTAAGATAGAATTATATTTAGATAGAATGATATCAAGATTTCTATTATTATAGAATTATATTAAGATAAAATTATATTAAGATAGATTGATAATAAGGTAAAATGATATTTAGATATAAAAATATTAAGATAAAATCATATCAAGATAAAATTATTTTTAAGATAGAATTATATTTAGATAGAATGATATCAAGATTTCTATTAAGATAGAATTATATCAAGATAGATTGATATGAAGGTAAAATGATATTTAGATGGAATGATATTAAGATAAAATCATATCAAGATAAAATTATTTTAAGATAGAATTATATTTAGGTAGAATGATATAAAGATTTCTATTAAGATAGAATTATATCAAGATAGATTGATAATAAGGTAAAATGATATTTAGATGGAATGATATTAAGATAAAATCATATCAAGATAAAATTATTTTTAAGATAGAATTATATTTAGATAGAATGATATCAAGATTTCTATTAAGATAGAATTATATCAAGATAGATTGATATGAAGGTAAAATGATATTAAGATGGAATGATATTAAAATAAAATCATATCAAGATAAAATTATTTTTAATATAGAATTATATTTAGATAGAATGATATCAAGATTTCTATTAAGATATAATTATATCAAGATAGATTGATATGAAGGTAAAATAATATTTAGATGAAATGATATTAAGATAAAATCATATCAAGATAAAATTATTTTTAAGATAGAATTATATTTAGATAGAATGATATTAAGATTTCTATTAAGATAGAATTAAATCAAGATAGATGATATGAAGGTAAAATGATATTTAGATGGAATGATATTAAGATAAAATCATATCAAGATAAAATTATTTTTAAGATAGAATTATATTTAGATAAATGATATCAAGATTTCTATTAAAGATTATTTAAGATAATATTATAATGATATAAGGTAAAATGATATTTAGATGGAATGATATTAAGATAAAATCATATCAAGATAAAATTATTTTTAAATAGAATTATATTTAGATAGAATGATATCAAGATTTCTATTAAGATAGAATTATATCAAGATAGATTGATATGAAGGTAAAATGATATTTAGATGGAATGATATTAAGATAAAATCATACCAAGATAAAATTTTTTTAAGATAGAATTATATTTAGATAGAATGATATCAAGATTTCTATTATTATAGAATTTATTAAGATAAAATTATTTAAGATAGATTGATAATAAGGTAAAATGATATTTAGATAGAAAAATATTAAGATAAAATCATATCAAGATAAAATTATTTTTAAGATAGAATTATATTTAGATAGAATGATATAAGATTTCTATTAAGATAGAATTATATCAAGATAGTTGATATGAAGGTAAAATGATATTAGATGGATGATTTAAGTAAAATCATATAAGATAAAATTATTTTAAATAGAATTATATTTAGATAGAATGATATTAAGATTTCTATTAAGATAGAATTATATCAAGATAGATTGATATGAAGGTAAAATGATATTTAGATGGAATGATATTAAGATAAAATCATATCAAGATAAAATTATTTTTAAGATAGAATTATATTTAGATAGAATGATATAAAGATTTCTATTAAGATAGAATTATATCAAGATAGATTGATATGAAGGTAAAATGATATTTAGATGGAATGATATTAAGATAAAATCATACCAAGATAAAATTATTTTTAAGATAGAATTATATTTAGATAGAATGATATCAAGATTTCTATTATTATAGAATTATATTAAGATAAAATTATATTAAGATAGATTGATAATAAGGTAAAATGATATTTAGATAGAAAAATATTAAGATAAAATCATATCAAGATAAAATTATTTTTAAGATAGAATTATATTTAGATAGAATGATATCAAGATTTCTATTAAGATAGAATTATATCAAGATAGATTGATATGAAGGTAAAATGATATTTAGATGGAATGATATTAAGATAAAATCATATCAAGATAAAATTATTTTTAAGATAGAATTATATTTAGATAGAATGATATCAAGATTTCTATTATATAGAATTATAGATAATTATTTAGATAGATTATAGAATGATATAAAGATTTCTATTAAGATAGAATTATATCAAGATAGATTGATATGAAGGTAAAATGATATTTAGATGGAATGATATTAAGATAAAATCATATCAAGATAAAATTATTTTTAACATAGAATTATATTTAGATAGAATGATATTAAGATTTCTATTAAGATAGAATTATATCAAGATAGATTGATATGAAGGTAAAATGATATTTAGATGGAATGATATTAAGATAAAATCATACCAAGATAAAATTATTTTTAAGATAGAATTATATTTAGATAGAATGATATCAAGATTTCTATTATTATAGAATTCTATTAAGAAAAAATGATATTAAGATAGATTGATAATAAGGTAAAATGATATTTAGATAGAAAAATATTAAGATAAAATCATATCAAGATAAAATTATTTTTAAGATAGAATTATATTTAGATAGAATGATATCAAGATTTCTATTAAGATAGAATTATATCAAGATAGATTGATATGAAGGGTAAAATGATATTTAGATGGAATGATATTAAGATAAAATCATATCAAGATAAAATTATTTTTAATATAGAATTATATTTAGATAGAATCATATTAAGATTTCTATTAAGATAGAATTATATCAAGATAGATTGATATTAAGGTAAAATGATATTAAGATGGAATGATATTAATATAAAATCATATCAAGATAAAATTATTTTAAGATAGAATTATATTTAGGTAGAATGATATAAAGATTTCTATTAAGATAGAATTATATCAAGATAGATTGATATGAAGGTAAAATGATATTTAGATGGAATGATATTAAGATAAAATCATATCAAGATAAAATTATTTTTAATATAGAATTATATTTAGATAGAATGATATTAAGATTTCTATTAAGATAGAATTATATCAAGATAGATTGATATTAAGGTAAAATATATTTAGATGGATGATATTAAGATAAAATCATATAAGATAAAATTATTTTTAAGATAGAATTATATTTAGATAGAATATATCAAGATTTTATTATATAGAATTATTTAAGATAAAATTATATTAAAAATTAAATGATAATAAGGTAAAATATATTTAGATGTAATGATATTAAGATAAAATCATATCAAGATAAAATTATTTTTAAGATAGAATTATATTTAGATAGAATGATATCAAGATTTCTATTAAGATATTATTATATCAAAATAGATTGATATGAAGGTAAAATGATATTTAGATGAAATGATATTAAGATAAAATCATATCAAGATAAAATTATTTTTAAGATAGAATTATATTTAGATAGAATGATATTAAGATTTTATTAAGATAGAATTATATCAAGATAGATTGATATTAAGGTAAAATGATATTTAGATGGAATGATATTAAGATAAAATCATATAAGATAAAATTATTTTTAAGATAGAATTATATTTAGATAAAATGATATCAAGATTTCTATTAAATAGAATTATATAAGATAAATATATTTTGATATTAAGGTAAAATGATATTTAGATGGAATGATATTAAGATAAAATCATATCAAGATAAAATTATTTTTAACATAGAATTATATTTAGATAGAATGATATTAAGATTTCTATTAAGATAGAATTATATCAAGATAGATTGATATGAAGGTATAATGATATTTAGATGGAATGATATTAAGATAAAATCATACAAGATAAAATTTTTTTAAGATTGAATTATATTTAGATAGAATGATATCAAGATTTCTATTATTATAGAATTCTATTAAGAAAAAATTATATTAAGATAGATTGATAATAAGGTAAAATGATATTTAGATAGAAAAATATTAAGATAAAATCATATCAAGATAAAATTATTTTTAAGATAGAATTATATTTAGATAGAATGATATCAAGATTTCTATTAAGATAGAATTATATCAAAATAGATTGATATGAAGGTAAAATGATATTTAGATGGAATGATATTAAGATAAAATCATATCAAGATAAAATTATTTTTAAGATAGAATTATATTTAGGTAGAATGATATAAAGATTTCTATTAAGATAGAATTATATCAAGATAGATTGATAATAAGGTAAAATGATATTTAGATGGAATGATATTAAGATAAAATCATATCAAGATAAAATTATTTTTAAGATAGAATTATATTTAGATAGAATGATATAAGATTTCTATTAATATAGAATTATTTAAGATAAATTATATTAAAAATTAAATGATATTAAGGTAAAATGATATTTAGATGGAATGATATTAAGATAAAATCATATCAAGATAAAATTATTTTTAAGATAGAATTATATTTAGATAGAATGATATTAAGATTTCTATTAAGATAGAATTATATCAAGATAGATTGATATGAAGGTAAAATGATATTTAGATGGAATGATATTAAGATAAAATCATACCAAGATAAAATTTTTTTAAGATTGAATTATATTTAGATAGAATGATATCAAGATTTCTATTATTATAGAATTCTATTAAGAAAAAATATATTAAGATAGATTGATAATAAGGTAAAATGATATTTAGATAGAAAAATATTAAGATAAAATCATATCAAGATAAAATTATTTTTAAGATAGAATTATATTTAGATAGAATGATATAAAGATTTCTATTAAGATAGAATTATATCAAGATAGATTGATATGAAGGTAAAATGATATTTAGATGGAATGATATTAAGATAAAATCATATCAAGATAAAATTATTTTTAAGATAGAATTATATTTAGATAGAATGATATCAAGATTTCTATTATTAATTTTAAGATAAAATTATTTAGATAGAATTATTTATAGAATGATATAAAGATTTTATTAAGATAGAATTATATCAAGATAGATTGATATGAAGGTAAAATGATATTTAGATGGAATGATATTAAGATAAAATCATACCAAGATAAAATTATTTTTAAGATAGAATTATATTTAGATAGAATGATATTAAGATTTCTATTATGATAGAATTATATCAAGATAGATTGATATGAAGGTAAAATGATATTTAGATGGAATGATATTAAGATAAAATCATACCAAGATAAAATTATTTTTAAGATAGAATTATATTTAGATAAAATGATATCAAGATTTCTATTATTATAGAATTATATTAGGATAAAATTATATTAAGATAGATTGATAATAAGGTAAAATGATATTTAGATATAAAAATATTTAAATAAAATCATATCAAGATAAAATTATTTTTAAGATAGAATTATATTTAGATAGAATGATATCAAGATTTCTATTAAGATAGAATTATATCAAGATAGATTGATATGAAGGTAAAATGATATTTAGATGGAATGATATTAAGATAAAATCATATCAAGATAAAATTATTTTTAAGATAGAATTATATTTAGATAGAATGATATCAAGATTTCTATTATTATAGAATTTATTAAGATAAAATTATTTAAGATAGAATTATATTTAGTAGAATGATATAAAGATTTTATTAAGATAGAATTATATCAAGATAGATTGATATGAAGGTAAAATGATATTTAGATGGAATGATATTAAGATAAAATCATATCAAGATAAAATTATTTTTAAGATAGAATTATATTTAGATAGAATGATATTAAGATTTCTATTAAGATAGAATTATATCAAGATAGATTGATATGAAGGTAAAATGATATTTAGATGGAATGATATTAAGATAAAATCATACCAAGATAAAATTATTTTTAAGATTGAATTATATTTAGATAGAATGATATCAAGATTTCTATTATTATAGAATTCTATTAAGAAAAAATGATATTAAGATAGATTGATAATAAGGTAAAATGATATTTAGATAGAAAAATATTAAGATAAAATCATATCAAGATAAAATTATTTTTAAGATAGAATTATATTTAGATAGAATGATATAAAGATTTCTATTAAGATAGAATTATATCAAGATAGATTGATATGAAGGTAAAATGATATTAAGATGGAATGATATTAATATAAAATCATATCAAGATAAAATTATTTTAAGATAAATTTATATTTAGATAGAATGATATAAAGATTTCTATTAAGATAGAATTATATCAAGATAGATTGATATAAAGGTAATGATATTTAGATGGATGATATTAAGATAAAATCATATCAAGATAAAATTATTTTTAAGATAGAATTATATTTAGATAGAATGATATTAAGATTTCTATTAAGATAGAATTATATCAAGATAGATTGATATGAAGGTAAAATGATATTTAGATGGAATGATATTAAGATAAAATCATACCAAGATAAAATTATTTTTAAGATAGAATTATATTTAGATAGAATGATATCAAGATTTCTATTATTATAGAATTCTATTAAGAAAAAATGATATTAAGATAGATTGATAATAAGGTAAAATGATATTTAGATAGAAAAATATTAAGATAAAATCATATCAAGATAAAATTATTTTTAAGATAGAATTATATTTAGATAGAATGATATCAAGATTTCTATTAAGATAGAATTATATCAAGATAGATTGATATGAAGGTAAAATGATATTTAGATGGAATGATATTAAGATAAAATCATATCAAGATAAAATTATTTTTAAGATAGAATTATATTTAGATAGAATGATATCAAGATTTCTATTAAGATATAATTATATCAAAATAGATTGATATGAAGGTAAAATGATATTTAGATGGAATGATATTAAGATAAAATCATATCAAGATAAAATTATTTTTAAGATAGAATTATATTTAGATAGAATATATTAAGATTTTATTAAGATAGAATTATATCAAGATAGATTGATATGAAGGTAAAATGATATTTAGATATAAAAATATTTAGATAAAATCATATCAAGATAAAATTTTTTTTAAGATAGAATTATATTTAGATAGAATGATATAAAGATTTCTATTAAGATAGAATTATATCAAGATAGATTGATATGAAGGTAAAATGATATTTAGATGGAATGATATTAAGATAAAATCATATCAAGATAAAATTATTTTAAGATAGAATTATATTTAGATAGAATGATATAAAGATTTTATTAAGATAGAATTATATCAAGATAGATTGATATAAAGGTAAAATGATATTTAGATGGAATGATATTAAGATAAAATCATATCAAGATAAAATTATTTTTAAGATAGAATTATATTTAGATAGAATGATATTAAGATTTCTATTAAGATAGAATTATATCAAGATAGATTGATATGAAGGTAAAATGATATTTAGATGGAATGATATTAAGATAAAATCATACAAGATAAAATATTTTTAAGATTGAATTATATTTAGATAAATGATATCAAGATTTCTATTATTTAGAATTATATTAAGATAAAATTATATTAAGATAGATTGATAATAAGGTAAAATATATTTAGATATAAAAATATTTAGATAAAATCATATCAAGATAAAATTATTTTTAAGATAGAATTATATTTAGATAGAATGATATAAAGATTTCTATTAAGATAGAATTATATCAAGATAGATTGATATGAAGGTAAAATGATATTTAGATGGAATGATATTAAGATAAAATCATATCAAGATAAAATTATTTTTAAGATAGAATTATATTTAGATAGAATGATATCAAGATTTCTATTATTATAGAATTATATTAAGATAAAATTATGCTAAGATAGATTGATAAAAAGGTAAAATGATATTTAGATATAAAAATATTAAAATAAAATCATATCAAGATAAAATTATTTTTAAGATAGAATTATATTTAGATAGAATGATATAAAGATTTCTATTAAGATAGAATTATATCAAGATAGATTGATATGAAGGTAAAATGATATTTAGATGGAATGATATTAAGATAAAATCATATCAAGATAAAATTATTTTAAGATAGAATTATATTTAGATAGAATGATATTAAGATTTCTATTATGATAGAATTATATCAAGATAGATTGATATGAAGGTAAAATGATATTTAGATGGAATGATATTAAGATAAAATCATATCAAGATAAAATTATTTTTAAGATAGAATTATATTTAGATAGAATGATATTAAGATTTCTATTAAGATAGAATTATATCAAGATAGATTGATATGAAGGTAAAATGATATTTAGATGGAATGATATTAAGATAAAATCATACCAAGATAAAATTATTTTTAAGATTGAATTATATTTAGATAGAATGATATCAAGATTTCTATTATTATAGAATTATATTAAGATAAAATGATATTAAGATAGATTGATAATAAGGTAAAAGATATTTAGATAGAAAAATATTAAGATAAAATCATATCAAGATAAAATTATTTTTAAGATAGAATTATATTTAGATAGAATGATATAAAGATTTCTATTAAGATAGAATTATATCAAGATAGATTGATATAAAGGTAAAATGATATTTAGATGGAATGATATTAAGATAAAATCATATCAAGATAAAATTATTTTTAATATAGAATTATATTTAGATAGAATGATATCAAGATTTCTATTAAGATATAAATATATCAAAATAGATTGATATGAAGGTAAAATGATATTTAGATGAAATGATATTAAGATAAAATCATATCAAGATAAAATTATTTTTAACATAGAATTATATTTAGATAGAATCATATTAAGATTTCTATTAAGATAGAATTATATCAAGATAGATTGATAATAAGGTAAAATGATATTTAGATGGAATGATATTAAGATAAAATCATATCAAGATAAAATTATTTTTAAGATAGAATTATATTTAGATAGAATGATATCAAGATTTCTTTAATTAGAATTATTAGATACAATATTTAAAATTAAATGATATAAGGTAAAATGATATTTAGATGGAATATATTAAGATAAAATATATCAAGATAAAATTATTTTTAACATAGAATTATATTTAGATAGAATGATATTAAGATTTCTATTAAGATAGAATTATATCAAGATAGATTGATATGAAGGTAAAATATATTTAGATAGAATGATATTAAGATAAAATCATACCAAGATAAAATTTTTTTAAGATTGAATTATATTTAGATAGAATGATATCAAGATTTCTATTATTATAGAATTCTATCAAGAAAAAATTATATTAAGATAGATTGATAATAAGGTAAAATGATATTTAGATAGAAAAATATTAAGATAAAATCATATCAAGATAAAATTATTTTTAAGATAGAATTATATTTAGATAGAATGATATCAAGATTTCTATTAAGATAGAATTATATCAAGATAGATTGATATGAAGGTAAAATGATATTTAGATGGAATGATATTAATATAAAATCATATCAAGATAAAATTATTTTAAGATAGAATTATATTTAGATAGAATGATATAAAGATTTCTATTAAGATAGAATTATATCAAGATAGATTGATATAAAGGTAAAATGATATTTAGATGGAATGATATTAAGATAAAATCATATCAAGATAAAATTATTTTTAAGATAGAATTATATTTAGATAGAATGATATAAAGATTTCTATTAAGATAGAATTATATCAAGATAGATTGATATGAAGGTAAAATGATATTTAGATGGAATGATATTAAGATAAAATCATACAAGATAAAATTATTTTTAAGATAGAATTATATTTAGATAGAATGATATCAAGATTTCTATTATTATAGAATTATATTAAGATAAAATTATATTAAGATAGATTGATAATAAGGTAAAATGAAATTTAGATATAAAAATATTTAAATAAAATCATATCAAGATAAAATTATTTTTAAGATAGAATTATATTTAGATAGAATGATATAAAGATTTCTATTAAGATAGAATTATATCAAGATAGATTGATATGAAGGTAAAATGATATTTAGATGGAATGATATTAAGATAAAATCATATCAAGATAAAATTATTTTTAAGATAGAATTATATTTAGATAGAATGATATCAAGATTTCTATTATTATAGAATTTATTAAGATAAAATTATTTAAGTAGAATTATTTAGGTAGAATGATATAAAGATTTTATTAAGATAGAATTATATCAAGATAGATGGATATAAAGGTAAAATGATATTTAGATGGAATGATATTAAGATAAAATCATATCAAGATAAAATTATTTTTAACATAGAATTATATTTAGATAGAATCATATTAAGATTTCTATTAAGATAGAATTATATTAAGATAGATTGATATGAAGGTAAAATGATATTTAGATGGAATGATATTAAGATAAAATCATACCAAGATAAAATTATTTTTAAGATTGAATTATATTTAGATAAAATGATATCAAGATTTCTATTACTATAGAATTCTATTAAGAAAAAATGATATTAAGATAGATTGATAATAAGGTAAAAGATATTTAGATAGAAAAATATTAAGATAAAATCATATCAAGATAAAATTATTTTTAAGATAGAATTATATTTAGGTAGAATGATATAAAGATTTCTATTAAGATAGAATTATATCAAGATAGATTGATATGAAGGTAAAATGATATTTAGATGGAATGATATTAAGATAAAATCATATCAAGATAAAATTATTTTAAGATAGAATTATATTTAGATAGAATGATATAAAGATTTCTATTAAGATAGAATTATATCAAGATAGATTGATATAAAGGTAAAATGATATTTAAATGGAATGATATTAAGATAAAATCATATCAAGATAAAATTATTTTTAAGATAGAATTATATTTAGATAGAATGATATTAAGATTTCTATTAAGATAGAATTATATCAAGATAGATTGATATGAAGGTAAAATGATATTTAGATGGAATGATATTAAGATAAAATCATATCAAGATAAAATTATTTTTAAGATAGAATTATATTTAGATAGAATGATATCAAGATTTCTATTATTATAGAATTATATTAAGATAAAATTATATTAAGATAGATTGATAATAAGGTAAAATGATATTTAGATATAAAAATATTTAAATAAAATCATATCAAGATAAAATTATTTTTAAGATAGAATTATATTTAGATAGAATGATATCAAGATTTCTATTAAGATAGAATTATATCAAGATAGATTGATATGAAGGTAAAATGATATTAAGATGGAATGATATTAAGATAAAATCATATCAAGATAAAATTATTTTTAAGATAGAATTATATTTAGATAGAATGATATCAAGATTTCTATTATTATAGAATTCTATTAAGATAAAATTATATTAAGATAGAATTATATTTAGGTAGAATGATATAAAGATTTCTATTAAGATAGAATTATATCAAGATAGATGGATATAAAGGTAAAATGATATTTAGATGGAATGATATTAAGATAAAATCATATCAAGATAAAATTATTTTTAACATAGAATTATTGTTGAAATTACGTTATAATTTAAATAAGCTTTATATATGTTGATCTGGCAACGCTCTATTATAGCTAAAGAAGATATTGTGAAATTCCTATTACTCAGTTTCGATTAAACCGTCAACCACACCACTACGTTCTTGTGTTTATTTGTTCGGTCGGTCAAGAAGCACATAACGGTTGTGCTGATCGAACAGTAAATTGCTAACAGTTGGTTATTGGGCCCTCAGCAAGCAAAGTTTTCGGTTTGAATAATTAAAAGTAATTAAATGGACTAAAACGCGTCCGGTTGAAACTCGAAATAAATAAAAACTAATTTGCGGAATTCGACAAAATGAGTGTGTCAATTGAAATAGAAAAATTAGGCGACGACAATTACGACGTATGGAGCATTTTAATGCGTAGTGTGCTTATAACAGCAGATCTATGGAAAGTCGTTTGTGGCCAATATGTAAAGCCAGAAGATGGCTCTGAAGATTTCGAAAAATGGAATATGCTCGATCAAAAGGCCCTGGCAAGTTTGTTTTTAAATTTAAAAGCAACGCAGTTAATGCATATAAAGGCATGCACAACAGCAGCAGACGCATGGAAAAAATTGCGTGATGTACATTTGCCAGGTGGCCCGATCAGAAAAGTGCAGTTATATCAACAACTCTCAAGGCTGAGAATGCTTGAAGGGGATAACGTTGTTCAATATGTCAATAAATTTGCTGAATCAATCGACAAATTAGCTGAGATGGAAATAACAATTAATGATGAATTAAAAAGCATCATGTTGTTATCCAGTTTACCAAATTCGTGGGAAAATTTCGTCGTAGCGATCGAAACACGCGACACGCTGCCGATGTTCGAAACGGTAAAAGTGAGGCTTCTGGAAGAGGGAGCGCGCAAGCAAGAGAGGGACGATAGAGAAGGTTCTGTCCAAGCCGTGTATGTACATACAAAATTACATGGAACTGCAAAGCAAAAACAACGCGAAGAATGTCACGACATCAGTGCAACGACCATGAAAAAGAACCTTGAAAAGAGTAGTTTCAAGGGCAAATGCTACATTTGCAAGAAATTCGGCCACCGAGCACGAGAATGCCCGAGCAAAGAGAGGCATAAAAAACTATGGCAAGGAGCAAGGAGAAATCAAACTGCTTGATGCATATTAGTGCTACCACTCAAAAGAAAAACATATGGTGTGTTGATAGTGGTGCCACGTCGCATATGTGTTGTGATAAGGAATTGTTTACATCTTTCATTAATAAGGAAACATCGATTATGCTAGCAGCAGATAAGTTCGTGAAATCGAGCGGCATCGGGACTGTTATGCTTAAATCACAAAATGTAAACATTGAATTACGAGATGTAATTTACGTTCCATCATTGCATATGAATTTTTTATCAGTGAGCAAGTCCGCGGAGTACGAAAAAATAACTACTTTTGATAAAAAGGCGGCGGTGATAAAAGACAAACAAGGTGAAGTGATGATTAGAGCAATGCAAGAAGAAAATTTGTATTTATTTACAAGTAGCTCTAAAAACAGTGCGGTTCATTTGTTGAATGATTCTTCTCGCATGGCAACATGGCACAATCGGTTTGGTCATTTAAATTTTCAATGTTTAAAAGAAATCAAAGAAAAAGAGCTAGTAATTGGCATGGACGTTAAAAATGTGTCAGTGAATATTAATTGCGACACATGCAATATGGCAAAAATACACGTATTGCCATTCCCACAGAAAAGCGAGAGCGACACGCAAAGTGTACTGGAATTAGTTCACAGTGACGTGTGCGGGCCAATGAATGTTAGTTCTTTAGGCGGCAACAGGTATTTCGTCACGTTCATAGACGACTATTCACGGAAAATATTCATATATTTTATGCATGCGAAAAGCGAAGTGTTTGATAAATTCAAATTGTTCAAATCATATGTCGAGTGCCAAAAGGGCAAGAAAATAAAAGCTTTGCGAAGTGACAACGGAACAGAATATGTAAACCGGCAGTTTACAGAGTATTTAAACACATGCGGCATAAAAAGGCAATTAACGGTTCCGTATACACCACAACAAAACGGCGTTGCGGAACGCGCTAATCGTACGATCGTCGAGATGGCCAAAAGTATAAAAGTCTGATTCATGCGAAATTAGAGGAGTTTTTGTGGGCCGAGGCCGTATCCACAGCTTCATATTTGCGTAACAGGTGCCCTTCCAAAGCAATCATGGGCGCTACACCCTTCGAAATATGGCAAAATAGGAAGCCATCTGTTAAACATTTGCGAGTGTTCGGATCTCGCGCGTTTGCACAGGATAAGACAAGAAAAAGCAAGTTCCAGGCAAAGGGAAAAGAGTATATATTTGTAGGATACTCTTCAACAGCTAAAGCTTACCGTTTATACGATCGGGAAAAACGTATCATTGTTGCACGTCGTGATGTCAAATTTGTAGAGGGTGAGTTTGATAACACTGAATCTGAAAAATGCACTATTTCAGAACAAAATAATGACTTCGCTACAAACATCATTCACCTTGAGTCAAACATCCAAGTACCAGAGCAGCAGCGGCAGGCTATGCCCATGGTGGTCGAGCAGAGCAATAATTCTTACGACAGCTATGACTCCGGTGAAGAGGAGGAGGAGTTTGTAAGCGCAAGCGATGAAGAGCAAATTCTCACTGAGGAGGAGATCGTACCAGACGTACAAGAGCAAGAGAGCAACGCACCTCGACGTGGACCCGGCAGACCAAAAATTATTCGCAGTGGTAAGCCTGGTAGACCCAGAAAAAGAATACAACAGCCTAAATTACATTGAAGACATTGAGACGCCACAGTGCGTTGGAGACACTTTACGGGGCGAGCATGCCCAAGACTGGAAGACGTCAATGCAGAAAGAATATGATGCTCTCATTTCAAATAATACATGGACATTGTGTGATTTACCTCCAGGACAGAAGGCCATAGGATCCAAGTGGGTCTTCCGCGTCAAAAAGGATAAAGAGGGAAATATACAAAAGTTTAAATCAAGACTTGTTGCTCAAGGTTGTGGGCGAAAGATGGGCGTCAACTATTCGGAAACGTTTTCTCCAGTAATCCGCTACGAAACCATCAGAATGCTATTCGCTATAGCAGCAGAAAAACAGCTATGCATGCACCAGGTTGACATATCAAACGCATATTTAAACGGCAGACTTCAAGAAGAAGTGTATATGAGGCAACCACAAAACTTCATAGATGAGAAGCATCCAAACAGAGTATTAAAGCTTCAAAAGGCGATCTACGGACTTAAACAGTCAGGGCGTGTCTGGAATGACACATTGGACGAAGTTTTGAAGAGCATTGGTTTCAAGCGCAGCAAAAATGAGGCGTGCCTGTACGTGAAGCAGCAGCAGCAACAACACAGCTACATTGCAGTATATGTCGACGATCTAATCATCATCAGCTACGACGAGAACGAGATCAGCGCGATTAAGAGGAAGATCGCAAATAAATTTGACCTACAAGATGGCGGCCAACTAAATTATTTCCTTGGCATGGAAATCCAACGAGAAGGTACAAGAGGGTCGATTTCCCTATGCCAGAAGCAGTTCATCAAAAACCTATTGGATGAATATGGCATGCAAAATTGTCGTCCCGCAGCTACGCCGCTAGACCCTGGTTATAAGATGGGTTGTAGAAATGAGAATTGTGTCAAGGTAAATATAACACAATTTCAATCATTAATCGGTTCCCTTATGTATTTAGCAGTCTTGAGCCGACCAGACATTTTGCATACAGTGAGCAAACTGTCGCAAAGAAACACTGATCCACACAGTGAAGACGAGACTGCAGCGAAACATGTTTTGAGATACCTTTCAGCCACGGTTGATCTCAAAATCACATACAGCAAGTCCGGCGAACAGGTAATGGGCTTCGCCGACGCAGACTGGGCAAACGACCTGTCAGATCGAAAATCATACAGTGGGTATGCATTCTTCCTTGGAGGCAGTGCGTTTTCATGGACTTCAGCTAAGCAGAGCATCGTCGCCATGAGCAGCACAGAAGCAGAGTACGTTGCTTTATCCACGGCTGCAAAAGAAGCGGTGTATCTTCGCCGTTTGCTGAATTTAGAGATTGGATGGTCATTAGATGGACCAATAACCATATGTGGCGACAACATAAGTTCTCATCATATTGCGAAGAATCCAGTACACCATAAACGTACTAAGCACATAGATATTAAGTATCATTTTGTTCGTGAAAAAGTAGAATGTAATGAAATAATTCTTGAATATGTACCCACTGATAACAAATGTTGCAGATGTACTAACGAAAGGCTTGTGTAAGCAAAAGCAACAGAATTTTGCTAAGTTGCTTGGATTAAATTAATTTTCGTTTTACATCACATATATATAGCTTAAGAGGAAGTGTTGAAATTACGTTATAATTTAAATAAGCTTTATATATTTTGATCTGGCAACACTCAATTATAGCTTAAGAAGATATTGTGAAATTCCTATTACTCAGTTTCGATTAAACCGTCAACCACACCACTACGCTCTTGTGTTTATTTGTTCGGTCGGTCAAGAAGCACATAACGGTTGTGCTGATCGAACAGTAAATTGCTAACAGTTGGTTATGGGCCTTCAGCAAGCAAAGTTTTCGGTTTGAATAATTAAAAGTAATTAAATGGACTAAAACGCGTCCGGTTGAAACTCGAAATAAATAAAAACTAATTTGCGGAATTCGACAAAATGAGTGTGTCAATTGAAATAGAAAAATTAGGCGACGAAAATTACGATGTATGGAGCATTTTAATGCGTAGTGTGCTTATAACAGCAGATCTATGGAAAGTCGTTTGTGGCCAATATGTAAAGCCAGAAGATGGCTCTGAAGATTTCGAAAAATGGAATATGCTCGATCAAAAGGCCCTGGCAAGTTTGTTTTTAAATTTAAAAGCAACGCAGTTAATGCATATAAAGGCATGCACAACAGCAGCAGACGCATGGAAAAAATTGCGTGATGTACATTTGCCAGGTGGCCCGATCAGAAAAGTGCAGTTATATCAACAACTTCAAGGCTGAGAATGCTTGAAGGGGATAACGTTGTTCAATATGTCAATAAATTTGCTGAAACAATCGACAAATTAGCTGAGATGGAAAAACAATTAATGATGAATTAAAAAGCATCATGTTGTTATCCAGTTTACCAAATTCGTGGGAAAATTTCGTCGTAGCGATCGAAACACGCGACACGCTGCCGACGTTCGAAACGGTAAAAGTGAAGCTTCTGGAAGAGGGAGCGCGCAAGCAAGAGAGGGACGATAGAGAAGGTTCTGTCCAAGCCGTGTATGTACATACAAAATTACATGGAACTGCAAAGCAAAAACAACGCGAAGAATGTCACGACGTCAGTGCAACGACCATGAAAAAGAACCTTGAAAAGAGTAGTTTCAAGGGCAAATGCTACATTTGCAAGAAATTCGGCCACCGAGCACGAGAATGCCCGAGCAAAGAGAGGCATAAAAAACTATGGCAAGGAGCAAGGAGAAATCAAACTGCTTGATGCATATTAGTGCTACCACTCAAAAGAAAAACATATGGTGTGTTGATAGTGGTGCCACGTCGCATATGTGTTGTGATAAGGAATTGTTTACATCTTTCATTAATAAGGAAACATCGATTATGCTAGCAGCAGATAAGTTCGTGAAATCGAGCGGCATCGGGACTGTTATGCTTAAATCACAAAATGTAAACATTGAATTACGAGATGTAATTTACGTTCCATCATTGCATATGAATTTTTTATCAGTGAGCAAGTCCGCGGAGTACGAAAAAATAACTACTTTTGATAAAAAGGCGGCGGTGATAAAAGACAAACAAGGTGAAGTGATGATTAGAGCAATGCAAGAAGAAAATTTGTATTTATTTACAAGTAGCTCTAAAAACAGTGCGGTTCATTTGTTGAATGATTCTTCTCGCATGGCAACATGGCACAATCGGTTTGGTCATTTAAATTTTCAATGTTTAAAAGAAATCAAAGAAAAAGAGCTAGTAATTGGCATGGACGTTAAAAATGTGTCAGTGAATATTAATTGCGACACATGCAATATGGCAAAAATACACGTATTGCCATTCCCACAGAAAAGCGAGAGCGACACGCAAAGTGTACTGGAATTAGTTCACAGTGACGTGTGCGGGCCAATGAATGTTAGTTCTTTAGGCGGCAACAGGTATTTCGTCACGTTCATAGACGACTATTCACGGAAAATATTCATATATTTTATGCATGCGAAAAACGAAGTGTTTGATAAATTCAAATTGTTCAAATCATATGTCGAGTGCCAAACGGGCAAGAAAATAAAAGCTTTGCGAAGTGACAACGGAACAGAATATGTAAACCGGCAGTTTACAGAGTATTTGAACACATGCGGCATAAAAAGGCAATTAACGGTTCCGTATACACCACAACAAAACGGCGTCGCGGAACGCGCTAATCGTACGATCGTCGAGATGGCCAAAAGTATGCTGATTCATGCGAAATTAGAGGAGTTTTTGTGGGCCGAGGCCGTGTCCACAGCTTCATATTTGCGTAACAGGTGCCCTTCCAAAGCAATCATGGGCGCTACACCCTTCGAAATATGGCAAAATAGGAAGCCATCTGTTAAACATTTGCGAGTGTTCGGATCTCGCGCGTTTGCACAGGATAAGACAAGAAAAAGCAAGTTCCAGGCAAAGGGAAAAGAGTATATATTTGTAGGATACTCTTCAACAGCTAAAGCTTACCGTTTATACGATCGGGAAAAACGTATCATTGTTGCACGTCGTGATGTCAAATTTGTAGAGGGTGAGTTTGATAACACTGAATCTGAAAAATGCACTATTTCAGAACAAAATAATGACTTCGCTACAAACATCATTCACCTTGAGTCAAACATCCAAGTACCAGAGCAGCAGCGGCAGGCTATGCCCATGGTGGTCGAGCAGAGCAATAATTCTTACGACAGCTATGACTCCGGTGAAGAGGAGGAGGAGTTTGTAAGCGCAAGCGATGAAGAGCAAATTCTCACTGAGGAGGAGATCGTACCAGACGTACAAGAGCAAGAGAGCAACGCACCTCGACGTGGACCCGGCAGACCAAAAATTATTCGCAGTGGTAAGCCTGGTAGACCCAGAAAAAGAATACAACAGCCTAAATTACATTGAAGACATTGAGACGCCACAGTGCGTTGGAGACACTTTACGGGGCGAGCATGCCCAAGACTGGAAGACGTCAATGCAGATAGAATATGATGCTCTGATTTCAAATAATACATGGACATTGTGTGATTTACCTCCAGGACAGAAGGCCATAGGATCCAAGTGGGTCTTCCGCGTCAAAAAGGATAAAGAGGGAAATATACAAAAGTTTAAATCAAGACTTGTTGCTCAAGGTTGTGGGCAAAAGATGGGCGTCAACTATTCGGAAACGTTTTCTCCAGTAATCCGCTACGAAACCATCAGAATGCTATTCGCTATAGCAGCAGAAAAACAGCTATGCATGCACCAGGTTGACATAACAAACGCATATTTAAACGGCAGACTTCAAGAAGAAGTGTATATGAGGCAACCACAAAACTTCATAGATGAGAAGCATCCAAACAGAGTATTAAAGCTTCAAAAGGCGATCTACGGACTTAAACAGTCAGGGCGTGTCTGGAATGACACATTGGACGAAGTTTTGAAGAGCATTGGTTTCAAGCGCAGCAAAAATGAGGCGTGCCTGTACGTGAAGCAGCAGCAGCAACAACACAGCTACATTGCAGTATATGTCGACGATCTAATCATCATCAGCTACGACGAGAACGAGATCAGCGCGATTAAGAGGAAGATCGCAAGTAAATTCGACCAACAAGATGGCCAACTAAATTATTTCCTTTGCATGGAAATCCAACGAGAAGGTACAAGAGGGTCGATTTCGCTATGCCAGAAGCAGTTCATCAAAAACCTATTGGATGAATATGGCATGCAAAATTGTCGTCCCGCAGCTCGCCGCTAGACCCTGGCTATAAGATGGGTTGTAGAAATGAGAATTGTGTCAAGGTAAATATAACACAATTTCAATCATTAATCGGTTCCCTTATGTATTTAGCAGTCTTGAGCCGACCAGACATTTTGCATACAGTGAGCAAACTGTCGCAAAGAAACACTGATCCACACAGTGAAGACGAGACTGCAGCGAAACATGTTTTGAGATACCTTTCAGCCACGGTTGATCTCAAAATCACATACAGCAAGTCCGGCGAACAGGTAATGGGCTTCGCCGACGCAGACTGGGCAAACGACCTGTCAGATCGAAAATCATACAGTGGGTATGCATTCTTCCTTGGAGGCAGTGCGTTTTCATGGACTTCAGCTAAGCAGAGCATCGTCGCCATGAGCAGCACAGAAGCAGAATACGTTGCCTTATCCACGGCTGCAAAAGAAGCGGTGTATCTTCGCCGTTTGCTTTTAGAGATTGGATGGTCATTAGATGGACCAATAACCATATGTGGCGACAACATAAGTTCTCATCATATTGCGAAGAATCCAGTACACCATAAACGCACTAAGCACATAGATATTAAGTATCATTTTGTTCGTGAAAAAGTAGAATGTAATGAAATAATTCTTGAATATGTACCCACTGATAAAAATGTTGCAGATGTACTAACGAAAGGTTTGTGTAAGCAAAAGCAACAGAATTTTGCTAAGTTGCTTGGATTAAATTAATTTTCGTTTTACATCACATATATATAGCTTAAGAGGAAGTGTTGAAATTACATTATAATTTAAATAAGCTTTATATATTTTGATATGGCAACGCTCAATTATAGCTTAAGAAGATATTGTGAAATTTCTATTACTCAGTTTCGATTAAACCGTCAACCACACCACTACGTTCTTGTGTTTATTTGTTCGGTCGGTCAAGACGCACATAACGGTTGTGCTGATCGAACAGTAAATTGCTAACAATTATATTTAGATAGAATCATATTAAGATTTCGATTAAGATAGAATTATATCAAGATAGATTGATATGAAGGTAAAATGATATTTAGATGGAATGATATTAAGATAAAATCATACCAAGATAAAATTATTTTTAAGATTGAATTATATTTAGATAGAATGATATCAAGATTTCTATTATTATAGAATTCTATTAAGAAAAAATTATATTAAGATAGATTGATAATAAGGTAAAATGATATTTAGATAGAAAAATATTAAGATAAAATCATATCAAGATAAAATTATTTTTAAGATAGAATTATATTTAGATAGAATGATATAAAGATTTCTATTAAGATAGAATTATATCAAGATAGATTGATATAAAGGTAAAATGATATTTAAATGGAATGATATTAAGATAAAATCATATCAAGATAAAATTATTTTTAACATAGAATTATATTTAGATAGAATCATATTAAGATTTCTATTAAGATAGAATTATATCAAGATAGATTGATATGAAGGTAAAATGATATTTAGATGGAATGATATTAATATAAAATCATATCAAGATAAAATTATTTTAAGATAGAATTATATTTAGGTAGAATGATATAAAGATTTCTATTAAGATAGAATTATATCAAGATAGATGGATATAAAGGTAAAATGATATTTAAATGGAATGATATTAAGATAAAATCATATCAAGATAAAATTATTTTTAACATAGAATTATATTTAGATAGAATGATATTAAGATTTCTATTAAGATAGAATTATATCAAGATAGATTGATATGAAGGTAAAATGATATTAAGATGGAATGATATTAATATAAAATCATATCAAGATAAAATTATTTTAAGATAGAATTATATTTAGGTAGAATGATATAAAGATTTATATTAAGATAGAAATATATCAAGATAGATTGATATGAAGGTAAAATGATATTTAAATGGAATGATATTAAGATAAAATCATATCAAGATTAAATTATTTTAAGATAGAATTATATTTAGATAGAATGATATAAAGATTTCTATTAAGATAGAATTATATCAAGATAGATGGATATAAAAGTAAAATGATATTTAGATGGAATGATATTAAGATAAAATCATATCAAGATTAAATTATTTTAAGATAGAATTATATTTAGGTAGAATTATATAAAGATTTCTATTAAGATAGAAATATATCAAGATAGATTGATATGAAGGTAAAATGATATTTAGATGGAATGATATTAAGATAAAATCATATCAAGATAAAATTATTTTTAACATAGAATTATATTTAGATAGAATCATATTAAGATTTCTATTAAGATAGAATTATATCAAGATAGATTGATAATAAGGTAAAATGATATTTAGATGGAATGATATTAAGATAAAATCATATCAAGATAAAATTATTTTTAAGATAGAATTATATTTAGATAAAATGATATCAAGATTTCTATTAATAAAGAATTATGTTAAGATACAATTATATTAAAAATTAAATGATAATAAGGTAAAATGATATTTAGATGGAATGATATTAAGATAAAATCATATCAAGATAAAATTATTTTTAAGATAGAATTATATTTAGATAGAATGATATAAAGATTTCTATTAAGATAGAATTATATCAAGATAGATTGATATGAAGGTAAAATGATATTAAGATGGAATGATATTAATATAAAATCATATCAAGATAAAATTATTTTAAGATAGAATTATATTTAGATAGAATGATATAAAGATTTCTATTAAGATAGAAATATATCAAGATAGATTGATATGAAGGTAAAATGATATTTAGATGGAATGATATTAAGATAAAATCATATCAAGATAAAATTATTTTTAAGATAGAATTATTTTTAGATAGAATGATATTAAGATTTCTATTAAGATAGAATTATATCAAGATAGATTGATAATAAGGTAAAATGATTTTTAGATGGAATGATATTAAGATAAAATCATATCAAGATAAAATTATTTTTAAGATAGAACTATATTTAGATAAAATGATATCAAGATTTCTATTAATATAGAATTATATTAAGATAAAATTATATTAAAAATTAAATGATAATAAGGTAAAATGATATTTAGATGGAATGATATTAAGATAAAATCATATCAAGATAAAATTATTTTTAAGATAGAATTATATTTAGATAGAATGATATAAAGATTTCTATTAAGATAGAATTATATCAAGATAGATTGATATGAAGGTAAAATGATATTAAGATGGAATGATATTAAGATAAAATCATATCAAGATAAAATTATTTTAAGATAGAATTATATTTAGGTAGAATGATATAAAGATTTCTATTAATATAGAATTATATCAAGATAGATGGATATAAAGGTAAAATGATATTTAGATGGAATGATATTAAGATAAAATCATATCAAGATAAAATTATTTTTAATATAGAATTATATTTAGATAGAATGATATCAAGATTTCTATTAAGATATAATTATATCAAAATAGATTGATATGAAGGTAAAATGATATTTAGATGAAATGATATTAAGATAAAATCATATCAAGATAAAATTATTTTTAAGATAGAATTATATTAAGTTAGAATGATATCAAGATTTCTATTATTATAGAATTCTATTAAGGTAAAATTATATTAAGATAGATTGATAATAAGGTAAAATGATATTTAGATAGAAATATATTAAAATAAAATCATATCAAGATAAAATTATTTTTAAGATAGAATTATATTTAGGTAGAATGATATAAAGATTTCTATTAAGATAAAAATATATCAAGATAGATTGATATGAAGGTAAAATGATATTAAGATGGAATGATATTAAGATAAAATCATATCAAGATAAAATTATTTTTAAGATAGAATTATATTTAGATAGAACCATATCAAGATTTCTATTAAGATAGAATTATATCAAGATAGATTGATATGAAGGTAAAATGATATTTAGATGGAATGATATTAAGATAAAATCATACCAAGATAAAATTATTTTTAAGATAGAATTATATTTAGATAGAATGATATCAAGATTTCTATTATTCTAGAATTATATTAAGATAAAATTATGCTAAGATAGATTGATAAAAAGGTAAAATGATATTTAGATATAAAAATATTTAGATAAAATCATATCAAGATAATATTATTTTTAAGATAGAATTATATTTAGATAGAACTATATCAAGATTTCTATTAAGATAGAATTATATCAAGATAGATTAATATGAAGGTAAAATAATATTTAGATGGAATGATATTAAGATAAAATCATATCAAGATAAAATTATTTTTAAGATAGAACTATATTTAGATAAAATGATATCAAGATTTCTATTAATATAGAATTATATTAAGATAAAATTATATTAAAAATTAAATGATAATAAGGTAAAATGATATTTAGATATAAAAATATTAAGATAAAATCATATCAAGATAAAATTATTTTTAATATAGAATTATATTTAGATAGAATGATATTAAGATTTCTATTAAGATATAATTATATCAAAATAGATTGATATGAAGGTAAAATGATATTTAGATGGAATGATATTAAGATAAAATCATATCAAAATAAAATTATTTTTAAGATAGAATTATATTTAGATAGAATCATATCAAGATTTCTATTAAGATAGAATTATATCAAGATTGATTGATATGAAGGTAAAATGATATTTAGATGGAATAATATTAAGATAAAATCATATCAAGATAAAATTATTTTTAAGATAGAATTATATTTAGATAGAATGATATCAAGATTTCTATATTATAGAATTCTATTAAGATAAAATTATATTAAGATAGATTGATAATAAGGTAAAATAATATTTAGATAGAAATATATTAAGATAAAATCATATCAAGATAAAATTATTTTAAGATAGAATTATATTTAGATAGAATGATATAAAGTTTTCTATTAAGATAGAATTATATCAAGATAGATTGATATGAAGGTAAAATGATATTCAGATGGAATGATATTAAGATAAAATCATATCAAGATAAAATTATTTTTAAATAGAATTATATTTAGATAGAATATATCAAGATTTCTATTATTTAGAATTATATTAAGATAAATTTATGTAAGATAGATTGATGATAAGGTAAAATGAAATTTAGATATAAAAATATTTAGATAAAATCATATCAAGATAAAATTATTTTTAAGATAGAATTATATTTAGATAGAATGATATTAAGATTTCTATTAAGATAGAATTATATCAAGATAGATTGATATGAAGGTAAAATGATATTTAGATGGAATGATATTAAGATAAAATCATATCAAGATAAAATTATTTTTAAGATAGAATTATATTTAGATAGAATGATATCAAGATTTCTATTAAGATAGAATTATATCAAGATAGATTGATATGAAGGTAAAATATATTTAGATGGAATGATATTAAGATAAAATCATACAAGATAAAATTATTTTAAGATAGAATTATATTTAGATAGAATGATATCAAGATTTCTATTATTCTAGAATTATATTAAGATAAATTATGTAAGATAGATGATAATAAGGTAAAATGATATTTAGATAGAAAAATATTAAGATAAAATCATATCAAGATAAAATTATTTTTAAGATAGAATTATATTTATATAGAATTATATAAGATTTCTATTAAGATAGAATTATATCAAGATAGATTGATATGAAGGTAAAATGATATTTAGATGGAATGATATTAAGATAAAATCATATCAAGATAAAATTATTTTTAAGATAGAATTATATTTAGATAGAATGATATTAAGATTTCTATTAATATAGAATTATATTAAGATAAAATTATATTAAAAATTAAATGATAATAAGGTAAAATGATATTTAGATATAAAAATATTAAGATAAAATCATATCAAGATAAAATTATTTTTAATATAGAATTATATTTAGATAGAATGATATCAAGATTTCTATTAAGATATAATTATATCAAAATAGATTGATATGAAGGTAAAATGATATTTAGATGGAATGATATTAAGATAAAATCATATCAAGATAAAATTATTTTTAAGATAGAATTATATTTAGATAGAATGATATCAAGATTTCTATTAAGATAGAATTATATCAAGATTGATTGATATGAAGGTAAAATGATTATTTATATGGAATAATATTAAGATAAAATCATACCAAGATAAAATTATTTTTAAGATAGAATTATATTTAGATAGAATGATATCAAGATTTCTATTATTATAGAATTATATTAAGATAAAATTATGCTAAGATATATTGATAATAGAGTAAAATGATATTTAGATATAAAAATATTTAGATAAAATCATATTAAGATAAAATTATTTTTAAGATAGAATTATATTTAGATAGAATGATATAAAGATTTCTATTAAGATAGAATTATATCAAGATAGATTGATATTAAGGTAAAATGATATTAAGATGGAATGATATTAAGATAAAATCATATCAAGATAAAATTATTTTTAAGATAGAATTATATTTAGATAGAACCATATCAAGATTTCTATTAAGATAGAATTATATCAAGATTGATTGATATGAAGGTAAAATGATATTTAAATGGAATGATATTAAGATAAAATCATACCAAGATAAAATTATTTTTAAGATAGAATTATATTTAGATAGAATGATATCAAGATTTCTATTATTATTGAATTATATTAAGATAAAATTATATTAAGATAGATGATAATAAGGTAAAATGATATTTAGATATAAAAATATTTAGATAAAATCATATCAAGATAAAATTATTTTTAAGATAGAATTATATTTAGATAGAATGATATCAAGATTTCTATTAAGATAGAATTATATCAAGATAGATTGATATGAAGGTAAAATGATATTTAGATGGAATGATATTAAGATAAAATCATATCAAGATAAAATTATTTTTAAGATAGAATTATATTTAGATAGAATGATATCAAGATTTCTATTAAGATAGAATTATATCAAGATTGATTGATATGAAGGTAAAATGATATTTAAATGGAATGATATTAAGATAAAATCATATCAAGATAAAATTATTTTTAAGATAGAATTATATTTAGATAGAACCATATCAAGATTTTTTAAGATAAAATCATATCAAGATAAAATTATTTTAAGATAGAATTATATTTAGATAGAATGATATAAGATTTCTATTAAGATAGAATTATATCAAGATAGATGATATAAAGGTAAAATGATATTTAGATGAAATGACATAAGATAAATCATATCAAGATAAAATTATTTTTAACATGAATTATATTAGTAGAATGATATAAAGATTTCTATTAAGATAGAATTATATCAAGATAGATTGATATGAAGGTAAAATGATATTTAGATGGAATGATATTAAGATAAAATCATATCAAGATAAAATTATTTTTAAGATAGAATTATATATAGATAAAATGATATCAAGATTTCTATTATTCTAGAATTATATTAAGATAAAATTAACTAAGATAGATTGATATAAGGTAAAATATATTTAGATATAAAAATATTAAGATAATATATCAAGATAAAATTATTTTTAAGATAGAATTATATTTAGATAGAATGATATTAAGATTTCTATTAAGATAGAATTATATCAAGATAGATTGATATGAAGGTAAAATGATATTTAGATGGAATGATATTAAGATAAAATCATATCAAGATAAAATTATTTTTAAGATAGAATTATATTTAGATAGAATGATATCAAGATTTCTATTATTATAGAATTATATTAAGATAAAATTATATTAAAAAATAATGATAATAAGGTAAAATGATATTTAGATATAAAAATATTAAGATAAAATCATATCAAGATAAAATTATTTTTAATATAGAATTATATTTAGATAGAATGATATCAAGATTTCTATTAAGATATAATTATATCAAAATAGATTGATATGAAGGTAAAATGATATTTAGATGGAATGATATTAAGATAAAATCATATCAAGATAAAATTATTTTTAAGATAGAATTATATTTAGATAGAATGATATCAAGATTTCTATATTATAGAATTCTATTAAGATAAAATTATATTAAATAGATTGATAATAAGGTAAAATGATATTTAGATAGAAATATATTAAGATAAAATCATATCAAGATAAAATTATTTTTAAGATAGAATTATATTTAGATAGAATGATATAAGATTTCTATTAAGATAGAATTATATCAAGATAGATTGATATGAAGGTAAAATGATATTTAGATGGAATTATTAAGATAAAATCATATCAAGATAAAATTATTTTTAAGATAGAATTTTTTAGATAAAATGATTAAGATTTCTTTATTTAGAATTTATTAAGTAAAATTTTCTAAGATATTGTATAAGGTAAAATGAATTAGTATAAATTTTAGTAATTATCAAGATTAATTATTTTTAAGTAGAATTATATTAGATAGAATGATATAAGATTTCTATTAAGATAGAATTATATCAAATAGATTGATATGAAGTAAAATATATTAATAGAATGATATTAAGATAAAATATATCAAGATAAAATTATTTTTAAGATAGAATTATATTTAGATAGAATATATCAAGATTTCTATTAAGATAGAATTATATCAAGATTGATTGATATGAAGGTAAAATGATATTTAAATGGAATGATATTAAGATAAAATATACCAAGATAAAATTATTTTTAAGATAGAATTATATTTAGATAGAATGATATCAAGATTTCTATTATTATAGAATTCTATTAAGATAAAATTATATTAAGATAGATTAATAAGGTAAAATATATTTAGATATAAAAATATTTAGATAAAATCATATCAAGATAAAATTTTTTAAGATAGAATTATATTTAGATAGAATATATAAAATTTTATTAAGATAGAATTATATCAAATAGATTGATATAAGGTAAAATGATATTAGATGGAATGATATTAAGATAAAATCATATCAAGATAAAATTATTTTTAAGATAGAATTATATTTAGATAGAACGATATCAAGATTTTATTAAGATAGAATTATATCAAGATGATTGATATGAAGGTAAAATGTATTTAGATGGAATGATATTAAGATAAAATCATATCAAGTATTATTAATAGATATTTTAGATAGAACATATAAATTTCTATTATAAATCTTCAAGATAAATTATTTAAGATAGAATTTATTGTAGATGTAAAGTTTCTTTAAGATAGAATTTTAGTGAGATATAAGGTAATGTTTGAGAAATAGATAAAATCATATCAAGATAAAATTATTTTTAAGATTGAATTATATAGATAGAATGATATCAAGATTTCTATTAAGATAGAAATATATCAAGATAGATTGATATGAAGGTAAAATGATATTAAGATGGAATGATATTAAGATAAAATCATATCAAGATAAAATTATTTTTAAGATAGAATTATATTTAGATAAAATGATGTCAAGATTTCTATTATTCTAGAATTATATTAAGATAAAATTATCTAAGATAGATTGATAATAAGGTAAAATGATATTTAGATATAAAAATATTAAGATAAAATCATATCAAGATAAAATTATTTTTAAGATAGAATTATATTTAGATAGAATGATATTAAGATTTCTATTAAGATAGAATTATATCAAGATAGATTGATATGAAGGTAAAATGATATTTAGATGGAATGATATTAAGATAAAATCATACCAAGATAAAATTATTTTTAAGATAGAATTATATTTAGATAGAATGATATCAAGATTTCTATTATTATAGAATTATATTAAGATAAAATTATATTAAAAATTAAATGATAATAAGGTAAAATGATATTTAGATATAAAAATATTAAGATAAAATCATATCAAGATAAAATTATTTTTAATATAGAATTATATTTAGATAGAATGATATCAAGATTTCTATTAAGATAGAATTATATCAAAGTAGATTGATATGAAGGTAAAATGATATTTAGATGGAATGATATTAAGATAAAATCATATCAAGATAAAATTATTTTTAAGATAGAATTATATTTAGATAGAATGATATCAAGATTTCTATTAAGATAGAATTATATCAAGATAGATTGATATGAAGGTAAAATGATATTTAAATGGAATAATATTAAGATAAAATCATATCAAGATAAAATTATTTTTAAGATAGAATTATAATTAGATAGAATGATATCAAGATTTCTATTATTATAGAATTCTATTAAGATAAAATTATATTAAGATAGATTGATAATAAGGTAAAATGATATTTAGATAGAAAAATATTAAGATAAAATCATATCAAGATAAAATTATTTTTAAGATAGAATTATATTTAGATAGAATGATATAAAGATTTCTATTAAGATAGAATTATATCAAGATAGATTGATATGAAGGTAAAATGATATTTAGATGGAATGATATTAAGATAAAATCATATCAAGATAAAATTATTTTTAAGATAGAATTATATTTAGATAAAATGATATCAAGATTTCTATTATTATAGAATTATATTAAGATAAAATTATTTAAGATAGATTGAAATAAGGTAAAATGATATTTAGATAGAAAAATATTAAGATAAAATCATATCAAGATAAAATTATTTTTAAGATAGAATTATATTTAGATAGAATGATATAAGATTTTTATTAAGATAGAATTATATAAGATAGATTGATATGAAGGTAAAATGATATTTAGATGGAATGATATTAAGATAAAATATATCAAGATAAAATTATTTTTAAGATAGAATTATATTTAGATAGAATATATCAAGATTTCTATTAAGATAGAATTATATCAAGATAGATTGATATGAAGGTAAAATGATATTTAGATGGAATGATATTAAGATAAAATCATATCAAGATAAAATTATTTTAAGATAGAATTATATTTAGATAGAATATATCAAGATTTCTATTAAGATAGAATTATATCAAGATAGATTGATATGAAGGTAAAATGATATTTAGATGGAATGATATTAAGATAAAATCATATCAAGATAAAATTATTTTTAAGATAGAATTATATTTAGATAGAATGATATCAAGATTTCTATAATTATAGAATTATATTAAGATAAAATTATATTAAGATAGATTGATAATAAGGTAAAATGATATTTAGATAGAAAAATATTAAGATAAAATCATATCAAGATAAAATTATTTTTAAGATAGAATTATATTTAGATAGAATGATATCAAGATTTCTATTAATATAGAATTATATTAAGATAAAATTATATTAAAAATTATAATGATATTAAGGTAAAATGATATTTAGATATAAAAATATTAAGATAAAATCATATCAAGATAAATTATTAGCAATTTACTGTTCGATCAGCACAACCGTTATGTGCTTCTTGACCGACCGAACAAATAAACACAAGAACGTAGTGGTGTGGTTGACGGTTTAATCGAAACTGAGTAATGGGAATTTCACAATATCTTCTTAAGCTATAATAGAGCGTTGCCAGATCAACATATATAAAGCTATGTTTATTTAAATTATAACGTAATTTCAACACTTCCTCTTAAGCTATATATATGTGATGTAAAACGAAAATTAATTTAATCCAAGCAACTTAGCAAAATTCTGTTGCTTTTGCTTACACAAGCCTTTCGTTAGTACATCTGCAACATTTTTATCAGTGGGTACATATTCAAGAATTATTTCATTACATTCTACTTTTTCACGAACAAAATGATACTTAATATCTATGTGCTTAGTGCGTTTATGGTGTACTGGATTCTTCGCAATATGATGAGAACTTATGTTGTCGCCACATATGGTTATTGGTCCATCTAATGACCATCCAATCTCTAAAAGCAAACGGCGAAGATACACCGCTTCTTTTGCAGCCGTGGATAAAGCAACGTATTCTGCTTCTGTGCTGCTCATGGCGACGATGCTCTGCTTAGCTGAAGTCCATGAAAACGCACTGCCTCCAAGGAAGAATGCATACCCACTGTATGATTTTCGATCTGACAGGTCGTTTGCCCAGTCTGCGTCGGCGAAGCCCATTACCTGTTCGCCGGACTTGCTGTATGTGATTTTGAGATCAACCGTGGCTGAAAGGTATCTCAAAACATGTTTCGCTGCAGTCTCGTCTTCACTGTGTGGATCAGTGTTTCTTTGCGACAGTTTGCTCACAGTATGCAAAATGTCTGGTCGGCTCAAGACTGCTAAATACATAAGGGAACCGATTAATGATTGAAATTGTGTTATATTTACCTTGACACAATTCTCATTTCTACAACCCATCTTATAGCCAGGGTCTAGCGGCGTAGCTGCGGGACGACAATTTTGCATGCCATATTCATCCAATAGGTTTTTGATGAACTGCTTCTGGCATAGCGAAATCGACCCTCTTGTACCTTCTCGTTGAATTTCCATGCCAAGGAAATAATTTAGTTGGCCGCCATCTTGTAGGTCGAATTTATTTGCGATCTTCCTCTTAATCGCGCTGATCTCGTTCTCGTCGTAGCTGATGATGATTAGATCGTCGACATATACTGCAATGTAGCTGTGTTGTTGCTGCTGCTGCTTCACGTACAGGCACGCCTCATTTTTGCTGCGCTTGAAACCAATGCTCTTCAAAACTTCGTCCAATGTGTCATTCCAGACACGCCCTGACTGTTTAAGTCCGTAGATCGCCTTTTGAAGCTTTAATACTCTGTTTGGATGCTTCTCATCTATGAAGTTCTGTGGTTGCCTCATATACACTTCTTCTTGAAGTCTGCCGTTTAAATATGCGTTTGATATGTCAACCTGGTGCATGCATAGCTGTTTTTCTGCTGCTATAGCGAATAGCATTCTGATGGTTTCGTAGCGGATTACTGGAGAAAACGTTTCCGAATAGTTGACGCCCATCTTTTGCCCACAACCTTGAGCAACAAGTCTTGATTTAAACTTTTGTATATTTCCCTCTTTATCCTTTTTGACGCGGAAGACCCACTTGGATCCTATGGCCTTCTGTCCTGGAGGTAAATCACACAATGTCCATGTATTATTTGAAATCAGAGCATCATATTCTTTCTTCATTGACGTCTTCCAGTCTTGGGCATGCTCGCCCCGTAAAGCGTCTCCAACGCACTGTGGCGTCTCAATGTCTTCAATGTAATTTAGGCTGTTGTATTCTTTTCTGGGTCTACCAGGCTTACCACTGCGAATAATTTTTGGTCTGCCGGGTCCACGTCGAGGTGCGTTGCTCTCTTGCTCTTGTACGTCTGGTACGATCTCCTCCTCAGTGAGAATTTGCTCTTCATCGCTTGCGCTTACAAACTCCTCCTCCTCTTCACCGGAGTCATAGCTGTCGTAAGATTATTGCTCTGCTCGACCACCATGGGCATAGCCTGCCGCTGCTGCTCTGGTATTGGATGTTTGACTCAAGGTGATGATGTTTGTAGCGAAGTCATTATTTTGTTCTGAAATAGTGCATTTTTCAGATTAGTGTTATCAAACTCACCCTCTACAAATTTGACATCACGACGTGCAACAATGATACGTTTTTCCCGATCGTTAAACGGTAAGCTTTAGCTGTTGAAGAGTATCTACAAATATATACTCTTTTCCCTTTGCCTGGAACTTGCTTTTTCTTGTCTTATCCAGTGCAAACGCGGAGATGAACACTCGCAATTTTAACAGATGGCTTCCTATTTTGCCATATTTCGAAGGGTGTAGCGCCCATGATTGCTTTGGAAGGGCACCTGTTACGCAAATATGAAGCTGTGGACACGGCCTCGGCCCACAAAAACTCCTCTAATTTCGCATGAATCAGCTACTTGGCCATCTCGACGATCGTCGATTAGCGCGTTCCGCGACGCCGTTTTGTTGTGGTGTATACGGAACCGTTAATTGCCTTTTTATGCCGCATGTGTTCAAATACTCTGTAAATTGCCGGTTTACATATTCTGTTCCGTTGTCACTTCGCAAAGCTTTTATTTTCTTGCCCTTTTGGCACTCGACATATGATTTGAACAATTTGAATTATCAAACACTTCGCTTTTCGTATGCATAAAATATATGAATATTTTCCGTGAATAGTCGTCTATGAACGTGACGAAATACCTGTTGCCGCCTAAAGAACTAACATTATGGCCCGCACACGTCACTGTGAACTAATTCCAGTACACTTTGCGTGTCGCTCTCGCTTTTCTGTGGGAATGGCAATACGTGTATTTTTGCCATATTGCATGTGTCGCAATTAATATCACTGACACATTTTTAACGTCCATGCCAATTACTAGCTCTTTTTCTTGATTTCTTTTAAATTGAAAATTTAAATGACCAAACCGATTGTGCATGTTGCCATGCGAGAAGAATCATTCAACAAATGAGCCGACTGTTTTTAGAGCTACTTGTAAATAAATACAAATTTTCTTCTTGCATTGCTCAATATCACTTCACCTTGTTTGTCTTTTATCACCGCCGCCTTTTTATCAAAAGTAGTTATTTTTTCGTACTCCGCGGACTTGCTACTGATAAAAAATTCATATGAATGATGGAACGTATATACATCTGTAATTCATGTTATTTTGTGATTTAAGCATAACAGTCCCGATGCCGCTCGATTTAGAATTCTGGTAGTAATCGATGTTTCTTAATGAAAGTGTAAACAATTCCCAACAGGACGTGGACCACTAACACACTATTTTTTCGATAGCACTAATAATCAAGCAGTTTGATTTTTCCTTGCTTTCCCATAGTTTTTTAGCCTCTCTTTGCTCGGGATTCTCGTGCTCGGTGGCCGAATTTCTCGCAAATGTAGCATTTTCCCTTGAAACTACTCTTTTCAAGGTTCTTTTTCATGGCCGTTGCACTGATGTCGTGACATTCTTCGCCTTGTTTTTGCTTTGCAGTTCCATGTAATTTGTATGTAATACACGGCTTGGACAGAACCTTCTCTATCGTCCCTCTCTTGCTTGCGCGCTCCCTCTTCCAGAAGCTTTACTTTTACCGTTTCGAACGTCGGCAGCGTGTCGCGTGTTTGAGCTACGACGAAATTTTCCCACGATTTGGTAAACTGGATAACAACATAATCTTTTTAATTCATATTAATTGTTATTTCCATCTCAGCTAATTTGTCGATTGTTTCAGCAAATTTATTGACATATTGAACAACGTTATCCCCTTCAAGCATTCTCAGCCTTGAGAGTTGTTGATATAACTGCACTTTTCTGATCGGGCCACCTGGCAAATGTACATCACGCAATTTTTTCCACGCGTCTGCTGCTGTTGTGCATGCCTTTATATGCATTAACTGCGTTGCTTTTAAATTTAAAAACAAACTTGCCAGGGCCTTTTGATCGAGCATATTCCATTTTTCGAAATCTTCAGAGCCATCTTCTGGCTTTACATATTGGCCACAAACGACCTTCCATAGATCTGCTGTTATAAGCACACTACGCATTAAAATGCTCCATACGTCGTAATTGTCGTCGCCTAATTTTTCTATTTGAATTGACACACTCATTTTGTCGAATTCCGCAAATTAGTTTTTATTTATTTCGAGTTTCAACCGGACGCGTTTTAGTCCATTCAATTACTTTTAATTATTCAAACCGAAAACTTTGCTTGCTGAGGGCCCATAACCAACTGTTAGCAATTTACTGTTCGATCAGCACAACCGTTATGTGCTTCTTGACCGACCGAACAAATAAACACAAGAGCGTAGTGGTGTGGTTGACGGTTTAATCGAAACTGAGTAATGGGAATTTCACAATATCTTCTTAAGCTATAATAGAGCGTTGCCAGATCAACATATATAAAGCTTATTTAAATTATAACGTAATTTCAACAAAAATTATTTTTAAGATAGAATTATATTTAGATAGAATGATATCAAGATTTCTATTAAGATAAAATTATATCAAGATTGATTGATATGAAGGTAAAATGATATTTAGATGGAATGATATTAAGATAAAATCATATCAAGATAAAATTATTTTTAAGATAGAATTATATTTAGATAGAATGATATCAAGATTTCTATTATTATAGAATTCTATTAAGATAAAATTATATTAAGATAGATTGATAATAAGGTAAAATGATATTTAGATAGAAATATATTAAGATAAAATCATATCAAGATAAAATTATTTTTAAGATAGAATTATATTTAGGTAGAATGATATAAAGATTTCTATTAAGATAGAAATATATCAAGATAGATTGATATGAAAGTAAAATGATATTAAGATGGAATGATATTAAGATAAAATCATATCAAGATAAAATTATTTTAAGATAGAATTATATTTAGGTAGAATGATATAAAGATTTCTATTAAGATAGAATTATATCAAGATAGATGGATATAAAGGTAAAATGATATTTAGATGAAATGACATAAAGATAAAATCATATCAAGATAAAATTATTTTTAACATTGAATTATATTTAGGTAGAATGATATAAAGATTTCTATTAAGATAGAAATATATCAAGATAGATTGATATGAAGGTAAAATGATATTTAGATGGAATGATATTAAGATAAAATCATATCAAGATAAAATTATTTTTAAGATAGAATTATATTTAGATAGAATGATATAAAGATTTCTATTAAAAGAAAAATAGATAGAATATATCAAGATTTCTATTAAGATAGAATTATATCAAGATAGATTGATATGAAGGTAAAATGATATTTAGATGGAATGATATTAAGATAAAATCATACCAAGATAAAATTATTTTTAAGATAGAATTATATTTAGATAGAATGATATCAAGATTTCTATTATTATAGAATTATATTAAGATAAAATTATATTAAAAATTAAATGATAATAAGGTAAAATGATATTTAGATATAAAAATATTAAGATAAAATCATATCAAGATAAAATTATTTTTAATATAGAATTATATTTAGATAGAATGATATTAAGATTTCTATTAAGATAGAATTATATCAAAATAGATTGATATGAAGGTAAAATGATATTTAGATGGAATGATATTAAGATAAAATCATATCAAGATAAAATTATTTTTAAGATAGAGTTATTTTTAGATAGAATGATATCAAGATTTCTATTAAGATAGAATTATATCAAGATTGATTGATATGAAGGTAAAATGATATTTAGATGGAATGATATTAAGATAAAATCATATCAAGATAAAATTATTTTTAAGATAGAATTATATTTAGATAGAATGATATCAAGATTTCTATTATTATAGAATTATATTAAGATAAAATTATATTAAGATAGATTGATAATAAGGTAAAATGATATTTAGATAGAAAAATATTAAGATAAAATCATATCAAGATAAAATTATTTTTAAGATAGAATTATATTTAGATAGAATGATATCAAGATTTCTATTAAGATAGAATTATATCAAGATAGATTGATATGAAGGTAAAATGATATTTAGATGGAATGATATTAAGATAAAATCATATCAAGATAAAATTATTTTTAAGATAGAATTATATTTAGATAGAATGATATTAAGATTTCTATTATGATAGAATTATATCAAGATAGATTGATATGAAGGTAAAATGATATTTAGATGGAATGATATTAAGATAAAATCATACAAGATAAAATTATTTTTAAGATAGAATTATATTTAGATAGAATGATATCAAGATTTCTATTAAGATAGAATTATATCAAGATAGATTGATATGAAGGTAAAATGATATTTAGATGGAATGATATTAAGATAAAATCATACCAAGATAAAATTATTTTAAGATAGAATTATATTTAGATAGAATGATATCAAGATTTCTATTATTTAGAATTATATTAAGATAAAATTATACTAAGATAGATTGATAATAAGGTAAAATGATATTTAGATATAAAAATATTTAGATAAAATCATATCAAGATAAAATTATTTTTAAGATAGAATTATATTTAGATAGAACTATATCAAGATTTCTATTAAGATAGAATTATATCAAGATAGATTAATATGAAGGTAAAATAATATTTAGATGGAATAATATTAAGATAAAATCATATCAAGATAAAATTATTTTTAAGATAGAATTATATTTAGATAGAATGATATCAAGATTTCTATTATATAGAATTATATTAAGATAAAATTATTTAAAATTAAATGATAATAAGGTAAAATGATATTTAGATAGAAAAATATTAAGATAAAATCATATCAAGATAAAATTATTTTTAAGATAGAATTATATTTAGATAGAATGATATCAAGATTTCTATTAAGATAGAATTATATCAAGATTGATTGATATGAAGGTAAAATGATATTTAGATGGAATGATATTAAGATAAAATCATATCAAGATAAAATTATTTTTAAGATAGAATTATATTTAGATAGAATGATATCAAGATTTCTATTATTATAGAATTTATTAAGATAAAATTATATTAAATAGATTGATAATAAGGTAAAATATATTTAGATATAAATATATTAAGATAAAATCATATCAAGATAAAATTATTTTTAAGATAGAATTATATTTAGATAGAATGATATAAAGATTTCTATTAAGATAGAATTATATCAAGATAGATTGATATGAAGTAAAATGATATTTAGATGGAATGATATTAAGATAAAATCATATCAAGATAAAATTATTTTAAGATAGAATTATATTTAGATAGAATGATATAAGTTTCTATTAAGATAGAATTATATCAAGATAGATGATATAAAGGTAATGTATTTAGATGGAATGATATTAAGATAAAATCATATCAAGATAAAATTATTTTAAGATAGAATTATATTAGATAAATGATATAAAGATTTTATTAAGATAGAATTATATCAAGATAGATTGATATGAAGGTAAAATATATTTAGATGGAATGATATTAAGATAAAATCATATCAAGATAAAATTATTTTTAAGATAGAATTATATTTAGATAAAATGATATCAAGATTTCTATTATTTAGAATTATATTAAGATAAAATTAACTAAGATAGATTGATATAAGGTAAAATGATATTTAGATATAAAATATTAGATAAAATCATATCAGATAAAATTATTTTTAGATAGAATTTATTTAGATAGAATATATAAGATTTCTTTAGATAGATTATATCAAGATAGATTGATATGAAGGTAAAATGATATTTAGATGGAATGATATTAAGATAAAATCATACCAAGATAAAATTATTTTTAAGATAGAATTATATTTAGATAGAATGATATCAAGATTTCTATTATTATAGAATTATATTAAGATAAAATTATATTAAAAATTAAATGATAATAAGGTAAAATGATATTTAGATATAAAAATATTAAGATAAAATCATATCAAGATAAAATTATTTTTAATATAGAATTATATTTAGATAGAATGATATTAAGATTTCTATTAAGATATAATTATATCAAGATAGATTGATATGAAGGTAAAATGATATTTAGATGGAATGATATTAAGATAAAATCATATCAAGATAAAATTATTTTTAAGATAGAATTATATTTAGATAGAATGATATCAAGATTTCTATTAAGATAGAATTATATCAAGATTGATTGATATGAAGGTAAAATGATATTTAGATGGAATGATATTAAGATAAAATCATATCAAGATAAAATTATTTTTAAGATAGAATTATATTTAGATAGAATGATATCAAGATTTCTATTATTATAGAATTCTATTAAGATAAAATTATATTAAGATAGATTGATAAGGTAAAATGATATTTAGATGGAATGATATTAAGATAAAATCATATCAAGATAAAATTATTTTTAAGATAGAATTATATTTAGATAGAATGATATAAAGATTTCTATTAAGATAGAATTATATCAAGATAGATTGATATGAAGGTAAAATGATATTTAGATGGAATGATATTAAGATAAAATCATATCAAGATAAAATTATTTTTAAGATAGAATTATATTTAGATAGAATGATATTAAGATTTCTATTATTTAGAATTTATTAAGATAAAATTATTCTAAGATAGATTGATATAAGGTAAAATGATATTTAGATATAAAATATTAGATAAAATCATATCAAGATAAAATTATTTTTAAGATAGAATTATATTTAGATAAATGATATAAAGATTTCTATTAAGATAGAATTATATCAAGATAGATTGATATGAAGGTAAAATGATATTTAGATGGAATGATATTAAGATAAAATCATATCAAGATAAAATTATTTTTAAGATAGAATTATATTTAGATAGAATGATATCAAGATTTCTATTAAGATAGAATTATATCAAGATAGATTGATATGAAGGTAAAATGATATTTAGATGGAATGATATTAAGATAAAATCATATCAAGATAAAATTATTTTAAGATAGAATTATATTTAGATAGAATATATCAAGATTTCTATTAAGATAGAATTATATCAAGATAGATTGATATGAAGGTAAAATGATATTTAGATGGAATGATATTAAGATAAAATCATATCAAGATAAAATTATTTTTAAGATAGAATTATATTTAGATAGAATGATATCAAGATTTCTATTATTATAGAATTATATTAAGATAAAATTATATTAAGATAGATTGATAATAAGGTAAAATGATATTTAGATATAAAAATATTAAGATTAAATCATATCAAGATAAAATTATTTTTAAGATAGAATTATATTTAGATAGAATTATATAAGATTTTATTAAGATAGAATTATATCAAGATAGATTGATATGAAGGTAAAATAATATTTAGATGGATGATATTAAGATAAAATCATATAGATAAATTATTTTTAAGATAGAATTATATTTAGATAAAATATATCAAATTTCTATTATATAGAATTATATTAAGATAAAATTATATTAAAAATTAAATGATAATAAGGTAAAATGATATTTAGATTTAAAAATATTAAGATAAAATCATATCAAGATAAAATTATTTTTAAGATAGAATTATATTAAGATAGAATGATATCAAGATTTCTATTAAGATAGAATTATATCAAGATAGATTGATATGAAGGTAAAATGATATTTAGATGGAATGATATTAAGATAAAATCATATCAAGATAAAATTATTTTTAAGATAGAATTATATTTAGATAGAATGATATCAAGATTTCTATTAAGATAGAATTATATCAAGATTGATTGATATGAAGGTAAAATGATATTTAGATGGAATGATATTAAGATAAAATCATATCAAGATAAAATTATTTTTAAGATAGAATTATATTTAGATAGAATGATATCAAGATTTTATTATTATAGAATTCTATTAAGATAAAATTATATTAAGATAGATTGATAATAAGGTAAAATGATATTTAGATAGAAATATATTAAGATAAAATCATATCAAGATAAAATTATTTTTAAGATAGAATTATATTTAGATAGAATGATATAAAGATTTCTATTAAGATAGAATTATATCAAGATAGATTGATATGAAGGTAAAATGATATTAAGATGGAATGATATTAAGATAAAATCATATCAAGATAAAATTATTTTTAAGATAGAATTATATTTAGATAAAATGATATTAAGATTTCTTTATTTAGAATTTTTAAGATAAAATTACTAAGATGATTGATATAAGGTAAATGATATTAGATATAAAATATTAGATAAATCATATCAAGATAAAATTATTTTTAAGATAGAATTATATTTAGATAGAACTATATCAAGATTTTATTAAGATAGAATTATATCAAGATAGATTGATATGAAGGTAAAATGATATTTAGATGGAATGATATTAAGATAAAATCATACAAGATAAAATTATTTTAAGATAGAATTATATTTAGATAGAATGATATCAAGATTTCTATTATTATAGAATTATATTAAGATAAAATTATATTAAGATAGATTGATAATAAGGTAAAATGATATTTAGATATAAAAATATTAAGATAAAATCATATCAAGATAAAATTATTTTTAATATAGAATTATATTTAGATAGAATGATATCAAGATTTCTATTAAGATATAATTATATCAAAATAGATTGATATGAAGGTAAAATGATATTTAGATGGAATAATATTAAGATAAAATCATATCAAGATAAAATTATTTTTAAGATAGAATTATAATAAGATAGAATGATATCAAGATTTCTATTAAGATAGAATTATATCAAGATTGATTGATATGAAGGTAAAATGATATTTAGATGGAATAATATTAAGATAAAATCATATCAAGATAAAATTATTTTTAAGATAGAATTATATTTAGATAGAATGATATCAAGATTTCTATTATTATAGAATTCTATTAAGATAAAATTATATTAAGATAGATTGATAATAAGGTAAAATGATATTTAGATAGAAATATATTAAGATAAAATCATATCAAGATAAAATTATTTTTAAGATAGAATTATATTTAGATAGAATGATATAAAGATTTCTATTATTTAGAATTATATTAAGATAAAATTATGCTAAGATAGATTGATGATAAGGTAAAATGATATTTAGATATAATAATATTAAGATAAAATCATATCAAGATAAAATTATTTTTAAGATAGAATTATATTTAGATAGAATGATATCAAGATTTCTATTAAGATAGAATTATATCAAGATAGATTGATATGAAGGTAAAATGATATTTAGATGGAATGATATTAAGATAAAATCATACCAAGATAAAATTATTTTTAAGATAGAATTATATTTAGATAGAATGATATCAAGATTTCTATTATTATAGAATTATATTAAGATAAAATTATATTAAAAATTAAATGATAATAAGGTAAAATGATATTTAGATATAAAAATATTAAGATAAAATCATATCAAGATAAAATTATTTTTAATATTGAATTATATTTAGATAGAATGATATCAAGATTTCTATTAAGATATAATTATATCAAAATAGATTGATATAAAGGTAAAATGATATTTAGATGGAATGATATTAAGATAAAATCATATCAAGATAAAATTATTTTTAAGATAGAATTATATTTAGATAGAATGATATCAAGATTTCTATTAAGATAGAATTATATCAAGATTGATTGATATGAAGGTAAAATGATATTTAGATGGAATAATATTAAGATAAAATCATACCAAGATAAAATTATTTTTAAGATAGAATTATATTTAGATAGAATGATATCAAGATTTCTATTATTATAGAATTCTATTAAGATAAAATTATATTAAGATAGATTGATAATAAGGTAAAATGATATTTAGATAGAAATATATTAAGATAAAATCATATCAAGATAAAATTATTTTTAAGATAGAATTATATTTAGATAGAATGATATAAAGATTTCTATTAAGATAGAAATATATCAAGATAGATTGATATGAAGGTAAAATGATATTAAGATGGAATGATATTAAGATAAAATCATATCAAGATAAAATTATTTTTAAGATAGAATTATATTTAGATAAAATGATGTTAAGATTTCTATTATTCTAGAATTATATTAAGATAAAATTATTCTAAGATAGATTGATATAAGGTAAAATGATATTTAGATATAAAAATATTTAGATAAAATCATATAAGATAAATTATTTTTAAGATAGAATTATATTTAGATAAAATGATATAAAGATTTCTATTAAGATAGAATTATATCAAGATAGATTGATATGAAGGTAAAATGATATTAAGATGGAATGATATTAAGATAAAATCATATCAAGAAAACATTATTTTTAAGATAGAATTATAGTTAGATAGAACCATATCAAGATTTCTATTAAGATAGAATTATATCAAGATAGATTGATATGAAGGTAAAATGATATTTAGATGGAATGATATTAAGATAAAATCATATCAAGATAAAATTATTTTTAAGATAGAATTATATTTAGATAGAACTATATCAAGATTTCTATTAAGATAGAATTATATCAAGATAGATTAATATGAAGGTAAAATGATATTTAGATGGAATGATATTAAGATAAAATCATACCAAGATAAAATTATTTTTAAGATAGAATTATATTTAGATAGAATGATATCAAGATTTCTATTAATATAGAATTATATTAAGATAAAATTATATTAAAAATTAAATTATAATAAGGTAAAATGATATTTAGATATAAAAATATTAAGATAAAATCATATCAAGATAAAATTATTTTTAAGATAGAATTATATTAAGATAGAATGATATCAAGATTTCTATTAAGATAGAATTATATCAAGATAGATTGATATGAAGGTAAAATGATATTTAGATGGAATGATATTAAGATAAAATCATATCAAGATAAAATTATTTTTAAGATAGAATTATATTTAGATAAAATGATGTCAAGATTTCTATTATTCTAGAATTATATTAAGATAAAATTATGCTAAGATAGATTGATAATAAGGTAAAATGATATTTAGATATAAAAATATTTAGATAAAATCATATCAAGATAAAATTATTTTTAAGATAGAATTATATTTAGATAGAATATATCAAGATTTCTATTAAGATAGAATTATATCAAGATAGATTGATATGAAGGTAAAATGATATTTAGATGGAATGATATTAAGATAAAATCATATCAAGATAAAATTATTTTTAAGATAGAAGTATATTTAGATAAAATGATATCAAGATTTCTATTAATATAGAATTATATTAAGATAAAATTATATTAAAAATTAATTATAATAAGGTAAAATGATATTTAGATATAAAAATATTAAGATAAAATCATATCAAGATAAAATTATTTTTAAGATAGAATTATATTTAGATAGAATGATATCAAGATTTCTATTAAGATAGAATTATATCAAGATTGATTGATATAAAGGTAAAATGATATTTAGATGGAATGATATTAAGATAAAATCATATCAAGATAAAATTATTTTTAAGATAGAATTATATTTAGATAGAATGATATCAAGATTTTATTATTATAGAATTCTATTAAGATAAAATTATATTAAGATAGATTGATAATAAGGTAAAATGATATTTAGATAGAAATATATTAAGATAAAATCATATCAAGATAAAATTATTTTTAAGATAGAATTATATTTAGATAGAATGATATAAAGATTTCTATTAAGATAGAATTATATCAAGATAGATTGATATGAAGGTAAAATGATATTTAGATGGAATGATATTAAGATAAAATCATATCAAGATAAAATTATTTTTAAGATAGAATTATATTTAGATAAATGATATCAGATTTCTATTATTTAGAATTATATTAAGATAAAATTATGCTAAGATAGATGATAATAAGGTAAAATGATATTTAGATATAAAAATATTAGATAAAATCATATCAAGATAAAATTATTTTTAATATAGAATTATATTTAGATAGAATGATATAAAGATTTCTATTAAGATAGAATTATATCAAGATAGATTGATATGAAGATAAAATGATATTTAGATGGAATGATATTAAGATAAAATCATATCAAGATAAAATTATTTTTAAGATAGAATTATATTTAGATAGAATCATATCAAGATTTCTATTAAGATAGAATTATATCAAGATAGATTAATATGAAGGTAAAATGATATTTAGATGGAATGATATTAAGATAAAATCATACCAAGATAAAATTATTTTTAGGATAGAATTATATTTAGATAGAATGATATCAAGATTTCTATTATTCTAGAATTTATTAAGATAAAATTATCTAAGATAGATTGATAAAGGTAAAATGATATTTAGATATAAAAATATTTAGATAAAATCATATCAAGATAAATTATTTTTAAGATAGAATTATATTAGATAGAACTATATCAAGATTTCTATTAAGATAGAATTATATCAAGATAGATTTTGAAGGTAAAATGATTTTAGATGGAATGATTTAAGTAAATCTATAGATAAAATTATTTTTAAGATAGAATTATATTTAGATAGAATGATATCAAGATTTCTATTATTATAGAATTATATTAAGATAAAATTATATTAAAAATTAAATGATAATAAGGTAAAATGATATTTAGATATAAAAATATTAAGATAAAATCATATCAAGATAAAATTATTTTTAATATTGAATTATATTTAGATAGAATGATATCAAGATTTCTATTAAGATATAATTATATCAAAATAGATTGATATGAAGGTAAAATGATATTTAGATGGAATGATATTAAGATAAAATCATATCAAGATAAAATTATTTTTAAGATAGAATTATATTTAGATAGAATGATATCAAGATTTCTATTAAGATAGAATTATATCAAGATTGATTGATATAAGTAAAATATATTTAATGAATATATTAAGATAAAATCATATCAAGATAAAATTAAAATAGAATTATATTTAGATAGAATGATATCAAGATTTCTATTATATAGAATTTTTAGTAAAATTTCAAATATATATTTATATTTAGATTTATTTAGATAAAATATTAATTTTTTAATAATTATTTATAGAATATATAAGTTTTATTAAATAAATTATATAAATAATTAATAAATGATATTTAGATGGAATGATATTAAGATAAAATCATATCAAGATAAAATTATTTTTAAGATAGAATTATATTTAGATAAAATGATATCAAGATTTCTATTATTTAGAATTATATTAAGATAAAATTATCTAAGATAGATTGATAATAAGGTAAAATGATATTTAGATATAAAAATATTTAGATAAAATCATATCAAGATAAAATTATTTTTAAGATAGAATTATATTTAGATAGAATGATATAAAGATTTCTATTAAGATAGAATTATATCAAGATAGATTGATATGAAGGTAAAATGATATTTAGATGGAATGATATTAAGATAAAATCATATCAAGATAAAATTATTTTTAAGATAGAATTATATTTAGATAGAATGATATCAAGATTTCTATTAAGATAGAATTATATCAAGATAGATTGATATGAAGGTAAAATGATATTTAGATGGAATGATATTAAGATAAAATCATACCAAGATAAAATTATTTTTAAGATAGAATTATATTTAGATAGAATGATATCAAGATTTCTATTATTATAGAATTATATTAAGATAAAATTATATTAAGATAGATTGATAATAAGGTAAAATGATATTTAGATATAAAAATATTTAGATAAAATCATATCAAGATAATATTATTTTTAAGATAGAATTATATTTAGATAGAATTATATAAGATTTTATTAAGATAGAATTATATCAAGATAGATTGATATGAAGGTAAAATGATATTTAGATGGAATGATATTAAGATAAAATTTAAGTAAAATTATTTTAAGATAGAATTATTTTAGATAAAATATATCAAGATTTTATTATATAGAATTATATTAAGATAAAATTATATTAAAATTAAATGATAATAAGGTAAAATCATATTTAGATATAAAAATATTAAGATAAAATCATATCAAGATAAAATTATTTTTAAGATAGAATTATATTTAGATAGAATGATATAAAGATTTCTATTAAGATAGAATTATATCAAGATAGATTGATATGAAGGTAAAATGATATTTAGATGGAATGATATTAAGATAAAATCATATCAAGATAAAATTATTTTTAAGATAGAATTATATTTAGATAAAATATATCAAGATTTCTATTAAGATAGAATTATATCAAGATAGATTGATATGAAGGTAAAATATATTTAGATGGAATGATATTAAGATAAAATCATATCAAGATAAAATTATTTTTAAGATAGAACTATTTAGATAAAATGATATAAGATTTCTATTATTTAGAATTTATAAAGATAAAATTATCTAAGATAGATTGATAAAAAGGTAAAATGATATTTAGATACAAATATTAAGATAAAATCATATCAAGATAAATTATTTTTAGATAGAATTATTTTAGATAGAATATATCAAGATTTCTATTAAGATAGAATTATATCAAGATAGATTGATATGAAGGTAAAATGATATTTAGATGGAATATATTAAGATAAAATCATATCAAGATAAAATTATTTTTAAGATAGAATTATATTTAGATAGAATGATATCAAGATTTCTATTAAGATAGAATTATATCAAGATTGATTGATATGAAGGTAAAATGATATTTAGATGGAATGATATTAAGATAAAATCATACCAAGATAAAATTATTTTTAAGATAGAATTATATTTAGATAGAATGATATCAAGATTTCTATTATTATAGAATTATATTAAGATAAAATTATATTAAAAATTAAATGATAATAAGGTAAAATGATATTTAGATATAAAAATATTAAGATAAAATCATATCAAGATAAAATTATTTTTAAGATAGAATTATATTTAGATAGAATGATATCAAGATTTCTATTAAGATATAATTATATCAAGATAGATTGATATGAAGGTAAAATGATATTTAGATGGAATGATATTAAGATAAAATCATATCAAGATAAAATTATTTTTAAGATAGAATTATATTTAGATAGAATGATATCAAGATTTCTATTAAGATAGAATTATATCAAGATAGATTGATATGAAGGTAAAATGATATTTAGATGGAATGATATTAAGATAAAATCATACCAAGATAAAATTATTTTTAAGATAGAATTATATTTAGATAGAATGATATCAAGATTTCTATTATTATAGAATTATATTAAGATAAAATTATGCTAAGATAGATTGATAATAAGGTAAAATGATATTTAGATATAAAAATATTTAGATAAAATCATATCAAGATAAAATTATTTTTAAGATAGAATTATATTTAGATAGAATTATATCAAGATTTCTATTAAGATAGAATTATATCAAGATAGATTGATATGAAGGTAAAATGATATTTAGATGGAATGATATTAAGATAAAATCATATCCAGATAAAATTATTTTTAAGATAGAATATATTAGATAATGATTAAGATTTCTATTATTTAGAATTATATAAGATAAAATTATCTAAGATAGATTGATAAAAAGGTAAATGATATTTAGATAAAAAATATTTAGATAAAATCATATCAAGATAAAATTATTTTTAAGATAGAATTATATTTAGATAGAATATATAAAGATTTCTATTAAGATAGAATTATATCAAGATAGATTGATATGAAGGTAAAATGATATTAAGATGGAATGATATTAAGATAAAATCATATCAAGATAAAATTATTTTTAAGATAGAATTATATTTAGATAGAATGATATCAAGATTTCTATTAAGATAGAATTATATCAAGATAGATTGATATGAAGGTAAAATGATATTTAGATGGAATGATATTAAGATAAAATCATACCAAGATAAAATTATTTTTAAGATAGAATTATATTTAGATAGAATGATATCAAGATTTCTATTATTATAGAATTATATTAAGATAAAATTATATTAAAAATTAAATGATAATAAGGTAAAATGATATTTAGATATAAAAATATTAAGATAAAATCATATCAAGATAAAATTATTTTTAATATTGAATTATATTTAGATAGAATGATATCAAGATTTCTATTAAGATATAATTATATCAAAATAGATTGATATGAAGGTAAAATGATATTTAGATGGAATGATATTAAGATAAAATCATATCAAGATAAAATTATTTTTAAGATAGAATTATATTTAGATAGAATGATATCAAGATTTCTATTAAGATAGAATTATATCAAGATTGATTGATATGAAGGTAAAATGATATTTAGATGGAATGATATTAAGATAAAATCATACCAAGATAAAATTATTTTTAAGATAGAATTATATTTAGATAGAATGATATCAAGATTTCTATTATTATAGAATTCTATTAAGATAAAATTATGCTAAGATATATTGATAATAAGGTAAAATGATATTTAGATATAAAAATATTAAGATAAAATCATATCAAGATAAAATTTTTTTAAGATAGAATTATATTTAGATAGAATGATATAAAGATTTCTATTAAGATAGAATTATATCAAGATAGATTGATATGAAGGTAAAATGATATTTAGATGGAATGATATTAAGATAAAATCATATCAAGATAAAATTATTTTTAAGATAGAATTATATTTAGATAGAATCATATCAAGATTTCTATTAAGATAGAATTATATCAAGATAGATTGATATGAAGGTAAAATGATATTTAAATGGAATGATATTAAGATAAAATCATATCAAGATAAAATTATTTTAAGATAGAATTATATTTAGATAGAATGATATCAAGATTTCTTTAAGATAGAATTATATCAAGATAGATTGATATAAAGGTAAAATGATTTTAGATGAAATGATATTAAGATAAAATCTATCAAGATAAAATTATTTTTAACATGAATTATATTTAGTAGAATGATATAAGATTTCTTTAAGATAGAATATATCAGTAGATTGATATGAAGGTAATGATATTAGATGGAATGATATAAAGATAAAATATATCAAGATAAAATTATTTTTAAGATAGAATTATATTTAGATAGAATGATATAAGATTCTTTTTTAGAATTTATTAGATAAAATTATAAGATAGATTGATAATAAGGTAAAATGATATTTAGATATAAAAATATTAAGATAAAATATATCAAGATAAAATTATTTTAAGATAGAATTATATTAGATAGAATATATCAAGATTTCTATTAAGATAGAATTATATCAAGATAGATTGATATGAAGGTAAAATATATTTAGATGGAATGATATTAAGATAAAATCATATCAAGATAAAATTATTTTTAAGATAGAATTATATTTAGATAGAATCATATCAAGATTTCTATTAAGATAGAATTATATCAAGATAGATTGATATGAAGGTAAAATGATATTTAGATGGAATGATATTAAGATAAAATCATACCAAGATAAAATTATTTTAGGATAGAATTATATTTAGATAGAATGATATCAAGATTTCTATTATATAGAATTTATTAAGATAAATTATTAAGATAGATTGATAATAAGGTAAAATGATATTTAGATATAAAAATATTTAGATAAAATCATATCAAGATAAAATTATTTTAAGATAGAATTATATTTAGATAGAATATATCAAGATTTTATTAAGATAGAATTATATCAAGATAGATTGATATGAAGGTAAAATGATATTTAGATGGAATGATATTAAGATAAAATCATATCAAGATAAAATTATTTTAAGATAGAATTATATTTAGATAGAATGATATCAAGATTTCTATTAATATAGAATTATATTAAGATAAAATTATATTAAAAATTAAATGATAATAAGGTAAAATGATATTTAGATATAAAAATATTAAGATAAAATCATATCAAGATAAAATTATTTTTAATATTGAATTATATTTAGATAGAATGATATCAAGATTTCTATTAAGATATAATTATATCAAAATAGATTGATATGAAGGTAAAATGATATTTAGATGGAATGATATTAAGATAAAATCATATCAAGATAAAATTATTTTTAAGATAGAATTATATTTAGATAGAATGATATCAAGATTTCTATTAAGATAGAATTATATCAAGATAGATTGATATGAAGGTAAAATGATATTTAAATGGAATGATATTAAGATAAAATCATATCAAGATAAAATTATTTTTAAGATAGAATTATATTTAGATAGAATGATGTTAAGATTTCTATTATTCTAGAATTATATAAAGATAAAATTATTCCAAGATAGATTGATGATAAGGTAAAATGAAATTTAGATATAAAAATATTTAGATAAAATCATATCAAGATAAAATTATTTTTAAGATAGAATTATAATTAGATAGAATGATATCAAGATTTCTATCATTATAGAATTCTATTAAGATAAAATTATATTAAGATAGATTGATAATAAGGTAAAATGATATTTAGATAGAAATATATTAAGATAAAATCATATCAAGATAAAATTATTTTTAAGATAGAATTATATTTAGATAGAATGATATAAAGATTTCTATTAAGATAGAATTATATCAAGATAGATTGATATGAAGGTAAAATGATATTAAGATGGAATGATATTAAGATAAAATCATATCAAGATAAAATTATTTTTAAGATAGAATTATATTTAGATAAAATGATATCAAGATTTCTATTATTTAGAATTATATAAAGATAAAATTATTTCAAGATAGATTGATATAAGGTAAAATGATATTTAGATATAAAAATATTAAGATAAAATCATATCAAGATAAAATTATTTTTAAGATAGAATTATATTTAGATAAAATGATATAAAGATTTCTATTAAGATAGAATTATATCAAGATAGATTGATATGAAGGTAAAATGATATTAAGATGAATGATATTAAGATGGAATGATATTAAGATAAAATCATATCAAGATAAAATTATTTTTAAGATAGAATTATATTTAGATAGAACCATATCAAGATTTCTATTAAGATAGAATTATATCAAGATAGATTGATATGAAGGTAAAATGATATTAAGATGGAATGATATTAAGATAAAATCATATCAAGATAAAATTATTTTTAAGATAGAATTATATTTAGATAGAATGATATCAAGATTTCTATTAAGATAGAATTATATCAAGATAGATTAATATGAAGGTAAAATAATATTTAGATGGAATAATATTAAGATAAAATCATATCAAGATAAAATTATTTTTAAGATAGAATTATATTTAGATAGAATGATATCAAGATTTCTATTATTCTAGAATTATATTAAGATAAAATTATGCTAAGATAGATTGATAATAAGGTAAAATGATATTTAGATATAAAAATATTTAGATAAAATCATATGAAGATAAAATTATTTTTAAGATAGAATTATATTTAGATAGAACTATATCAAGATTTCTATTAAGATAGAATTATATCAAGATAGATTAATATGAAGGTAAAATAATATTTAGATGGAATGATATTAAGATAAAATCATATCCAGATAAAATTATTTTCAAGATAGAACTATATTTAGATAAAATGATATCAAGATTTCTATTAATATAGAATTATATTAAGATAAAATTATATTAAAAATTAAATGATAATAAGGTAAAATGATATTTAGATATAAAAATATTAAGATAAAATCATATCAAGATAAAATTATTTTTAATATAGAATTATATTTAGATAGAATGAAATAAAGATTTCTATTAAGATATAATTATATCAAAATAGATTGATATGAAGGTAAAATGATATTTAGATGGAATGATATTAAGATAAAATCATATCAAGATAAAATTATTTTTAAGATAGAATTATATTTAGATAGAATGATATCAAGATTTCTATTAAGATAGAATTATATCAAGATTGATTTATATGAAGGTAAAATGATATTTAAATGGAATAATATTAAGATAAAATCATACCAAGATAAAATTATTTTTAAGATAAAATTATATTTAGATAGAATGATATCAAGATTTCTATTATTATAGAATTCTATTAAGATAAAATTATGCTAAGATATATTGATAATAAGGTAAAATGATATTTAGATATAAAAATATTTAGATAAAATCATATCAAGATTAAATTATTTTTAAGATAGAATTATATTTAGATAGAATGATATAAAGATTTCTATTAAGATAGAATTATATCAAGATAGATTGATATTAAGGTAAAATGATATTTAGATGGAATGATATTAAGATAAAATCATATCAAGATAAAATATTTTTAAGATAGAATTAATTTAGATAGAATCATATCAAGATTTCTATTAAGATAGAATTATATCAAGATTGATTGATATGAAGGTAAAATGATATTTAGATGGAATGATATTAAGATAAAATCATACCAAGATAAAATTATTTTTAAGATAGAATTATATTTAGATAGAATGATATCAAGATTTCTATTATTATAGAATTCTATTAAGATAAAATTATATTGAGATAGATTAATAAGGTAAAATGATATTTAGATATAAAAATATTTAGATAAAATCATATCAAGATAAAATTTTTTTTAAGATAGAATTATATTTAGATAGAATGATATAAAGATTTCTATTAAGATAGAATTATATCAAGATAGATTGATATGAAGGTAAAATGATATTTAGATGGAATGATATTAAGATAAAATCATATCAAGATAAAATTATTTTTAAGATAGAATTATATTTAGATAGAACCATATCAAGATTTCTATTAAGATAGAATTATATCAAGATTGATTGATATGAAGGTAAAATGATATTTAAATGGAATGATATTAAGATAAAATCATATCAAGATAAAATTATTGTTAAGATAGAATTATATTTAGATAGAACCATATCAAGATTTCTATTAAGATAAAATCATATCAAGATAAAATTATTTTAAGATAGAATTATATTTAGGTAGAATGATATAAAGATTTCTATTAAGATAGAATTATATCAAGATAGATGGATATAAAGGTAAAATGATATTTAGATGAAATGATATTAAGATAAAATCATATCAAGATAAAATTATTTTTAACATAGAATTATATTTAGATAGAATCATATTAAGATTTCTATTAAGATAGAATTATATCAAGATAGATTGATATGAAGAATGATATTTAGATGGAATGATATTAAGATAAAATCATACCAAGATAAAATTATTTTTAAGATTGAATTATATTTAGATAAAATGATATCAAGATTTCTATTTTTATAGAATTCTATTAAGAAAAAATTATATTAAGATAGATTGATAATAAGGTAAAATGATATTTAGATAGAAAAATATTAAGATAAAATCATATCAAGATAAAATTTTTTTAAGATAGAATTATATTTAGGTAGAATGATATTAAGATTTCTATTAAGATAGAATTATATCAAGATAGATTGATAATAAGGTAAAATGATATTTAGATGGAATTATATTAAGATAAAATCATATCAAGATAAAATTATTTTTAAGATAGAATTATATTTAGATAGAATGATATTAAGATTTCTATTAAGATAGAATTATATCAAGATAGATTGATAATAAGGTAAAATGATATTTAGATGGAATTATATTAAGATAAAATCATATCAAGATAAAATTATTTTTAATATAGAATTATATTTAGATAGAATGATATCAAGATTTCTATTAAGATAGAATTATATCAAGATTGATTGATATGAAGGTAAAATGATATTTAGATGAAAGATATTAAGATAAAATCATATCAAGATAAAATTATTTTTAAGATAGAATTATAATAAGATAGAATGATATCAAGATTTGTATTATTATAGAATTCTATTAAGATAAAATTATATTAAGATAGATTGATAATAAGGTAAAATGATATATTATATTATATATTATATTATATTATATTTATATTATATTTAGATAGAATCATATTAAGATTTCTATTAAGATAGAATTATATCAAGATAGATTGATATGAAGAATGATATTTAGATGGAATGATATTAAGATAAAATCATACCAAGATAAAATTATTTTTAAGATTGAATTATATTTAGATAAAATGATATCAAGATTTCTATTTTTATAGAATTCTATTAAGAAAAAATGATATTAAGATAGATTGATAATAAGGTAAAATGATATTTAGATAGAAAAATATTAAGATAAAATCATATCAAGATAAAATTTTTTTTAAGATAGAATTATATTTAGGTAGAATGATATTAAGATTTCTATTAAGATAGAATTATATCAAGATAGATTGATAATAAGGTAAAATGATATTTAGATGGAATTATATTAAGATAAAATCATATCAAGATAAAATTATTTTTAAGATAGAATTATATTTAGATAGAATGATATTAAGATTTCTATTAAGATAGAATTATATCAAGATAGATTGATAATAAGGTAAAATGATATTTAGATGGAATTATATTAAGATAAAATCATATCAAGATAAAATTATTTTTAAGATAGAACTATATTTAGATAAAATGATATCAAGATTTCTATTAAGATAGAATTATATCAAGATTGATTGATATGAAGGTAAAATGATATTTAGATGAAAGGATATTAAGATAAAATCATATCAAGATAAAATTATTTTTAAGATAGAATTATAATAAGATAGAATGATATCAAGATTTGTATTATTATAGAATTCTATTAAGATAAAATTATATTAAGATAGATTGATAATAAGGTAAAATGATATTTAGATAGAAATATATTAAGATAAAATCATATCAAGATAAAATTATTTTTAAGATAGAATTATATTTGAGTAGAATGATATAAAGTTTTCTATTAAGATAGAATTATATCAAGATAGATTGATATGAAGGTAAAATGATATTTAGATGGAATGATATTAAGATAAAATCATATCAAGATAAAATTGTTTTTAAGATAGAATTATATTTAGATAGAACCATATCAAGATTTCTATTATTATAGAATTCTATTAAGATAAAATTATGCTAAGATAGATTGATAATAAGGTAAAATGATATTTAGATATAAAAATATTTAGATAAAATCATATCAAGATAAAATTATTTTTAAGATAGAATTATATTTAGATAGAATGATATAAAGATTTCTATTAAGATAGAATTATATCAAGATAGATTGATATGAAGGTAAAATGATATTAAGATGGAATGATATTAAGATAAAATCATATCAAGATAAAATTATTTTTAAGATAGAATTATATTTAGATAGAACCATATCAAGATTTCTATTAAGATAGAATTATATCAAGATAGATTAATATGAAGGTAAAATGATATTTAGATGGAATGATATTAAGATAAAATCATACCAAGATAAAATTATTTTTAAGATAGAATTATATTTAGATAGAATGATATCAAGATTTCTATTATTCTAGAATTATATTAAGATAAAATTATGCTAAGATAGATTGATAATAAGGTAAAATGATATTTAGATATAAAAATATTTAGATAAAATCATATCAAGATAAAATTATTTTTAAGATAGAATTATATTTAGATAGAATGATATAAAGATTTCTATTAAGATAGAATTATGTCAAGATAGATTGATATGAAGGTAAAATGATATTTAGATGGAATGATATTAAGATAAAATCATATCAAGATAAAATTATTTTTAAGATACAAAAATATTTAGGTAGAATGATATTAAGATTTCTATTAAGATATAATTATATCAAGATAGATTGATATGAAGGTAAAATGATATTTAGATGGAATGATATTAAGATAAAATCATACCAAGATAAAATTATTTTTAAGATAGAACTATATTTAGATAATATTGGAAATGGTGGAGTAAAAACACGATTTAGTAAATGTTTAATAATTATTTTATTCAACGTGAGAGTGACTTCGTTGTGACTCGTACGAAGGTTGAAACAGAAGTAAGAAATATTCCAGAAAAAGAAAAAGCACTGATTCAGATCAGTGTGACCAAATTGTTTGAATATGGTTGTTGCCAAATAATATACATAAAATATTTCAATACTCCTTCTCAACAACATATTCAGAAACAATTCATTTCAGTTATACATTTTAAATGCTTGTTTTTCTGTAGGTTTTTTGTTAATATATCTGATAACATGTCATTTGTACATATATATTTTACATCAATTTCCTTTTTGGAATAAAGTTCTCTAACATAGTGGTACTTTATGTCGATATGCTTACTTCTATTATGTAATACTGGATTCTTAGCTAAACATAAAGCACTCTGATTATCGCAAAAAATTAAAATTGAGTGATCTATCAAAAAACCCATTTCCTTCAGAAACTTCTTGTAAAAATATTACTTCTCTTGCTACAATGGACAATGCAACATATTCGGCCTCCGTGCTGGATAATGCTACCAGACTTTGCTTCTTGGACTCCCAGGATATTGGACCAGCTGCGTTTATGAAGGCATATCCACTGTAGGATTTACGATCCGATGTGTCATTTGCCCAATCTGCGTCGACGTAGCCATGAATCGGTTTACCTGTTGCGTGATAATGAAGCTTTAAGTTTGAGGTGCCCTTCAAATACCTTAGTATACGCTTGGCAGCGACTTCATGCTCCTTATGGGGGTTCACATTTCTTTAAGCCAGTTTTGCAACTGAATGCATTATATCTGGCCTGGTTGTAATTGCCAAATACATTAGTGATCCTATAAGTGATTGGTAGTCCTTTTCGTTAACAGGCTTGCAGTTAGGATCAGTACATTTAACTTGGAAATTTGCCTCCAAAGGCGTTGCTACCGATTTGCAATCTAACATGCCCCAGGTGTGAAGCATACTCTCGATATATGTCTTGTGACCTATGGATATGGCTCCAGTTTCACCTTCTCGCTCAACTTCGATACCCAAGAAATGATTAAGCTGTCCGCTATCTACTACTTTAAACTCTTTGGCAATTGACTCTTTTATACCAATCAAACTATTTTTACATGAGCTTGCAATAAGAAGATCGTCGACATATACTGCAATTATATTAATATTGTCTTTCTCATTGCGTGTGTACACACACGGCTCGCTGGCACAGGGAACAAAATGCATTTTTTGCAAGACTTCATTGAGCTTGGCGTTCCACTCCCTACCGCTCTGTTTTAGTCCGTAAAGTGACTTCTTTAGTCTCAAAACTTTTCCATGATGTTTATTTTCAAATCCATCGGGTTGCTTCATATAGACTTCTTCGCTTAATTCGCTATTTAAGTAAGCTGTCGATACATCCATGTGATGTAGAAATAAGTTATGCTCAACAGCCAGAGATATAATAAGTCTCACCGACGAATATCTGACAACTGGTGAAAACGTTTCAAAAAAGTCGATACCATATCGACACATCCTTTAGCCACCAACCTCGATTTAAATCGCATCACATTGCCATCCTTGTCTCCTTTGATGCCAAAAATCTACTTACTACCGATGGCTTTCTTACCTTCTGGTAAGTTCTGTAACTCCCATGTCTGATTAGCTTCGAGGGCGTCAATCTCCTTCTGAATTTCATTTCAGACTGTGTCGCTTCAGCAAACGTAACAGGTACCTTGACATCTTCAACCTTCATCATATTCAACAAGTTGTATTGTTTTCGTGGACGCCCGGGCTTTCCAGTTTTTATCTTCTTAGGACGACCAGGACCACGAATTTCCCGTTCTTCGGAATCATCGCTCTTCGCACTCTCGTAAACATCAGAACTATCAGCTTCATTAATCTCATCTTCTTTGTTGTTGTCCACTGCCAAAATCTGCGAAAAATCAACTCCAATTTCGTCAATAAGTGCCGTCTTGTTCTCGCTGTTTCCATTCTTCGGATACCCTATAGTGTCCTCTAGAAAAACGACGTCTCTACTTTCGATTACCTGGTTCGATCCAATGCGCATTAATCTGTAGGCCTTCGCTGTTGTTGAATACCCTATCATCATGCATTCAATGCCTTTTGGCTTGAACTTTCCTGCATGTTTCTTATTTAATGCAATCGCTTTGCATCCAAAGATATCGAAGGCTTTTTACCTGTCCATAGTTCAAATGGTGTTTGACTCTTCAACGACCTTGTCTCCGATCTGTTGCGTAGATATGCAGCAGTCCTAACTGCCTCTCCCCACAGGAACTCATTCACTCCTGAATGTATTAGCATGCTCCTTGCCATTTCCACAAGTGTCCGGTTAGCGCGCTCAGCCACCCCGTTTTGCTGCGGAGTGTACGGTACTGTCAATTGCCGCTTAATACCGTTTTCAGATAGGAACTTCTGAAATTCGTGGCTTATATATTCGCGACCGTTATCGCTGCGAATTGCTTTAAGTTTTTCACCGGTCTGTTTTTCTGCGAACGCGACAAAGTCTTTAAACGCGGGAAGCAATTCATCACGGGTCTTTAAAAAATATACGAACATATCACGCGAATAGTCATCAATAAATGTTGCGAAATATCTTGCTCCACCGGCAGATACTTTGTTCATTGGCCCGCAAATGTCCGAATGCACTAGCCCTAGCACTTTGTCCGCACGATTTTCTGCCATTTTTGGGAATGGTTTCACACAGATTTTACCTTTAGCACAGGTTTCACAGGCAATTCGGTCTATGTCCACAACATTTTTGATTGACTTTAAGCCATTGACCATATTGTTACTTGCCATCTTTTTTAAGCTCGCCATGTTCAAATGACCATAACGATAATGCCACTTCCACAATTCATCATTTGCACACAAGTACATGCACCGATTGTTCGAAGTATCAACAACAAAAAGATTTCCAGCTTTTCTTGCCTGTAACACCTCTTCATTTTGACCGTTCTTTATATACGCACTTTGCTTGTGAAAAATTGCTTTATACCCTTTTTCAACGGCTTTCGCTACCGATATGAAATTACTTTGCAAGTTTTTTACGTAAAGCACATTTTTCAAATTAACGGGACCATTCTTTGTTTTAACGACCACCGTACCGACGCCATCCGAAAATATATAATTTTCTCCTGCAAGTAATATTTTCTCTTTATGCTCTTTAATGTCCGCGAACCACGACCTTTCACAACACATGTGAGAAGTTGCTCCACTGTCCAAGCACCACATTAATTTCGTTAAAACGTCATTTTTATTTACACTTGCAAGCATAGTAAACGACTTCTCTTTTTCAAATGTTTCTATTTCATCATTTTTGTCTTTCACTTTGCACTGCGCAATAAAATGACCCTCGCGACCACATCGAAAGCATTTTTTATTCTTCTTTGCATAACTGTTCATTTGCGCCGATCTATTTTTCTTGTCTCCCTTTCCACTGGAGCGCGACACAAATGCTTGCTGCACGCAAAATTCCGTTTCGTCCGAACTCACTCTTTGTCTCTCTCCCTCTTCTATAATTTTCACTTTTAAATCAGAGAGAGTCGGTAACTGTTCGCGCGTTTCGATCGCTACCACGAAATTTTCGAATTTCTTACCGAGTCCCGACAGCATCAAAATAGTAAGAATATCTTCAGAAATGTCCATATCAATTTCTTTCAGTTTTTCGACGATATCCACAAAATCATTTATGTAATTTTGTACGCACGCACTTTCCGACAAACTCAACCGGAGTAGTTTCCTGAACAAGGTAATTTTCCTTGCGGGTCCACGAGGCTTGTACACAGTTGCAAGCTTGTCCCAAGCTTCTTTCGAACTAGCGCAGTTTTTAATCAAATTAATTTCTGAAGCCTTCACGCACAGCAATATTGTTGCTAGTGCTTTTTCATCTAGTTCGTCGAATTGGGCTCCTTGTTCAACTGTGTCACTATCTATAAAAAGATTTCTTGTAAGATAGAAATATATCAAGATAGATTGATATGAAGGTAAAATGATATTAAGATGGAATGATATTAAGATAAAATCATATCAAGATAAAATTATTTTTAAGATAGAATTATATTTAGATAAATTGATATTAATATTGCTATTTTTCTAGAATTATATTAAGATAAAATTATGCTAAGATAGATTGATAATAAGGTAAAATGATATTTAGATGGAATGATATTAAGATAAAATCATATCAAGATAAAATTATTTTTAAGATACAATTATATTTAGATTATAGATTAGAATTATATTTAGATAGAATGATATCAAGATTTCTATTAGGATAGAATTATGTCAAGATAGATTGATATGAAGGTAAAATGATATTTAGATGGAATGATATTAAGATAAAATCATATCAAGATAAAATTATTTTTAAGATACAATTATATTTAGATAGAATTATATTTAGATAGAATTATATCAAGATTTCTATTAAGATAGAATTATATCAAGATAGATTGATATGAAGGTATAATGATATTTAGATGGAATGATATTAAGATAAAATCTACCAAGATAAAATTATTTTTAAGATAGGATTCTATTTAGATAGAATGATTTCAAGATTTCTATTATTATAGAATTATATTAAGATAAAATTATATTAAGATAGATTGATAATAAAGTAAAATGATATTTAGATGGAATGATATTAAGATAAAATCTACCAAGATAAAATTATTTTTAAGATAGGATTCTATTTAGATAGAATGATTTCAAGATTTCTATTATTAAAGAATTATATTAAGATAAAATTATATTAAGATAGATTGATAATAAAGTAAAATGATATTTAGATGGAATGATATTAAGATAAAATCATACCAAGATAAAATTATTTTTAAGATAGAATTATTTTTAGATAGATTTATATTTAGATAGAATTATATCAAGATTTTTACTAAGATAGAATTATATCAAGATAGATTGATATGAAGGTAATATGATATTTTGATGGAATGATATTAAGATAAAATCATATCAAGATAAAATTATTTTTAAGATAGAATTATATTTAGATAGAATGATATCAAGATTTCTATTATTATAGAATTATATAAAGATAAAATTATATTAAGATAGATTGATAATAAGGTAAAATGATATTTAGATAGAAAAATATTAAAATAAAATCATAATAAAATTATTTTTAAGATAGAATTATATTTAGATATGTTGAAATCTCAATTAAGATTGCAAAGCGAATGTCTCATACTGAATGTAACGGGATCCAATTGATCTTTCTCTTTTGTTTTATTTTCTTGAAGCGCGTCACAAGTTACGCATCATTTATGTATAAGTAAGTCGCAAATAAACTCTCATTCTAATAGGTTATGGGCCCAGGCAGAGCTCCTTTGCGCTTTTATTTCTTGGAAAGTTTAACAGCGAAAAGTTGTTGATAATAGTCGAAGGACTTGTGTGACTCGTGTTTAATATTGTGAAAAAAAATTAAACTGATTTTATATAAAATGAGTTCCCAATTCGCAATTGAGAAACTGGACAATGAAAACAATAGTGTGTGGTCTATTCAAATGAAAAGTGTGCTGATACACGCCGAATTATGGTCAGTGATCAGTGGCCGTTTGCTGAAAAATGAAAATGACACAGCACCACAAAAAGCCTCTTTCGATGCTAAAGACGAAAAGGCACTTGCAAGTATAATGCCATGTATAAAGCCGACTCAAATTAATCATGTGAAACATTGTGTAACCGCTAAGGAAGCTTGGAAAAAACTTGGTGAAATTCATATGCCATCCGGTCCAGCGAGACGCATACATTTGTTTAAGCAGTTGTTGTACATGAAAGTGAGTGAGACAGAAAGTGTGGAGGAACATTTAAATAAATTCAGTGCATTGGTAGAAAAGCAGCAAGAAATTGAACAAAGTGTGCCAGAAGAAATGCTCGTCACTATATTAGACGTTTCGGCATAATTAATAAAAAAGGAGGTATAACTGTGGAAAAAAAAAAAAAACACCCCCCACCCCCCCCACGGCCCCCCCCGAACCACAACGCAACACACACCAACAAAACAAAAAAAACACAAGAAAGGGACAGCAAAAAAAAAGGACGAGAGAAGAAAAGCAAACGAAACTGAGAGTTACCAAGAAAAAGGCACCGAGACGGGAGAAAAAGAGGGGCAAAAAGGCCGAAAGGGAAAAGAAGAACCAAGCAAAGACCCGAGAGCACAGAAGGAACAAAAAAAAAAAAAAAAAAAAACAGAAAGGGGAACGAAGAAGAAGGGGAGAAAAAAATGAAGGGAAAACAAGGGTGAGAAGAAAAGGGAGACACAAAAAAAAAAGGAAGAAAACAACCAGCAAAAATGAAGAGAAGCAAAAAAAAAAAAAAAAGAGGAGCGGAGAAGAAAAAAAGAAAAGAAGGACAAAGACAGACAGGAGAGGGAAAGGGAGACAAAAAAATAATAGAGGGGGGAGAGAGGGATGAAACAGAAACACTAGAGGGGGGGAGGAGGGGGGGGGGAAAAGAGAAAGAAAAGAGAAGGGGAGGAGAAAGACGAGGCGGCGCGGCACGAGAGAGAGGGAGAAAAAGGAGCGAAGCAAAAAAAGAGAAGACAAAAAAGAAAAAAAGAAGGAAAAGGGAAGACAAAGGGAAGAGGGAGAAAAAGAACAAGAGAGAACGAGACGTAGACAAGAAGAAGAAGGCAAGAAGGGGAGAAGAAGGAAAAGAACCCAACACCAGAAGAAGAAGAAACAAAGAAAGGAGAAGAAGAAAGCAGAGGAAAGAGGAGGGAAAAGGAAGAAAGAAGGGGACAAACACCACCCACGAAGAGCGAGAGAGAAAAGAGGAATGGAGGGTAAGGGAAAAAAAAAAAGAGGAAGGGAGGGAGGGAGGGGGCACAAACGGAAGGGGAAACGGAGACGAGCGGAGAGAAAAGGGGAGAAAAAGAGGACAAGAAAGCGACAAGGAAGAAAGGGAGAAGGAGAGAAGCGAAGGCGACCCCAGACGAGGGACGACAGGACGGACGGGGGAGAGGAGGGAAAGGGAGGGAAAGAGAGAAAAAAAAAACGGCAAACGAAAACAAAAGAACAAAAGAGAAAAACAAAAGAGAAAGCACAAAATTTTACTTTCGAGCTTGTGTGACTCATTTGAAAATTTTGTTGTCGCCATTGAGACGCGCGACACATTGCCGGGGCTGAGCGCTCTCAAGGTTTAACTTCTAGAAGAGGGAGAGAGGCGCAAGACAAACGAAACGGTGATAGAAAAGGAACAGAAAATGTTCGCGTCGGGTACAGAAAAACAATACTCAAAAAGGAATATCGAAAAAGGTGTCGAATGTTGGTCATGTGGAAAGCGCGGTCATATTGCTGCAAAGTGTAGATCGAAAGAAAAATTGGCAAAACATAAAAAAGCAAAAGAAGGAAATTCAAACGGGAATAAGCCAAAAGCGTTTTCGGTTTTCGGTGCAGATGAAAACGAAATAGACAGTAAAAGTACATGGTGTCTAGACAGTGGAGCAACAACTCATTTGTGTGCGGAAAAAACAATGTTTGTATCAATGCGTGAACACAAGGAAAAAATAATGTTAGGAGGCGATAATTACGTAGAAGCCGAAGGGCGCGGTACAGTAAATTTTTGCTATGGAGAGAATACGATCAAACTGCTTGATGTATTGTACGTAAAAAATTTGCAATGTAACTTTATTTCGGTGCAAAAGCCAACTGCAAAAGGATTGAAGGTGATTTTTAGTAAGAACGAAGCGAAAGTAATAAACACTGACGGAGACACTTTACTAGTTGCTAAACGCAAAAATGAATTGTTCTTATTTGAAAATAAATCAAAAAAAGGGTGTTCGCAATTAATGGAGAACAGTACGAAATGATTAAGTGGCATAATCGGTTTGGACATTTGAACTTGAATAGTATGCAGAAAATGATTAACAAAGACATGGTGTATGGTTTGAAAATAAATTCGTGTGATTTGAACGGTTTCGTATGCGAATCGTGTGCCAAGTGCAAAATTTGTGTAAAACAGTTTCCACACGCGTCGGAAAGCCGCGAGACTGAAGTGTTAGGACTTATACACACGGACATATGTGGTCCAATAAACACAAAATCAAACGGAGGTGCACGATTCTTTGCAACTTTCATCGATGACAAAACACGATACATGTCAGTATACATGTTAAACACTAAAGATGCGGTTTTTAAAAAATTTAAGGAGTTCCAATCGTTGGTCGAGTAGCAAACAGGAAAGAAAATAAAAAGGATCCGTAGTGACAACGGTCGAGAATATGTTTCGCGAAGGTTTGAAGAATACCTGGTGAGTCAAGGCATATAAAGACAGCTAACAGTCCCCTATACTCCTCAACAAAACGGAGTTGCAGAACGTGCTAACAGAACCCTTCTGGAAATGGCTCGCAGTATGTTAACTCATGCTGGAGTGGGTGAGAGTTTTTGGGGAGAGGCTATAATGACAGCGGCATACTTGCGGAACAGAGCAGAGACGTCGACACTAGCTAATATAACACAATTTGAAGCCTGGCTTGGAAAGAAGCCAAGTGTATCCCACTTACGTGTGTTTGGTTGCAAAGCGATCGTATTGAACAAAACACATAGCAAGAAGTTTCGTCCAAAGGGAGAAGAGCACATATTAGTAGCTATTCTCAAACTTCTAAGGCTTATCGTTTATACAACCCGGAAAAACAAAGCATTGTTATAGCCCGAGATGTTGTGTTTATAGAGAATGATAGAGCATCAGTCCCAGGAGAAGTAATCATTGAATTGGATGAGTCTGCTGGACACCGAGAAGATCATATTGATATTGATATATCAAAAATAAACAGTCGTTGGATGTTCAAGGCAGTGATGACGACGAAGAGTCTGGGACAGAACAAAAAAACATCGCAGAAGAGGGGCCCAGGTCGCCCCAAGATAGTCCGAACAGGATCAGTGTCAGAGTCAGCTAAATGTTATAGCCGGAAATAATATGGTGGTACCAACAAACGTGCGTGAAGCATTGACTGGAGAACATTCTGATGAATGGAGAATCTCGATGCAGAAGGAGTTTGATCACTTGCGAGCTACAAACACTTGGAGCTTGGTTGAAATTCATGAAGAGCAGAAAGCAATCGGGTGCAAGTGGGTGTTTACCATTAAACGCGACAAAAATGGTAAAGTTGATCGACTCAAGAGGGAGAAGGTGCACGCTCCAAAATCCAAAAAGAACAAAGAGTGCGAAGGTGAGACAGGAAGCTAAGAAAAGAAAGAAACAATTGTAAGAAGAAAGAAAGGAAAAAAAAAATAGAAATCGAGGTTGGTAGCCAAAGGTTGCGGACAGCAGTATGGGGTGAATTACCTGGAAACATTTTCCCCGGTGGCACGTTACTCTTCAATAAGGTTAGTGATTGCATTGGCTGTCGAGCATGGCATGATTATGCACCAAATGAACGTGTCAGCAGCGTACCTAAACAGTGAACTAAAAGATGAGGTCTACATGAGACAACCTGAAGGTTTTGTAGACGCAAAACACCCAGATCGAGTCCTGCGATTGCATACGTCCTTATACGGTCTAGAGCAGAGTGGACGCGAGTGAAACTGGAGGCTAGATAAAGTTCTTAACAAAATTGGATTCATTTCCTGTCGTAGCGAGCCTTGCATATACACGAAGATATTTGGGGAAAACCTAAACATTATTGTAGTATATGTTGATGATTTAATTCTTTCTTGTTCCAGAAAAGATGACATCCTTAGCATCAAGAAGCAAATATCAGATTGTTGTAGATGGCGGAGACCTGAAACATTTCCTAGGCATGGAGATAGAGAGGTGTGGCGAAACTGGCAGTGTTACTATAGGCCATAAACATTTTATTGCTGGTCTACTAAAAGACTATGGTATGGCAGCCTGCAAACCCAACGCGATTCCTCTGGAGGCGGGCTTTCAAGTTAAATGCGAGGATGCAAGCTGCACAAAAGTGGATCAGAAGAAGTATCAATCACTCATTGGTTCTTTGATTTATTTGGCTATGACAACAAGACCAGATATCATGCATAGTGTGGCTAAATTGGCACAAAGAAATGCTGATCCTCACAAGGAGCACAGCTGACATAAAGCTATGTTACGAACGTACAGGTGTGCATGTCTATTGTTTCGTTGATGCAGACTGGGCTGGCGATAGCACAGATCGCAAATCCTTTACTGGTTGGACATTCATCATGGCTGGTGCGGCGATTTCATGGGAGTCTAAAAAGCAGACCATTGGGGCACTTAGTTCAACTGAAGCTGAGTATGTGGCGCTTTCAACAGCAGCAAAAGAGGCAGTTTACCTTAAAAAACTGGTGAAGGAGATAGGAATAGGACTGGTTCCAAAGATGAGTTATCTACAGTGATAATCAAAGCGCACAATGTCTGGCAAAAGACTCCAAGTTTCATGCACGAAGCAAACATATTGATATTAAGTATCATTTAGTACGACAATTATATAAGGAAAATGTTATTGATATTAAGTATGTTTCAACAGAAAGTATGATTTCTGATATTTTAACAAAAAACTTAAATTAGATCAAGCACACAGGTTTTGTTAAACAGTTAGGTTTAAATTGAATTGAAAATTATAATTAAAAGAAAAATGGATATTTAAGTTAACTTGTAAAGACATGTCTCTTTGAGAAGGATTATTGAAATCTCAATTAAGAGTGCAAAGAGAATGTCTTATACTGAATGTAACGGGATCTACTTGATCTTTCTCTTTTGTTTTATTCTCTTTAACGCGTCACGAGTTACGCATCATTTATGTATAAGTTTGTCGCAAATAAACTTTCATTCTAATAAGATAGAATGATATCAAGATTTCTATTATTATAGAATTATATTAAGATAGATTGACATGAAGGTAAAATAATATTAAGATAGAAAAATATTAAGATAAAATCATATCAAGATAAAATTATTTTTAAGATAGAATTATATTTAGATAGAATGATATCAAGATTTCTATTATAATAGAATTATATTAAGATAAAATTATATTAAGATAGATTGATAATAAGGTAAAATGATATTTAGATAGAAAAATATTAAGATAAAATCATATCAAGATAAAATTATTTTTAAGATAGAATTATATTTAGATAGAATGATATCAAGATTGCTATTATAATAGAATTATATTAAGATAAATTTATATTAAAATTAAATGATAATAAGGTAAAATGATATTTAGATAGAAAAATATTTAGATAAAATCATATCAAGATAAAATTATTTTTAAGATAGAATTATATTTAGATAGAATGATATCAAGATATCTATTAAGATAGAATTATATCAAGATAGATTGATATGAAGGTAAAATGATATTTAGATGGATTGATATTAAGATAAAATCATATCAAGATAAAATATGAAGGTAAAATGATATTTAGATGGAATGATATTAAGATAAAATCATATCAAGATAAAATTATTTTTAAGATAGAATTATAGTTAGATAGTGTTTGGGATTTACCGTTCGATCAGGATGTGCTTCTAGACCGACCGAACAAATAAACACAAGAACGTAGTGGTGTGGTTGACGGTTTAATTGAAACTGAGCGTTGCCAGAACAAAACATTTAAAGCTTATTTAAATTATAACGTAATTTCAACATTTCCTCTTAAGCTATATATATGTGATGTAAAACAAAAATTAATTTAATCCAAGCAACTTAGCAAACTTCTGTTGCTTTTGCTTACACAAGCCTTTCGTTAGTACATCTGCAACATTTTTATCAGTGGGTACATATTCAAGAATTATTATATTACATTCTACTTTTTCACGAACAAAATGATACTTAATATCTATGTGCTTAGTGCGTTTATGGTGTACTGGATTCTTCGCAATACGATGGTTATTGGTTATATATGGTTATATGGTATTGGTATGGTATGGTATATATGGTTATTGGTCCATCTAATGACCATCCAATCACTAAAAGCAAACGGCGAAGATACACCGCTTCTTTTGCAGCCGTAGATAAAGCAACGTACTCTGCTTCTGTGCTGCTCATAGCGACGATGCTCTGCTTAGCTGAAGTCCATGAAAACGCACTGCCTCCAAGGAACAATGCATACCCACTGTATGATTTGCGATCTGACAGGTCGTTTGCCCAGTCTGCGTCGGCGAAGCCCATTACCTGTTCGCCGGACTTGCTGTATGTGATTTTGAGATCAACCGTGGCTGAAAGGTATCTCAAAACATGTTTCGCTGCAGTCTCGTCTTCACTGTGTGGATCAGTATTTCGGGGGGTTTGCGACAGTTTGCTCACTGTATGCAAAATGTCTGGTCGGCTCAAGACTGCTAAATACATAAGGGAACCGATTAATGATTGAAATTGTGTTATATTTACCTTGACACAACTCTCATTTCTACAACCCATCTTATAACCAGGGTCTAGCGGCGTAGCTGCGAGACGACAATTTTGCATGCCATATTCATTCAATAGGTTTATGATGAACTGCTTCTGACATAGCGAAATCGACCCTCTTGTACCTTTTCGTTGGATTTCCATGCCAAGGAAATAATTTAGTTGGCCGCCATCTTGTAGGTCAAATTTATTTGCGATCTTCCTCTTAAATCGCGCTGATCTCGTTCTCGTCGTAGCTGATAATGATTAGATCGTGGACATATACTGCAATGTAGCTGTGTTGTTGCTGCTGCTGCTTCACGTACAGGCACGCCTCATTTTCGCTGCGCTTGAAACCAATGCTCTTCAAAACTTCGTCCAATGTGTCATTCCAGACACGCCCTGACTGTTTAAGTCCGTAGATCGCCTTTTGAAGCTTTAATACTCTGTTTGGATGCTTCTCATCTATGAAGTTTTGTGGTTGCCTCATATACACTTCTTCTTTGAAGTCTGCCGTTTAAATATGCGTTTGATATGTCAACCTGGTGCATGCAAAGCTGTTTTTCTGCTGCTATAGCGAATAGCATTCTGATGGTTTCGTAGCGGATTACTGGAGAAAACGTTTCCGAATAGTTGACGCCCATCTTTTGCCCACAACCTTGAGCAACAAGTCTTGATTTAAACTTTTGTATATTTCCCTCTTTATCCTTTTTGACGCGGAAGACCCACTTGGATCCTATGGCCTTCTGTCCTGGAGGTAAATCACACAATGTCCATGTGTTATTTGAAATGAGAGCATCGTATTCTTTCTGCATTGACGTCTTCCAGTCTTGGGCATGCTCGCCCCGTAAAGGGTCTCCAACGCACTGTGGCGTCTCAATGTCTTCAATGTAATTTAGGCTGTTGTATTGTTTTCTGGGTTTACCGGGCTTACCACTGCGAATAATTTTTGGTCTGCCGGGTCCACGTCGAGGTGCGTTGCTCTCTTGCTCTTGTACGTCTGGTACGATCTCACGTTTTGTTGTGGTGTATACGGAACCGTTTATTGCCTTTTTATGCCGCACGTGTTCAAATACTCTGTAAACTGCCGGTTTGCTTTTATTTTCTTGCCCGTTTGGCACTCGACATATAATTTGAACAATTTGAATTTATCAAACACTTCGTTTTTTGCATGCATAAAATATATAAATATTTTCCGTGAATAGTCGTCTATGAACGTGACGAAATACCTGTTGATGCCTAAAAAAAAGAACTAACATTCATTGGCCCGCACACGTCACTGTGAACTAATTCCAGTACACTTTGCGTGTCGCTCTCGCTTTTTCTGTGGGAATGGCAATACGTGTATTTTTGCCATATTGCATGTGTCGCAATTAATATTCACTGACATATTTTTAACGTCCATGCCAATTACTAGCTCTTTTTTTATTGATTTATTTTAAACATTGAAAATTTAAATGACCAAACCGATTGTGCCATGTTGCCATGCGAGAAGAATCATTCAACAAATGAACCGCACTGTTTTTAGAGCTACTTGTAAATAAATACAAATTTTCTTCTTGCATTGCTCTCATCATCACTTCACCTTGTTTGTTTTTTTTTTTTTTTTATCACCGCCACCTTTTTATCAAAAGTAGTTATGTTTTCGTACTCCGCGGACTGGCTCACTGATAAAATATTCATATGCAATGATAGAACGTAAATTACATCTCGTAATTCAATGTTTACATTTTGTGATTTAAGCATAACAGTCCCGATGCCGCTCGATTTCACGAACTTATCAGCTGCTAGCATAATCGATGTTTCCTTATTAATGAAAGATGTAAACAATTCCTTGTCACAACACATATGCGACGTGGCACCACTATCAACACACCATATGTTTTTCCTTTGAGTGGTAGCACTAATATGCATCAAGCAGTTTGATTTCTCCTTGCTTTCCCCTAGTTTTTTATGCCTCTCTTTGCTCGGGCATTCTCGTGCTTGGTGACCGAATTTCTCGCAAATGTAGCATTTGCCCTTGAAACTACGCTTTTCAAGGTTCTTTTCACGGTCGTTGCACAGATGTCGTGACATTCTTCGCGTTGTTTTTGCTTTGCAGTTCCATGTCCATGTGCGCGCTCCCTCGTCCAGAAGCTTCACTTTTACAGTTTCGAACGTCGGCAGCGTGTCGCGTGTTTCGATCGATACGACGAAATTTTCCCACGATTTTGGTAAACTGGATAACAACATGATGCTTTTTAATTCATCATTAATTGTTATGTCCATCTCAGCTAATTTGTCGACTGTTTCAGCAAATTTATTGACATATTGAACAACGTTATCCCCTTCAAGCATTCTCAGCCTTGATAGTTGTTGATATAACTGCACTTTTCTGATCGGGCCACCTGGCAAATGTACATCACGCAATTTTTTCCATGCGTCTGCTGCTGTTGTGCATGCCTTTATATGCATTAACTGCGTTGCTTTTAAATTTAAAAACAAACTTGCCAGGGCCTTTTGATCGAGCATTTTCCATTTTTCGGAATCTTCAGAGCCATCTTCTGGCTTAACATATTAGCCATAAACGACTTTCCATAGATCTGCTGTTATAGGCACACTACGCATTAAAATGCTCCATACGTCGTAATTGTCGTCGCCTAATTTTTCTATTTGAATTGACACACTCATTTTGTCGAATTCCGCAAATTAGTTTTTATTTATTTCGAGTTTAAACCGGACGCGTTTTAGTCCATTTAATTACTTTTAATTATTCAAAACCGAAAACTTTGCTTTGCTGAAGGCCCATAACCAACTGTTAGCAATTTACCGTTCGATTAGGACAACCGTTATGTGCTTTTAGACCGACCGAACAAATAAACACAAGAACGTAGTGGTGTGGTGACGGTTTAATCGAAACTGAGAAATAGGAATTTCACAATATCATCTTAAGCTATAATAGAGCGTTGCCAGATCAAAATATATAAAGCTTATTTAAATTATAACGTAATTTCAACAAATCATATCAAGATAAAATTATTTTTAAGTTGGAATTATATTTAGATAGAATGACATCAAGATTTATATTAAGATAGAATTATATTAAGAATGATAGATTGATATGAAGGTAAAATGATATTAAGATGGAATGATATTAAGATAAAATCATATCAAGATAAAATTATGTTGGAGTGAGAGTTTATTTGCGACTAACTAATACATAAATGATGCGTAACTCGTGACGCGCTTAAAGAATAAAATAAAAGAGAAAGACCAATTAGATCCAGTATAAGACATTCGCTTTGCGCTCTTAATTGAGATTTCAACACTCCTTCTCAAAGAGACATGTCTTTACAAGTTAACTTAAATATCCATTTTTCTTTTAATTATAATTTTCAATTCAATTTAAACCTAACTGTTTAACAAAACCTGTGTGCTTGATCTAATTTAAGTTTTTTGTTAAAATATCAGAAATCATACTTTCTGTTGAAACATACTTAATATCAATAACATTTTCCTTATATAATTGTCGTACTAAATGATACTTAATATCAATATGTTTGCTTCGTGCATGAAACTTGGAGTCTTTTGCCAGACATTGTGCGCTTTGATTATCACTGTAGATAACCATCTTTGGAACCAGTCCTATTCCTATCTCCTTCACCAGTTTTTTAAGGTAAACTGCCTCTTTTGCTGCTGTTGAAAGCGCCACATACTCAGCTTCAGTTGAACTAAGTGCCACAATGGTCTGCTTTTTAGACTCCCATGAAATCGCCGCACCAGCCATGATGAATGTCCAACCAGTAAAGGATTTGCGATCTGTGCTATCGCCAGCCCAGTCTGCATCAACGAAACAATAGACATGCATACCTGTACGTTCGTAACATAGCTTTATGTCAGCTGTGCTCCTTGTGAGGATCAGCATTTTTTTGTGTTAATTTAGCCACACTATGCATGATATCTGGTCTTGTTGTCATAGCCAAATAAATCAAAGAACCAATGAGTGATTGATACTTCTTCTGATCCACTTTTGTGCAGCTTGCATCCTCGCATTTAACTTGAAAGCCCGCCTCCAGAGGAATCGCGTTGGGTTTGCAGGCTGCCATACCATAGTCTTTTAGTAGACCAGCAATAAAATGTTTATGGCCTATAGTAACACTGCCAGTTTCGCCACACCTCTCTATCTACATGCCTAGGAAATGTTTCAGGTCTCCGCCATCTACAACATCAAACTCATCTGATATTTGCTTCTTGATGCTAAGGATGTCATCTTTTCTGGAACAAGCAAGAATTAAATCATCAACATATACTACAATAATGTTTAGGTTTTCCCCAAATATCTTCGTGTATATGCAAGGCTCGCTACGACAGGAAATGAATCCAATTTTGTAAAGAACTTTATCTAGCCTCCAGTTTCACTCGCGTCCACTGTGCTCTAGACCGTATAAGGACTTATGCAATCGCAGGACTCGATCTGGGTGTTTTGCGTCTACAAAACCTTCAGGTTGTCTCATGTAGACCTCATCTTTTAGTTCACTGTTTAGGTACGCTGCTGACACGTTCATTTGGTGCATAATCATGCCATGCTCGACAGCCAATGCAATCACTAACCTTATTGAAGAGTAACGTGCCACCGGGGAAAATGTTTCCAGGTAATTCACCCCATACTGCTGTCCGCAACCTTTGGCTACCAACCTCGATTTGAGTCGATCAACTTTACCATTTTTGTCGCGTTTAATGGTAAACACCCACTTGCACCCGATTGCTTTCTGCTCTTCATGAATTTCAACCAAGCTCCAAGTGTTTGTAGCTCGCAAGTGATCAAACTCCTTCTGCATCGAGATTCTCCATTCATCAGAATGTTCTCCAGTCAATGCTTCACGCACGTTTGTTGGGTACCACCATATTATTTCCGGCTATAACATTTAGCTGACTCTGACACTGATCCTGTTCGGACTATCTTGGGGCGACCTGGGCCCCTCTTCTGCGATGTTTTTTGTTCTGTCCCAGACTCTTCGTCGTCATCACTGCCTTGAACATCCAACGACTGTTTATTTTTGATATATCAATATCAATATGATCTTCTCGGTGTCCAGCAGACTCATCCAATTCAATGATTACTTCTCCTGGGACTGATGCTCTATCATTCTCTATAAACACAACATCTCGGGCTATAACAATGCTTTGTTTTTCCGGGTTGTATAAACGATAAGCCTTAGAAGTTTGAGAATAGCTACTAATATGTGCTCTTCTCCCTTTGGACGAAACTTCTTGCTATGTGTTTTGTTCAATACGATCGCTTTGCAACCAAACACACGTAAGTGGGATACACTTGGCTTCTTTCCAAGCCAGGCTTCAAATTGTGTTATATTAGCTAGTGTCGACGTCTCTGCTCTGTTCCGCAAGTATGCCGCTGTCATTATAGCCTCTCCCCAAAAACTCTCACCCACTCCAGCATGAGTTAACATACTGCGAGCCATTTCCAGAAGGGTTCTGTTAGCACGTTCTGCAACTCCGTTTTGTTGAGGAGTATAGGGGACTGTTAGCTGTCTTTGTATGCCTTGACTCACCAGGTATTCTTCAAACCTTCGCGAAACATATTCTCGACCGTTGTCACTACGGATCCTTTTTTATTTTCTTTCCTGTTTGCTTCTCGACCAACGATTGGAACTCTTTAAATTTTTCAAAAACCGCATCTTTAGTGTTTAACATGTATACTGACATGTATCGTGTTTTGTCATCGATGAAAGTTGCAAAGAATCGTGCACCTCCGTTTGATTTTGTGTTTATTGGACCACATATGTCCGTGTGTATAAGTCCTAACACTTCAGTCTCGCGGCTTTCCGACGCGTGTGGAAACTGTTTTACACAAATTTTGCACTTGGCACACGATTCGCATACGAAACCGTTCAAATCACACGAATTTATTTTCAAACCATACACCATGTCTTTGTTAATCATTTTCTGCATACTATTCAAGTTCAAATGTCCAAACCGATTATGCCACTTAATCATTTCGTACTGTTCTCCATTGATTGCGAACACCCTTTTTTTGATTTATTTTCAAATAAGAACAATTCATTTTTGCGTTTAGCAACTAGTAAAGTGTCTCCGTCAGTGTCTATTACTTTCGCTTCGTTCTTACTAAAAATCACCTTCAATCCTTTTGCAGTTGGCTTTTGCACCGAAATAAAGTTACATTCCAAATTTTTTACGTACAATACATCAAGCAGTTTGATCGTATTCTCTCCATAGCAAAAATTAACTGTACCGCGCCCTTCGGCTTCTACGTAATTATCGCCTCCTAACATTATTTTTTCCTTGTGTTCACGCATTGATACAAACATTGTTTTTTCCGCACACAAATGAGTTGTTGCTCCACTGTCTAGACACTATGTAATTTTACTGTCTATTTCGTTTTTATCTGCACCGAAAACCGAAAACGCTTTTGGCTTATTCCCGTTTGAATTTCCTTCTTTTGCTTTTTTATGTTTTGCCAATTTTTCTTTCGATCTACACTTTGCAGCAATATGACCGCGCTTTCCACATGACCAACATTCGACACCTTTTTCGATATTCCTTTTTGAGTATTGTTTTTCCGTACCCGACGCGAAAATTTTCTGTTCCTTTTCTATCACCGTTTCGTTTGTCTTGCGCCTCTCTCCCTCTTCTAGAAGTTAAACCTTGAGAGCGCTCAGCCCCCGGCAATGTGTCGCGCGTCTCAATGGCGACAACAAAATTTTCAAATGAGTCACACAAGCTCGAAAGTAAAATAGTGACGAGCATTTCTTCTGGCACACTTTGTTCAATTTCTTGCTGCTTTTCTACCAATGCACTGAATTTATTTAAATGTTCCTCCACACTTTCTGTCTCACTCACTTTCATGTACAACAACTGCTTAAACAAATTTATGCGTCTCGCTGGACCGGATGGCATATGAATTTCACCAAGTTTTTTCCAAGCTTCCTTAGCAGTTACACAATGTTTCACATGATTAATTTGAGTCGCTGCTTTATACATAGCATTATACTTGCAAGTGCCTTTTCGTCTTTAGCATCGAAAGAGGCTTTTTGTGCTGCTGTGTCATTTTTATTTTTCAGCAAACGGCCACTGATCACTGACCATAATTCGGCGTGTATCAGCACTACTTTTCATTTGGAATAGACCACACACTATTGTTTTCATTGTCCAGTTTCTCAATTGCGAATTGGGAACTCATTTTATATCAAATCAGTTTAATTTTTTTTCACAATTTTAAACACGAGTCACACAAGTCTTTTCGACTATTATCAATAACTTTTCGCTGTTCAACTGTACAAGAAAATAAAAGCGCTAAGGAGCTCAGCCTGGGCCCATAACCTGTTGGAATGAGAGTTTATTTGCGACTAACTAATACATAAATGATGCGTAACTCGCGACGCGCTAAGAGAATAAAATAAAAGAGAAAGACCAATTAGATCTAGTATAAGACATTCGCTTTGCACTCTTAATAGAGATTTCAACAAACTATTTTTAAGATGGAATTATATTTAGATAGAATGATATCAAGATTTCTATTATTATTGAATTATATTAAGATAGATTGATAATAAGGTAAAATGATATTTAGATATAAAATTATTAAGATAAAATCATATCAAGATAAAATTATTTTTAAGATAGAATTATATTTAAATACAATGATATCAAGAATTCTATTGTTGTAGAATTATATTAAGATAAAATTACATTAAAATAGATAAATTATAAGGTAAAATATTTAGATAGAAAAATATTAAGATAAAATAATATCAAGATAAATATATATAAAATATATATATTTTTTAGATAGACTTATTTTAAGATACAATGATATTAAAATTTATATTAAGATAGAATTGCATAAAGTTAGAATGAAATTAGAATAGAATGATATTAAGATTAAATCATATCACGATAAAATTATTTTTAGATAGAATTATATTAAGATAGAATGATATTAAGATAGAAAGATATTTAGATAGAACGGTATTACGCTACAATAATATTAAGATTTATATTAAGATAGAATTATATTAAGAAAGATTGACATTAAGGTAAAACAAGTGAGAAAAGTTATCTTGACTATAGCAGATGATGGTATACCTTGAAAACAATAAAGTTTTCCATACAAAGACTTGCTATACCCTGTACCTATTAAAAATGGGTGAAAAGGGTATCATAATATGGTGCAAATGTATGTAACAGGCAGAAGGAAGCATCTCCGACCCCATAAAGTATATTTATTCTTGATCAGCATCAACAGCCGAGTCGATATAGTCATGTCCGTCCGTCCGTCTGTCTGTCCGTATCAACGCCTAGATCTCAGAAACTACAAGAGCTACAGACATGTGCAGACATATATCGTTGGATAGGTAACTACCATACGCAGTACGGGTTTGTTTTTTTATTTTGATATCACCCCGTTCCACCGCAAACCGTAAAAAACTGCCACGCCTGACAATTATTAACCTAATGCTATGCAATTCGGCATATGTTGGTGCTTATAAAGGCTATCTAATTTTTAAATTTGAACCAAATCGGATAAGAAACACGGAAGTTATGCCCACATGCAAAATCTATGGCAGGGAAGCAGAAGCGCAGCAAAAACACGCATTGCGCGCGACGCCGACTGCGACGTTGACAGCAAAAGGGGGGGGGGGGGGGGGGGGGGGGGGGGGGGGGGGGGGGGGGGGGGGGGGGGGGGGGGGGGGGGGGGGGGGGGGGGGGGGGGGGGGGGGGGGGGGGGGGGGGGGGGGGGGGGGGGGGGGGGTGTGTATGGCTTTATGACACACGAAACTTATTTTCATAATCAAAATCATACAAAATTTATATTGTTATGGTCCTCTTTTCTAATAGTATATTGTTTCATTTATTTATTCATACCCAATAAATTGTAAGCATGTCGTAAGGGTACGGGGTATTTTGCAATCGGAAAACTCGACTGCTGCTACCTTACTTGTTTTTGGTTTGGTTACTTTGGTTGAATAAGTGTTGAATTTCGTTGCAATAGCTTGAAAAACATAGAAAACGATTCCATACAAAGACTTGTTTTCATATCGGTCAGTTTGTATGGCAGCTATGATGCAGATAGTGATCCGATCCGGACTAAACTTTCACAAATCGTGTATGGCTATGTGTTGCGCATGGATAAATGTTGAGTTCGGTTGCAATAGTTTAAAAAACAAGAAACGTTTCCATACAAAGACTTGTTTTCATATCGGTCGTTTGTATGGCAGCTATATGAGATAGTGATCCTATCCGGACCAACCTTTTACAAATCGTGTATGGCTATGTCAAATAAATAAATGTTGAATTCGGTTGCAATAGCTTAGAAAAACAAAAAGGTTTCCATACAAAGACTTGTTTTCATATCGGTCGTTTGTATGGCAGCTATATGATATAGTAGTCCGATCCAGACCAAACTTTCACAAATTATGTATGGCTATGTCAAATAAATAAATGTTGAATTCGGTTGCAATAGCTTAGAAAACAAAAAACGTTTCCATACTAAAGACTTGTTTTCATATCGGTCGTTTGTATGGCAGCTATAAGATATAGTAATCCGATCCGGACCAAACTTTCACAAATCGTGTATGGAACTATGTCAAATAAAAAAGTTGAATTCGGTTGCAATAGCTTGGAAAACAAAAAGGTTTCCATACAAAGACTTGTTTTCATATCGGTCGTTTGTATGGCAGCTATATGATGTAGTGATCCGATCCGGACCAAACTTTCACAAATCGTGTATGGCTTTGTTGCATGAATAAATGTTGAATTCAGTTGCAATAGCTTGGAAAACAAAAAACGTTTCCATACAAAGACTTGTTGTTTTATCGATCGTTTGTATGGCAGCTATATGATGAAGTGATCCGATCCGGACCAACCTTTTACAAATCGTGTATGGCTATGTCAAATAAATAAATGTTGAATTCGGTTTCCAATAGCTTAGAAAACAAAAAAGGTTTCCAGACAAAGACTTGTTTTCATATCGGTCGTTTGTATGGCAGCTATATGAGATAGTGATCCGATCCGGACAAAACTTTCACAAATCGTGTATGGCTTTGTCAAATGAATAAATGCTGAATTCAGTTGCAATAGCTTGGAAAAAAAAAGGTTTCCATACAAAGACTTGTTTTCATATCGGTCGTTTGTATGGCAGCTATATGAGATAGTGATCCGATCCAGACCAACCTTTTACAAATCGTGTATGGCATATGTCAAATAAATAAATGTTGAATTCGGTTGTAATAGCTTAGAAAACAAAAAAAGGTTTCCATACAAAGACTTGTTTTCATATCGGTCGTTTGTATGGCAGCTATATGAGATAGTGATCCGATCCGGACCAACCTTTTACAAATCGTGTATGGCTATGTCAAATAAATAAATGTTGAATTCGGTTGCAATAGCTGGAAAACCAAAAAGGTTCCCATACAAAGACCTGTTTTCATATTGGTCGTTTGTATATTAGCTATATGATATAGTGGTCCGATCCGGACCAAATTTTCACAAATCGTGTATGGCTATGTCCAATGAATAAGTGTTGAATTCGGTTGTAATGGCTTGAATGTTGCAATGAATGTCGTGTATGGCTATGTTGCAAAAATAAATGTTGAATTCGGTTGCAATAGTTTAAAAAACAAAAAACGTTTCCATACAAAGACTTGTTTTCATATCGGTCGTTTGTATGGCAGCTATATGAGATAGTGATCCGATCCGGACCAACCTTTTACAAATCGTGTATGGCTATGTCAAATAAATAAATCAAATTCGGTTTCAATAGCTTAGAAAACAAAAAGGTTTCCATACAAAGACTTGTTTTCATATCGGTCGTTTGTATGGCAGCTATACTGCAGATAGTAGTCCGATCCGACCAAAGCTTTCACAAATTATGTATGGCTATGTCGAATGAATAAATGTTGAATTCGGTTGCAATAGCTTGGAAAAAAAGGTTTCCATACAAAGACTTGTTTTCATATTGGTCGTTTATATTGCAGCTATATGAGATAGTGATCCGATCCGGATAACCTTTTACAAATCGTGTATGGCTATATGTCAAATAAATAAATGTTGAATTCGGTTGCAATAGCTGAAAGAAAAAGGGTTCCATACAAAGACTTGTTTTAATAGTGGTCGTTTGTATGGCAGCTATATGATGTAGTGATCCGATCCGGACCAAACTTTCGCAAATCGTGTATGGCTTTGTTGCATGAATAAATGTTGAATTCAGTTGCAATAGCTTGAAAGCAAAACGTTTCCATACAAAGACTTGTTGTTTTATCAGTCGTTTGTATGGCAGCTATATGATGAAGTGATCCGATCCGGACCAACCTTTACAAATCGTGTATGGCTATGTCAAATAAATAAATGTTGAATTCGGTTTCAATAGCTTAGAAAACAAAAAGGTTTCCAGACAAAGACTTGTTTCATATCGGTCGTTTGTATGGCAGCTATATGAGATAGTAGTCCGATCCGGACAAAACTTTCACAAATCGTGTATGGCTTTGTCAAATGAATAAATGCTGAATTCAGTTGCAATTGCTTGGAAAAAAAAAAGGTTTCCATACAAAGACTTGTTTTCATATCGGTCGTTTGTATGGCAGCTATATGAGATAGTGATCCGATCCGGACCAACCTTTTACAAATCGTGTATGGCTATGTCAAATAAATAAATGTTGAATTCGGTTGCAATAGCTTAGAAACAAAAAGGTTTCCATACAAAGACTTGTTTTCATATTGGTCGTTTGTATGGCAGCTATATGAGATAGTGATCCGATCCGGACCAACCTTTTACAAATCGTGTATGGCTATGTCAAATAAATAAATCAAATTCGGTTTCAATAGCTTAGAAAACAAAAAGGTTTCCATACAAAGACTTGTTTTCATATCGGTCGTTTGTATGGCAGCTATATGAGATAGTAGTCCGATCCGGACCAAACTTTCACAAATTAGGTATGGCTATGTCGAATGAATAAATGTTGAATTCGGTTGCAATAGCTTGGAAAAAAAAAAGGTTTCCATACAAAGACTTGTTTTCATATTGGTCGTTTGTATGGCAGCTATATGAGATAGTGATCCGATCCGGACCAACCTTTTACAAATCGTGTATGGCTATGTCAAATAAATAAATGTTGAATTCGGTTGCAATAGCTTAGAAAACAAAAAAGGATTTCCATACAAAGACTTGTTTTCATATTGGTCGTTTGTATGGCAGCTATATGAATTAGTGATTCGATCCGGACTAAACTTTCACAAATCGAGTATGGCCATGTCAAACGAATAAATGTTGAATTCGGTTGCAATAGCTTAGAAAACAAAAAAGGTTTCCATACAAAGACTTGTTTTCATATTGGTCGTTTGTATGGCAGCTATATGAATTAGTGATTCGATCCGGACCAAACTTACAAATCGTGTATGGCTATGTCAAATAAAAAAGTTGAATTCGGTTGCAATAGCTTCGGAAAACAAAAAACGTTTCCATACAAAGACTTGTTTTCATATCGGTCGTTGTATGTAGCTATAAGATATAGTAATCCGATCCGGACCAAACTTTCACAAATCGTGTATGGCTATGTCAAATAAAAAAAGTTGAATTCGGTTGCAATAGCTTGGAAAACAAAAAAGGTTTCCATACAAAGACTTGTTTTCATATCGGTCGTTTGTATGGCAGCTATATGAGATAGTGATCCGATCCGGACCAACCTTTCACAAATCGTGTATGGCTATGTTGCATTAATAAATATTGAATTCGGTTGCAATAGCTTGGAAAACAAAAAACGTTTCCATACAAAGACTTGTTTTCATATCGGTCGTTTGTATGGCAGCTATATGATGTAGTGATCTGATCCGGACCAAACTTTCACAAATCGTGTATGGCTATGTTGCAAAAATAAATGTTGAATTCGGTTGCAATAGTTTAAAACAAAAACGTTTCGATACAAAGACTTGTTTTCATATCGGTCGTTGCATGGCGAGCTATATGAGATAGTGATCCGATTCGGACCAAACTTTCACAAATCGTGTATGGCTTTGTCAAATGAATAAATGCTGAATTCTGTTGCAATAGCCTAAAAAACCAAAACGTTTCCATACAAAGACTTGTTTTCATATCGGTCGTTTGTATGGCATCTATATGAATAGTGTTACGATCCGGACCAACCTTTTACAAATCGTGTATGGCTATGTCAAATAAATAAATGTTGAATTCGGTTGCAATAGCTTAGAAAACAAAAGGTTTCAATACAAAGACTGTTTTTCATATTGGTCGTTTGTATGGCAGCTATATGAATTAGTGATTCGATCCTGACCAAACTTTCACAAATCGTGTATGGCCATGTCAAACAAATAAATGTTGAATTCGGTTGCAATAGCTTGGAAAACAATAAAGGTTCATACAAAGACTTGTTTTCATATTGGTCGTTTTTATATTAGCTATATGATATAGTGGTCCGATCCGGACCAAATTTTCACAAATCGTGTATAGCTATGTCAAATTAATAAGTGTTGAATTCGGTTGCAATAGCTTGGAAAACATAAAACGTTCCCATACAAAGACCTGTTTTCATATTGGTCGTTTGTATATTAGCTATATGATATAGTGGTCCGATCCGGACCAAATTTTCACAAATCGTGTATGCCTATGTCAATGAATAAGTGTTGAATTCGGTTGCAATAGCTTGAATGTTGCAATAAATGTCGATGTATGGCTATGTTGCAAAAATAAATGTTGAATTCAGTTGCAATAGTTTAAAAAACAAAAAAGCGTTTCCCATACAAAGACTTGTTTTCATATCGGTCGTTTGTATGGCAGCTATATGAGATGATGATCCGATCCGGACCAACACTTACAAATCGTGTATGGCTATGTCAAATAAATAAATGTTGAATTCGGTTTCAATAGCTTAGAAAACAAAAAAAGGTTTCCATACAAAGACTCTTGTTTTCATATCGGTCGTTTGTATGGCAGCTATATGAGATAGTAGTCCGATCCGGACCAAACTGTAGCATATTGGACTAATCTACCCTAACAATACAGAAAATGATTGGGTATAACTTAGCGTCAATACATTGTGACACTTTGTCATAATAAATATAAATAATATATAAATATACAAAAAGACCACCAAAACTACGTAAGCAATCCAGCGCCCCAGTAATACGATCTAACGCTTATACATAAGCCGATCGCGGAGCGTGGAATGCCGAGCATGCACTCTGCAGCTCAAGTGGTCAATGCCCTCTGCATACATATGTAAATGTATAAACATAAGTAAGAATAAATAGATATAAGCACTGTATGTGCGGGTTAGCTGAACCCAATTTCAGCACACTTTAATCATTCAATTAAAGAACCTCGAACAATCAAGAGGGTTAGAACATGGCGACCGTGACAGGACACTACTAGGACCCTACTAGGATTCTACCAGGACATCCCTTGGACGGCATCTTTAACACAAGGACAAGCTCTGAGATTGGGACGCCATCAATGCGGCTGTCACGAATGTCATAACTGCGCCACATGGATAGCAGCTCCATTGTTTCCCACTCCATTGGATACTGCATCATCCTGGACACCACATCGATCCAGCCTGATCATCCTGGACACCCGCATCAATCTGTACCCATACGAAGGTTCCGGTAATTCCGTAGCAGGAAGAATTCTATGCTACAAAAAGTTATATTATTATTAACTAAAAACATAATAATTGATGGCGGAAGAGCCACAATTCTCAACCACACAGCCCACGACGCAAAGGGACTTGCCAACGTTGGAAGAAGCTCTGCAGCAAAATCCTGCAGATGGACCACGCCCACTCACAATAGCTGAGTACCGGGCAAGGCAGGAAAGGAAGGAACCGAAGAAGCACAAACGCTCCGGACAAAGGGTAAAGCTACTTAGGCAATGCCGACTGGTCAAGGAAATGACCCAGTTGGCCAGAGACGAGGCATCCCGACAACGCTACAAAGAGCGTCTTGAGGACATCAAAAGCCAGATTTCGCAAGGTGCGAAACAACGCAAAAACGGGCTGCATAAATAAATGCCAATGCCCCAATTTGCTTTAATTTTAATTTCTAAACCCAAGCCGATGCGGGAAACCGCTGCTTGAAAAACACTAATATCTGTTAGGCTTTTTACTAACAATGCGGTTGGACAATTTTTTTATATTGTAAACAAATATGTGAGCCAACCACATTTATTAACAACTAATATTTCCACGTCTCCGCTACTGAGTATATATATATATTCAGCTGCAAAAAATTTTTTTTTAATGACAGAACAATTCTTATCTTCATTAAACGTAAACATTTTTTTATTTTTTGATTTTCTAGAAGAATAAATAAATATCACAATAATGAGAAAAAACTCATAAATAGAAAATCTCATTTTTTTTCTTCTCCTTCAAACAAAACGTTTCATTGAAAATAAAAAAAAAAAAATGGGATGGTTTAGCGATTCTAGTGAGGCAAAAGCCAATACTGCCAACGTAGTTAATAACGTAAAAATTATAGATCACACAGACGATATAAATGCGTTGTGGATCTTATTGCTGATTATTACAATAGTACTACTTCTACAATTTCTGCTTACAATTTATGTTAAGCATAACAAGATCATCAAAAGACGTTACATAAATAGGGCAAATCGGTTAGACCAGATTTAAAAAAAAAAATAATAATATGGATTAGAAGAAAGCTTAATAAAAACTTTTTTTCTTACTTTTTTTCTGAAATGGCACAGACATTGATAGAATTTATCAGGCTAGCCACATCTCTGATACCAGAGTTTGATGGTAAACCAGAAAATCTACAAAGTTTTTTGGATGCTCTGGGTCTACTAGATAGCTTAAAGAGCACACATGAAACGACAGCAATAAGCCTAATAAAAACTAACCTTAAAGGCCATGTAAGAAACCTTATAAGTAATGAGCAGACGATTGCTGCAATCATTACCCAAATGTCAAGTGCAGTAAAAGGAGAATCGGTAGAAGTGATATCTGCCAAACTTCTGAATCTACAACAGAGAAATAAAACGGCTAGCCAATACACCCAAGAGGTGGAGAAACTGACAAAGGCCCTTGAAGGTGCCTATATCAGTGAAGGTCTCAGCCAATCCTTAGCAAATAAATACAGCACTACAACAGCTGTAAAAGCAATGACACAGAATTGCTCCATTGATAAGGTAAAACTTATCATGCAAGCAGGCACATTCACAAACATGAATGATGCCATCTCCAAATTTGTAAACAGTTGCACAGAGATAACAGGTCAAAGTAACACTGTACTCTATTATCGACGAGGTGCAAATAATTATAATAGAGGCGCCCGGGGTTATAATCGTGGAAGAAATAACTACCACAACAATTACAACCGAGGCAGCAATAACAACAATAATAATAACTATAATAACCGTGGAGGTAGACAAGGCCAAAATCAAGGGAGAGGCCGCGGAAACTACAACCATAATAATAATAATAGCAGTGTGAGAATCACGCAAAATACGTCGGAAAACTAACAGAACCCTTTAGGAAACAACCAATAAATGTAAAAGTTCATTCCATCAATTATAGTCTTAATATATTCGTAACCTTCTATAATCATTCAACTGAAAATAAACTAACATTTCTCATAGATACTGGTGCAGATATCTCACTTTTGAAAGTAAATTCTGATAACTTCATAATTCAAAATGAAAAAATAATAAACATCGAAGGCATAGGCCAAGGTGTGATAAAGTCTCAAGGAACAACCTTAATAGAACTCCAATCAACAAAATATATTATTCCACATGAATTTCATTTGGTAAACCCTAATTTTGCAATACCATGTGATGGAATAATAGGCATTGATTTTATAAAGAAATTCAATTGTCAACTAGATTTCAAACCAAGTGAAGACTGGTTTATAATTAGACCTCAAAATTTAAATTATCCAATATATGTTCCGATAACATATAGCGCTGGCAACAATACAGTTCTTCTGCCAGCCAGATCACAAGTTATTCGGAAAATAGACATTGTTGTAAATGATTTCATATTTGTTCCTAATCAAGAAATACACAGTGGGATTTATGTTGCAAATACAATAGCAGCATCCAAACATGTATACGTTCGACTTCTAAATACAACTAATTTCGACCAAGTGGTCAAAGTAAATAAAATACAATATGAAAATCTAAAAGATTATGACATTCATAATACCGACACTGGAAATAGAAGCGAGCAAATACTTTCAAAACTAAAGAAAAATTTTCCAGACCAATTTAAAAATCAATTAACAGAATTATGCACACAGTATAGTGATGTGTTCGGACTGGAAACCGAACCAATATCAACAAATAATTTTTATAAACAAACATTAAGACTTAAAGATGATGAATCCATTTATATAAAAAACTATAGAAGCCCGCATAGCCATATTGAGGAAATTCAAAAACAAGTAGGGAAATTAATAAGCGACAAAATCGTCGAACCGTCTGTATCTGAATATAACAGCCCACTCTTGCTAGTACCAAAAAAAATCATTACCAAATTCACAAGAGAAAAAATGGCGATTAGTAATTAACTATCGTCAAATAAACAAAAAACTTCTTTCTGACAAATTTCCACTCCCTAGAATTGATGACATTTTAGATCAACTAGGTCGAGCTAAATACTTTTCATGCCTTGACTTGATGTCAGGTTTCCACCAAATAGAACTTGAGGAAAACTCTAGGAATATAACATCCTTTTCAACGAGCAATGGCTCATATCGCTTCACGCGATTACCATTTGGTCTTAAAATAGCACCAAATTCATTTCAGAGGATGATGACTATATCATTCTCGGGATTAGAACCCTCTCAGGCATTCCTTTACATGGATGACTTAATGGTGATAGGATGTTCCGAAAAACAAATGATTAAAAACTTAACTGACGTTTTTAATGTATGTAGGAAATATAACCTAAAGTTGCATCCAGAAAAATGTTCATTTTTCATGCACGAAGTGACACTCCTGGGTCACAAATGCACAGACAAAGGAGTATTGCCAGATGACAAGAAATATGACGTCATCAAAAATTATCCTGTCCCTCATGATGCGGACAGTGCGAGACGATTTGTAGCATTCTGCAACTATTATCGTCGATTTATAAGGAACTTCGCCGACTATTCACGGCACATAACTAGATTATGTAAAAAGAATGTCCCTTTTGAATGGTCAAGCGAATGCCAGAACGCATTCGAATACCTTAAAGAAAATCTTATGCACCCCACACTATTACAATATCCTGATTTTCGCAAAGAATTTTGCATTATAACGGATGCTAGTAAACAAGCTTGCGGAGCGGTTCTAACTCAGAACCGTGACGGGATTCAGCTCCCAATAGCTTATGCATCACGTTCATTTACAAAAGGAGAAAGCAATAAGAGCACAACGGAACAAGAACTAGCGGCAATTCATTGGGCAATTACCCATTTTAGACCATACATTTATGGCAAACATTTCACCATTAAAACGGACCACAGACCATTAACGTACCTATTTTCTATGACTAATCCCAGTTCTAAATTAACTCGCATGCGGCTAGAGCTTGAAGAATACGACTTCACAGTAGAATACCTAAGGGGGAAAGATAATTTTGTAGCAGACGCACTCTCACGTATAAATATAAAGGAACTCAAAGACATGCAAGTCCTGAAAGTCACTACCAGGCAACAAAGTAGACAAGAAAACTGTACAGTAACAAATAAGGAACTATTGCCTAGGCAAAGTATCCAAAATGTATCTAAGCCCAACATACACGAAGTCATAACAAATGATGAAGTACGAAAAGTAGTGACCTTGCGAATAACTGAATCTATTTGTTTACTAAAACGAGGAAATAAAGTTATTGCAAGAATTGATGTTGACGATTTATATACCAATGGAATTTTTGATTTAGGTCAGTTCTTCCAAAGGCTTGAAATGCAAGCCGGTATACTAAAAATCAGCCAACTCAAATTGGCACCGAGTGAAAAAATCTTTGAAACCATTTCAATAGATAATTTCAAAAAATATGGGCAATATAAAATTGAAATCATTAAGAGTAGCGCTACTCCAGCCGGTGACCATTATAAAAACTGAAAAAGAGATACAATCGATACTGTCTACATATCATGACCATCCAATTCAAGGAGGTCATACAGGCATTACAAGAACGCTAGCGAAAATAAAAAGACACTATTATTGGAAAAATATGACTCGTCATATAAAAGAGTACATACGTAGATGTCATAAATGCCAAATGTCAAAAACAACGACACATACAAAGACCCCAATGACTCACACAGAAACCCCAACAAATGCTTTTGATATAGTGATAGTGGACACAGTTGGTCCACTACCGAAATCAGAATATGGCAACGAATACATCGTCACACTAATATGTGATTTGACGAAGTATCTAGTAACCATACCTGTAGCGAATAAGAGCGCAAATACTGTCGCAAAAGCTATATTCGAAAATTTTATACTAAAGTACGGTCCAATGAAGACGTTCATTTCGGACATGGGTACCGAGTATAAAAACAATGTAATTCAAGATATGTGTAAATATATGAAGATTGAAAATCTTACATCCACTGCATATCACCACCAGACTTTAGGAACAATCGAACGAAGTCATAGAACATTCAATGAATACATTCGTTCATACATCTCTGCAGATAAAACTGATTGGGACGTTTGGATACAATACTTTACATATTGTTTCAACACAACACCATCAGTCATGCATAATTATTGTCCATATGAACTAGTCTTTGGAAGATTACCAAGGCAGTTCGCAAATTTTAATAAAACAGATAGGATAGAACCACTATATAATATAGAAGATTACTCAAAGGAAATAAAATTTAGATTAGAAATAGCATATAAAAGAGCTAGACTTATGTTAGAAAAAGCTAAGTCTTATAGAAAACAACTTTATGATAAGAAAACTTCAGATTTTCAATTAAAAATAGGAGATAAAGTTATGCTAAGGAACGAATCGGGTCATAAGTTAGATCCAGTATATCTAGGCCCTTATACTGTTGAAACCATAGAAGACAGAGATAACATAGTAATTAGAGATACAAAACAAAAAGAAGCAAAAAGTACATAAGGATAGACTAAAAATATGTAATCAATGAAACGTTTCATTTCACTTAAGAAAAGGTCTAATCAACCTCAAAAAAAAAAAAAAAAAAAAAAATTTTTAATTATTTTTCCTTCTAAGAAAGTTAAACATAAATCCAAAAATATCGTAATTCAACATAAATTTTTTGTATTATTCTGTCATTATACAAAAATGCTTTGAGACAAAACATTGCTAATAATTAATAAGAAAAAAAATCAATACCTTTCTAAACACAATATTAATATTAAGAACTAAATGACTACATATATTACGTCATTTCTTTAAAAAGGGAGGTGTAGCATATTGGACTAATCTACCCTAACAATACAGAAAATGATTGGGTATAACTTAGCGTCAATACATTGTGACACTTTGTCATAATAAATATAAATATATAAATATACAAAAAGACCACCAAAACTACGTAAGCAATCCAGCGCCCCAGTAATACGATCTAACGCTTATACATAAGCCGATCGCGGAGCGATGGGAATGCCGAGCATGCACTTTGCAGCTCAAGTGGTCAATGCCTTCTGCATACATATGTAAATGTATAAACATAAGTAAGAATAAATAGATATAAGCAATGTATGTGCGGGTTAGCTGAACCCAATTCTCAGCACACTTTAATCATTCAATAAAAGAACCTCGAACAATCAAGAGGGTTAGAACAAAACTTTCACAAATCGTGTATGGCTTTGTCAAATGAATAAATGCTGAATTCAGTTGCAATAGCTTGGAAAAAAAAGGTTTCCATACAAAGACTTGTTTTCATATCGGTCGTTTGTATGGCAGCTATATGAGATAGTAGTCCGATCCGGACCAAACTTTTACAAATTATGTATGGCTATGTCGAATGAATAAATGTTGAATTCGGTTGCAATAGCTTGGAAAAAAAAAAGGTTTCCATACAAAGACTTGTTTTCATATTGGTCGTTTATATTGCAGCTATATGAGATAGTGATCCGATCCGGACCGACCTTTTACAAATCGTGTAGGGCTATGTCAAATAAATAAATGTTGAATTCGGTTGCAATAGCTTAGAAAACAAAAAAGGTTTCCATACAAAGACTTGTTTTCATATTGGTCGTTTGTATGGCAGCTATATGAATTAGTGATCCGATCCAGACCAAACTTTCACAAATCGTGTATAGCTATGTCAAATTATTAAGTGTTGAATTCGGTTGCAATAGCTTGGAAAACATAAAACGTTTCCATACAAAAACTTGTTTTAATATCGGTCGTTTGTATAGCACCTATATGAGATACTCTTCCGTTCCGGACCAACCTTTCACAAATCGTGTATGGCTGTGTCAAATAAATAATTGTTGAATTCGGTTGCAATAGTTTGGAAAACAAAAAAGGTTTCCATACAAAGACTTGTTTTCATATCGGTCGTTTGTATGGCAGCTATACGATATAATGATTCGATCCGGACCAAACTTATACAAATCGTGTATGGCTATGTCAAATGAATAAATGTTGAATTCGGTTGCAATAGCTTAAAAAACAAAAAACCTTTCCATACAAAGACTTGTTTTCTAATCGGTCGTTTGTATGGCAGCTATATGAGATAGTGATCCGATCCAAACCAAACTTTTAAAAATTGTGTATGGCTACGTTGCATGAATAAATGTTAAATTTGGTTGCAATAACTTGGAAAACAAAAAAGGTTTCCATACAAAGACCTGTTTTCATATTGGTCGTTTGTATATTAGCTATATGATATAGTGGTCCGATCCAGACCAAATTTTCACAAATCGTGTATGGCTATATTAAATGAATAAATTTTGAATTCGGTTGCAATAGCTTGGAAAACAAAAAAGGTTTCCATACAAAGACTTGTTTTCATATAGGTCGTTTGTACGGCAGCTATATGATATAGTAATCCGATCCAGACCAAACTTTTACAAATCGTGTATGGCTATGTTGCATGAATAAATGTTGAATTCGGTTGCAATAGCTTGGAAAACCAAAAAGGTTCCCATATAAAGACCTGTTTTCATATTGGTCGTTTGTATATTAGCTATATGATATAGTGGTCCGATCCGGACCAAACTTTCACAAATCGTGTATAGCTATGTCAAATTAATAAGTGTTGAATTCGGTTGCAATAGCTTGGAAAACATAAAACGTTCCCATACAAAGACCTGTTTTCATATTGGTCGTTTGTATATTAGCTATATGATATAGTGGTCCGATCCGGACCAAATTTTCACAAATCGTGTATGGCTATGTCCAATGAATAAGTGTTGAATTCGGTTGCAATAGCTTGAATGTTGCAATAAATGTCGTGTATGGCTATGTTGCAAAAATAAATGTTGAATTCGGTTGCAATAGTTTAAAAAACAAAAAACGTTTCCATACAAAGACTTGTTTTCATAGCGGTCGTTTGTATGGCAGCTATATGAGATAGTGATCCGATCCGGACCAACCTTTTACAAATCGTGTATGGCTATGTCAAATAAATAAATGTTGAATTCGGTTTCAATAGCTTAGAAAACAAAAAAGGTTTCCATACAAAGACTTGTTTTCATATCGGTCGTTTGTATGGCAGCTATATGAGATAGTAGTCCGATCCGGACCAAACTTTCACAAATCGTGTATGGCTTTGTCAAATGCATAAATGCTGAAGTCAGTTGCAATAGCTTGGAAAAAAAAAGGTTTCCATACAAAGACTTGTTTTCATATCGGTCGTTTGTATGGCAGCTATATGAGATAGTAGTCTGATCCGGACCAAACTTTCACAAATTATGTATGGCTATGTCGAATGAATAAATGTTGAATTCGGTTGCAATAGCTTGGAAAAAAAAAAAGGTTTCCATACAAAGACTTGTTTTCATATTGGTCGTTTAAATTGCAGCTATATGAGATAGTGATCCGATCCGGACCAACCTTTTACAAATCGTGTGTGGCTATGTCAAATAAATAAATGTTGAATTCGGTTGCAATAGCTTAGAAAACAAAAAAGGTTTCCATACAAAGACTTGTTTTCATATTGGTCGTTTGTATGGCAGCTATATGAGATAGTAGTCCGATCCGGACCAAACTTTCACAAATCGTGTATCCCTAAGTTGCATGAATAAATGTTGAATTTGGTTGCAATAACTTGGAAAACAAAAAGGTTTCCATACAAAGAGTTGTTTTCATATTGGTCGTTTGTATATTAGCTATATGAGATAGTAGTCCGATCCGGACCAAACTTTCACAAATCGTGTATATCTATGTCAAATTAATAAGTGTTGAATTCGGTTGCAATAGCTTGGAAAATATAAAACGTTTCCATACAAAAACTTGTTTTCATATCGGTCGTTTGTATGGCACCTATATGAGATAGTAGTCCGATCCGGACCAACCTTTCACAAATCGTGTATGGCTGTGTCAAATAAATAAATGTTGAATGCGGTTGCAATAGCTTGAAAAACAAAAAAGGTTTCCATACAAAGACTTGTTTTAATATCGGTCGTTTGTATAGCAGCTATACGATATAGTGATCCGATCCGGACCAAACTTTTACAAATCGTGTATAGCAATGTTGCATGGACAAATGTTGAATTCGGTTGCAATAGCTTAAAAAACAAAAACGTTTCCATACAAAGACTTGTTTTCAAATCGGTCGTTTGTATGGCAGCTATATGAGATAGTGATCCGATCCAAACCAAACTTTTACAAATTGTGTATGGCTATGTCCAATGAATAAGTGTTGAATTCGGTTGCAATAGCTTGAAAAACATAAAACGTTTCCATACAAAGACTTGTTTTCATATCGGTCGTTTGTATGACAGCTATATGATGTAGTAATCCGATCCGCACCAAACTTTCACAAATCGTGTATCGCTTTGTTGCAAGAATAAGTGTTGAATTCGGTTGCAATACCTTGGAAAACAAAAAACGTTTCCATACAAAGACTTGTTTTCATATCGGTCGTTTGTATGGCAGCTATATGATGTAGTAATCCGATCCGGACCAACCTTTCACAAATCGTGTATCGCTATGTTGCATGAATAAATGTTGAATTCGGTTGCAATAGCTTGGAAACCAAAAAACGTTTCCATACAAAGACTTGTTTTCATATCGGTCGTTTGTATGGCAGCTATATGAGATAGTAGTCCGATCCGGACCAAACTTTCACAAATCGTGTATCCCTAAGTTGCATGAATAAATGTTGAATTTGGTTGCTATAACTTGGAAAACAAAAAGGTTTCCATACAAAGACCTGTTTTCATATTGGTCGTTTGTAGATTAGCTATATGATATAGTGGTCCGATCCGGACCAAATTTTCACAAATTGTGTATGGCTATATTAAATTAATAACTGTTGAATTCGGTTGCAATAGCTTGGAAAACAAAAAACGTTTCCATACAAAGACTTGTTTTCATATCGGTCGTTTGTATGGCAGCTATATGAGATAGTAGTCCGATCCGAACCAAACTTTCACAAATCGTGTATGGCAATGTTGCATGAATAAATGTTGAATTCAGTTGCAATAGCTTGGAAAAAAAAAAAGTTTCCATACAAAGACTTGTTTTCATATCGGTCGTTTGTATGGCAGCTATATGATGTAGTGATCCGATCCGAAATAAACTTTCACAAATCGTGTATGGCTATGTTGCAAGAATAAATGTTGAATTCGGTTGCAATAGTTTAAAAAACAAAAAACGTTTCCATACAAAGACTTGTTTTCATATCGGTCGTTAGTATGGCAGCTATATGAGATAGAGATCCGATCCGGACCAACCTTTTACAAATCGTGTATGGCTATGTCAAATAAATAAATGTTGAATTCGGTTTCAATAGCTTAGGAAACAAAAAGGTTTCCATACAAAGACTTGTTTTCATATCGGTCGTTTGTATGGCAGCTATACGATATAATGATCCGATCCGGACCAAACTTTCACAAATCGTGTATAGCAATGTTGCATGAACAAATGTTGAATTCGGTTGCAATAACTTGGAAAACAAAAAAGGTTTCCATACAAAGACTTGTTTTCATATTGGTCGTTTGTATATTAGCTATATGATATAGTGGTCCGATCCGGACCAAATTTTCACAAATTGTGTACGGCTATATTAAATGAATAAATGGTGAATTCGGTTTCAATAGCTTGGAAAACAAAAAACGTTTCCATACAAAGACTTGTTTTTCATATCGGTCGTTTGTATGGCAGCTATATGAGATAGTAGTCCGATCCGAACCAAACTTTCACAAATCGTGTATGGCAATGTTGCATGAATAAATGTTGAATTCAGTTGCAATAGCTTGGAAAACAAAAAAAGTTTCCATACAAAGACCTGTTTTCATATTGGTCGTTTGTAGATTAGCTATATGATATAGTGGTCCGATCCGGACCAAATTTTCACAAATTGTGTATGGCTATATTAAATGAATAACTGTTGAATTCGGTTGCAATAGCTTGGAAAACAAAAAACGTTTCCATACAAAGACTTGTTTTCATATCGGTCGTTTGTATGGCAGCTATATGAGATAGTAATCCGATCCGAACCAAACTTTCACAAATCGTGTATGGCAATGTTGCATGAATAAATGTTGAATTCAGTTGCAATAGCTTGGAAAAAAAAAAAGTTTCCATACAAAGACTTGTTTTCATATCGGTCGTTTGTATGGCAGCTATATGATGTAGTGATCCGATCCGAAATAAACTTTCACAAATCGTGTATGGCTATGTTGCAAGAATAAATGTTGAATTCGGTTGCAATAGTTAAAAAAACAAAAAAACGTTTCCATACAAAGACTTGTTTTCATATCGGTCGTTAGTATGGCAGCTATATGAGATAGAGATCCGATCCGGACCAACCTTTTACAAATCGTGTATGTCTATGTCAAATAAATAAATGTTGAATTCGGTTTCAATAGCTTAGGAAACAAAAAAGGTTTCCATACAAAGACTTGTTTTCATATCGGTCGTTTGTATGGCAGCTATACGATATAATGATCCGATCCGGACCAAACTTTCACAAATCGTGTATAGCAATGTTGCATGAACAAATGTTGACTTCGGTTGCAACAGCTTGGAAAACAAAAAACCGTTTTCATACAAAGACTTGTTATCATATCGGTCGTTTGTATGGCAGCTATATGATATAGTGGTCCGATCCGGACCAAATTTTCACAAATTGTGTACGGCTATATTAAATGAATAAATGTTGAATTCGGTTTCAATAGCTTGGAAAACAAAAAAGGTTTCCATACAAAGACTTGTTTTCATATTGGTCGTTTGTACGGCAGCTATATGATATAGTGATCCAATCCAGACCAAACTTTTACAAATCGTGTATGGCTATTTTGCATGAATAAATGTTGAATTCGGTTGCAATAGCTTGGAAAGCCAAAAAGGTTCCCATACAATGACCTGTTTTCATATTGGTCGTTTGTATATTAGCTATATGATATAGTGGTCCGATCCGGACCAAATTTTTACAAATCGTGTATGGCTATGTCCAATGAATAAGTGTTGAATTCGGTTGCAATAGCTTGAAAATCATAAAACGTTTCCATACAAAGACTTGTTTTCATATCGGTCGTTTGTATGGCACCTATATGAGATACTCATCCGATCCGGACCAACCTTTCACAAATCGTGTATGGCTGTGTCAAAGAAATTAATGTTGAATGCGGTTGCAATAGCTTGGAAAACAAATAGGTTTCCATACAAAGACTTGTTTTCATATCGGTCGTTTGTATGGCAGCTATATGAGATAATGATCCGATCCGGACCAACCTTTCGCAAATCGTGTATGGCTATGTCAAATAAATAAATGTTGAATTCGGTTGCAATAGCTTGGAAAACAAAAAGGTTTCCATACAAAGACTTTTTTTCATATCGGTCGTTTGTATGGCAGCTATACGATATAATGATCCGATCCTGACCAAACTTTCACAAATCGTGTATAGCAATGTTGCATGAACAAATGTTGAATTCGGTTGCAATAACTTGGAAAACAAAAAAGGTTTCCATACAAAGACTTGTTTTCATATTGGTCGTTTGTATATTAGCTATATGATATAGTGGTCCGATCCGGACCAAATTTTCACAAATTGTGTACGGCTATATTAAATGAATAAATGTTGAATTCGGTTTCAATAGCTTGGAAAACAAAAAAGGTTTCCATACAAAGACTTGTTTTCATATTGGTCGTTTGTACGGCAGCTATATGATATAGTGATCCAATCCAGACCAAACTTTTACAAATCGTGTATGGCTATTTTTGCATGAATAAATGTTGAATTCGGTTGCAATAGCTTGGAAAGCCAAAAGGTTCCCATACAATGACCTGTTTTCATATTGGTCGTTTGTATATTAGCTATATGATATAGTGGTCCGATCCGGACCAAATTTTTACAAATCGTGTATGGCTATGTCCAATGAATAAGTGTTGAATTCGGTTGCAATAGCTTGAAAATCATAAAACGTTTCCATACAAAGACTTGTTTTCATATCGGTCGTTTGTATGGCACCTATATGAGATACTCATCCGATCCGGACCAACCTTTCACAAATCGTGTATGGCTGTGTCAAAGAAATTAATGTTGAATGCGGTTGCAATAGCTTGGAAAACAAATAGGTTTCCATACAAAGACTTGTTTTCATATCGGTCGTTTGTATGGCAGCTATACGATATAATGATCCGATCCTGACCAAACTTTCACAAATCGTGTATAGCAATGTTGCATGAACAAATGTTGAATTCGGTTGCAATAACTTGGAAAACAAAAAAGGTTTCCATACAAAGACTTGTTTTCATATTGGTCGTTTGTATATTAGCTATATGATATAGTGGTCCGATCCGGACCAAATTTTCACAAATTGTGTACGGCTATATTAAATGAATAAATGTTGAATTCGGTTTCAATAGCTTGGAAAACAAAAAAGGTTTCCATACAAAGACTTGTTTTCATATTGGTCGTTTGTACGGCAGCTATATGATATAGTGATCCAATCCAGACCAAACTTTTACAAATCGTGTATGGCTATTTTGCATGAATAAATGTTGAATTCGGTTGCAATAGCTTGGAAAGCAAAAAGGTTCCCATACAATGACCTGTTTTCATATTGGTCGTTTGTATATTAGCTATATGATATAGTGGTCCGATCCGGACCAAATTTTTACAAATCGTGTATGGCTATGTCCAATGAATAAGTGTTGAATTCGGTTGCAATAGCTTGAAAATCATAAAACGTTTCCATACAAAGACTTGTTTTCATATCGGTCGTTTGTATGGCAGCTATATGATGTAGTGATCCGATCCGGAATAAACTTTCACAAATCGTGTATGGCTATGTTGCAAGAATAAATGTTGAACTCGGTTGCAATAGTTTAAAAAACAAAAAAGGTTTCCATACAAAGACTTGTTTTCATATTGGTCGTTTGTAGATTAGCTATATGATATAGTGGTCCGATCCGGACCAAATTTTCACAAATTGTGTATGGCTATATTAAATGAATAACTGTTGAATTCGGTTGCAATAGCTTGGAAAACAAAAACGTTTCCATACAAAGACTTGTTTTCATATCGGTCGTTTGTATGGCAGCTATATGAGATAGTAGTCCGATCCGAACCAAACTTTCACAAATCGTGTATGGCAATGTTGCATGAATAAATGTTGAATTCAGTTACAATAGCTTGGAAAACAAAAAAGTTTCCATACAAAGACCTGTTTTCATATTGGTCGTTTGTAGATTAGCTATATGATATAGTGGTCCGATCCGGACCAAATTTTCACAAATTGTGTATGGCTATATTAAATAAATAACTGTTGAATTCGGTTGCAATAGCTTGGAAAACAAAAAACGTTTCCATACAAAGACTTGTTTTCATATCGGTCGTTTGTATGGCAGCTATATGAGATAGTAGTCCGATCCGAACCAAACTTTCACAAATCGTGTATGGCAATGTTGCATGAATAAATGTTGAATTCAGTTGCAATAGCTTGGAAAAAAAAAAAAGTTTCCATACAAAGACTTGTTTTCATATCGGTCGTTTGTATGGCAGCTATATGATGTAGTGATCCGATCCGAAATAAACTTTCACAAATCGTGTATGGCTATGTTGCAAGAATAAATGTTGAATTCGGTTGCAATAGTTAAAAAAACAAAAAACGTTTCCATACAAAGACTTGTTTTCATATCGGTCGTTAGTATGGCAGCTATATGAGATAGAGATCCGATCCGGACCAACCTTTTACAAATCGTGTATGGCTATGTCAAATAAATAAATGTTGAATTCGGTTTCAATAGCTTAGGAAACAAAAAAGGTTTCCATACAAAGACTTGTTTTCATATCGGTCGTTTGTATGGCAGCTATAAGAGATAGTAGTCCGATCCAGACCAAACTTTCACAAATCGTGTTTGGCTATGTCAAATAAATAAATGCTGAATTCAGTTGCAATAGCTTGGAAAACAAAAAAGGTTTCCATACAAAGACATGTTTTCATATCGGTCGTTTGTATGGAAGCTATATAAGATAGTAGTCCGATTCGGACCAAACTTTCACAAATTATGTATGGCTATTTCAAATAAATAAATGTTGAATTCGGTTTCAATAGCTTAGAAAACAAAAAACGTTTCCATACAAAAACTTGTTTTCATATCGGTCGTTTGTATGGCACCTATATGAGATACTCATCCGATCCGGACCAACCTTTCACAAATCGTGTATGGCTGTGTCAAAGAAATTAATGTTGAATGCGGTTGCAATAGCTTGGAAAACAAATAGGTTTCCATACAAAGACTTGTTTTCATATCGGTCGTTTGTATGGCAGCTATATGAGATAATGATCCGATCCGGACCAACCTTTCGCAAATCGTGTATGGCTATGTCAAATAAAAAAATGTTGAATTCGGTTGCAATAGTTTGGAAAACAAAAAAGGTTTCCATACAAAGACTTGTTTTCATATCGGTCGTTTGTATGGCAGCTATACGATATAATGATCCGATCCGGACCAAACTTTCACAAATCGTGTATAGCAATGTTGCATGAACAAATGTTGAATTCGGTTGCAATAACTTGGAAAACAAAAAAGGTTTCCATACAAAGACTTGTTTTCATATTGGTCGTTTGTATATTAGCTATATGATATAGTGGTCCGATCCGGACCAAATTTTAACAAATTGTGTACGGCTATATTAAATGAATAAATGTTGAATTCGGTTGCAATAGCTTGGAAAACAAAAAAGGTTTCCATACAAAGACTTGTTTTCATATCGGTCGTTTGTATGGCAGCTATACGATATAATGATCCGATCCGGACCAAACTTTCACAAATCGTGTATAGCAATGTTGCATGAACAAATGTTGAATTCGGTTGCAATAACTTGGAAAACAAAAAGGTTTCCATACAAAGACTTGTTTTCATATTGGTCGTTTGTATATTAGCTATATGATATAGTGGTCCGATCCGGACCAAATTTCAACAAATTGTGTACGGCTATATTAAATGAATAAATGTTGAATTCGGTTGCAATAGCTTGGAAAACAAAAAAGGTTTCCATACAAAGACTTGTTTTCATATCGGTCGTTTGTATGGCAGCTATACGATATAATGATCCGATCCGGACCAAACTTTCACAAATCGTGTATAGCAATGTTGCATGAACAAATGTTGAATTCGGTTGCAATAACTTGGAAAACAAAAAAGGTTTCCATACAAAGACTTGTTTTCATATTGGTCGTTTGTATATTAGCTATATGATATAGTGGTCCGATCCGGACCAAATTTTAACAAATTGTGTACGGCTATATTAAATGAATAAATGTTGAATTCGGTTGCAATAGCTTGGAAAACAAAAAAGGTTTCCATACAAAGACTTGTTTTCATATTGGTCGTTTGTACGGCAGCTATATGATATAGTGATCCAATCCAGACCAAACTTTTACAAATCGTGTATGGCTATTTTGCATGAATAAATGTTGAATTCGGTTGCAATAGCTTGGAAAGCCAAAAGGTTCCCATACAATGACCTGTTTTCATATTGGTCGTTTGTATATTAGCTATATGATATAGTGGTCCGATCCGGACCAAATTTTTACAAATCGTGTATGGCTATGTCCAATGAATAAGTGTTGAATTCGGTTGCAATAGCTTGAAAATCATAAAACGTTTCCATACAAAGACTTGTTTTCATATCGGTCGTTTGTATGGCAGCTATATGATGTAGTGATCCGATCCGGAATAAACTTTCACAAATCGTGTATGGCTATGTTGCAAGAATAAATGTTGAACTCGGTTGCAATAGTTTAAAAAACAAAAAAGGTTTCCATACAAAGACTTGTTTTCATATTGGTCGTTTGTATATTAGCTATATGATATAGTGGTCCGATCCGGACCAAATTTTAACAAATTGTGTACGGCTATATTAAATGAATAAATGTTGAATTCGGTTGCAATAGCTTGGAAAACAAAAAAGGTTTCCATACAAAGACTTGTTTTCATATTGGTCGTTTGTACGGCAGCTATATGATATAGTGATCCAATCCAGACCAAACTTTTACAAATCGTGTATGGCTATTTTGCATGAATAAATGTTGAATTCGGTTGCAATAGCTTGGAAAGCCAAAAAGGTTCCCATACAATGACCTGTTTTCATATTGGTCGTTTGTATATTAGCTATATGATATAGTGGTCCGATCCGGACCAAATTTTTACAAATCGTGTATGGCTATGTCCAATGAATAAGTGTTGAATTCGGTTGCAATAGCTTGAAAATCATAAAACGTTTCCATACAAAGACTTGTTTTCATATCGGTCGTTTGTATGGCAGCTATATGATGTAGTGATCCGATCCGGAATAAACTTTCACAAATCGTGTATGGCTATGTTGCAAGAATAAATGTTGAACTCGGTTGCAATAGTTTAAAAAACAAAAAAGGTTTCCATACAAAGACTTGTTTTCATATTGGTCGTTTGTATATTAGCTATATGATATAGTGGTCCGATCCGGACCAAATTTTCACAAATTGTGTATGGCTATATTAAATGAATAAATGTTGAATTCGGTTGCAATAGCTTGGAAAACAAAAAGGTTTCCATACAAAGACTTGTTTTCATATTGGTCGTTTGTACGGCAGCTATATGATATAGTGATCCAATCCAGACCAAACTTTTACAAATCGTGTATGGCTATTTTGCATGAATAAATGTTGAATTCGGTTGCAATAGTTTGGAAAACCAAAAAGGTTCCCATACAAAGACCTGTTTTCATATTAGTCGTTTGTATATTAGCTATATGATATAGTGGTCCGATCCGGACCAAATTTTCACAAATCGTGTATGGCTATGTCCAATGAATAAGTGTTGAATTCGGTTGCAATAGCTTGAATGTTGCAATGAATGTCGTGTATGGCTATGTTGCAAAAATAAATGTTGAATTCGGTTGCAATAGTTTAAAAAACAAAAAACGTTTCCATACAAAGACTTGTTTTCATATCGGTCGTTTTTCACCGACTATCTCTCTTCGAGTGCGGACGTCTGTGTCTTTCCAATTGTGTGCACTTTGTTTATCGCGAAATTACCATCGCCCAGCTTTTCGCCGTTAGATTGATCTTCTTCATCTTCTTCATCCCATCTTATTTTCTTCATCTTCTTTTCAACGCTCACGTACAAATCCAAAAACACATTTGCAATATCAATAAATTTGTTAACCATGGCCCCCAGGCCACCCAATTTAGGGGATAATCGCTTTGCCAGCCTCAGCGTTAACCCCAAAGCTAAGAAAAAAAGAACCTTCCAGAAATTACCAGTTGATTTCCCAGACCTCCCTGAAACACAGTGCAAGAATCCGAGATTTTTAGTTGTCTCATCAAAAAACTCTTCGAAAACCATATCCGACTATAACTGCTTTGCCGTCCATAGAGCCCTTAAGTATATCAGCAAAGACATCATATCCATCTCTAATCTTCGCGATGGTAACCTTCTCATGCTGGTCAACTCCAAGAAAGTAAGTGACAAATTTATCAAAGTAACCCCTTTACCCGGCCTATGCAAAATCGAGTGCAAGCTCCACAACACTCTTAACTTTGTCAAAGGCACCATTTACGCACCTTGTCTTATTAACATTCCAGAAAACGAAATTGTTGAGGAACTAAAATCTCAAAATGTACACAGCGTCTTCAAATTCACCAAAATGATCGACGGCACCCCCATACCATTTGGAAAAATTCTCGTAACGTTTGACCGTTTCACTCTTCCCAGTAAACTAACGGTTTCCTGGCACACAGTCAAGGTTACAGAATATATACCCAACCCGATGAGATGTAAGTCTTGTCAGTTATTGGGCCACACATCAAAACACTGCAAGAACTCACCCGCCTGTGTATCATGCAATCTCACCCCCCACCTTCCCGTGCCATGCACTCGCATTTTCTGTGCAAACTGTACCGGCGAACACCCAGCCTCCTCACCCGAATGCCCACAATATCAAATACAAAAACAACTTCTTCAAATCAAAACAAGCAAAAAATGCAGTTTCCGTGAAGCTCGCACGATCCTAAAGCAACAAAAAAACACAACAACTAACTCCACGCTTACCTACTCGACCGTCGCAAACCTTAACCTAGCATCCGTTATTCTTGTTAAAAAACCCCGAAACCCAGACACGATTACAAACACCGACCTGCCCACCAGCTTCTTTCACCAACATATCCCACTTCTCGTGCCAACTCTTTGAATCTCGAAAAGAATCTTACTTCCTCACCAAGCACCTCTGCCAAAACTGATTTTTCTCACTTAAGCCCAACAAGTGAACTGAATACATGTATGGAACAATCTCGCTCCCTTAGGTCGGAAGCAAATGCTCTAATCAGACAAAACTACAACGACGACAATACAACAATGACTTCAAGATCCAACTCAAACGAATCCATTAATTCACACACCTCAAACCTACAAACAATAATCAACACAACAGACTCAGATAACACTATGGATGATTCCGACTCTTAGTCCTGATCCTCTCACCCTTACTTTCTTATGCACAAACTCATACACACACACCACAAATTAATAATAATCCAATAAAATTTAATCATGACAATTACTATATTACAATGGAACATCCACGGTATTTTTAATAATTACAACGAACTGACACTACTTATAAAAGACCACGCACCCGACATTGTTTTTTTTGCAGGAAACCAACCTTCCATGTAATTCCACAAATTTTATTTGCCCCAAAGAATATACTGGTTATTTCTACAATTTTTCTTATAACACCTCAGCCAAACAAGGCATTGGTGCACTTATTAAAAGGAATGTCCCACATACATACAGTAACATTAACTCCAGCATACTCTGCTCCGCATTGCAGCTTAATTTTGAACAAGTTATTAATATTGTTAATGCGTACATCCCACCAAGTCAAACCTTTTCATCCTCTGACATATCAGAAATCCTACACAACATTAGTGGATCCACAATACTCCTGGGTGACCTAAACTCATGGAGTCCTTTATGGGGTTCGCCGCGCACAAACACAAGGGGTAAAAAAATTGAAAGCGTAATTCTTGAAAACAGCCTAATTGTTCTAAACGACGGTTCCCCGACTCACCTTTCAACTCACAACACTTTCACTCACATCGATATCTCACTGATATCTCCACAGATAGCCCATATGTGCAGCTGGTCTATATCAGATAATCTCCATGGAAGTGACCACTTCCCTATAATCATCCACATAAACACACCTACCCGTCCCGATAATGCTTTACCCCTGCCTAAATACAAGACAGACCTAGCAAACTGGAAACGCTTTAATGAAACTTGCGAAAAATCAGCAGCATATTGGACTGACGGTTGCCTAAATCAGCAAGTCGCACAAATGACGAAAGTCATACGAGCAGCTGCAAACTGCAGCATTCCCCAAACGAAAAGAGTGATCCACAAAGCCAAAGTGCCATGGTGGAACGCTAACCTTCAACAGCTTAGGGACCAAAAGCAAAGCTTGCTCTCGTCCTACAAAGCCAATATGAATGATACAAACCTCATCAGCTATAAAAAAGCAAACGCCATTTTCAAAAAAGCCGTACTTTCGGCCAAGCGTAATTCCCTTGAAAAATTTACTTCCAAAATCTCCCCAGTATCCTCCACAAAAAAAAGTCTGGTCCGATATAAAACGCCTAGCCGGCATCCCTCCCACACCGTTCAAATATATCAAATCCAGCTCAGGCACTCTAACTGGATCATTTAATATCGCCGAAGAGTTTGCCTTATCTTGGTCTGAATACTCTTCTGACCAAAATTTTCCAACAGAATATATACGAGAAAAAATCGGTATCTTTCAGAGCCCTATCTCATCGACTCAATTTCCCCATCGGCTACATGCTTAGATTCCAAATTCACATTGCTTGAAATAGAAAATGCAGTAACAAAAGCAAAAGGAAAAAGCCCTGGGGCCGACAGAGTATCATACCCTATGCTCAAAAACCTATCTCCCCACCTAAAAACAAAACTTTTGGACATCTTTAATCAAATACTGAACACTGGAAAATACCCACATACATGGAGATCGGCTACCATTATCCCTATCCCAAAACCTAACAAACCGCCTTCCGATATTAACAGCTACCGTCCAATTTCCCTGTTATCCTGTCTAGGAAAAACACTAGAAAAAATAATAGCACAAAGACTTATCTGGTTCATTAAATGCCACAACCTAATTTCCCATAATCAAGTTGCTTTCAAAAAGAAACCATAGCACGATGGACGCGTTATTGCGTATCCAACACTTCGCGTCGAACGCTCTTTCGACCAAAAATCATGTCTCTATCTTGGCGACGGATTTTGAAAAAGCCTACGATCGCGTGGGGATTCACGCCGTACTTTGCAGACTCGAGCGCTGGGGCATTGGTCCAAGGCTTTATAACTTAATTAAAGCCTTCATGACCAATCGGTCCTTCAGGATTCGAATAAACAATGTCACATCGAACTCCCACATTTTACACAACGGAATTCCGCAGGGTTCGCCACTTTCTGTAGTTTTATTTATAATAGCAATTGAAGATATAAATGACATTGTAACCCGGCATAAAGAAATCTACATCTCACTATACGCAGACGACGCCATCATCTTTACAAAAATAAAAAATATTAACACAGTCCGAGCAAAATTTTTAGATATATTTTTTTTCGCGCGGCTCCCACTGCATAACGTACAGCCCACCTCCCGCCCAACCGACCGAGGGGCGCTGCCGTTTATCGTACGGCTCGGATCGCGGGGATAGACCCGAGAGAATAAAGTTTAGAAAGATTACGAGGAAAAAGTAGAGTTCGTTTGTTGCTCTGAAAGGTAGGTGAGAATTGAGGATTTGATAGAAGTGGACGTGCAGAGTGAAGTAATGGAGTATAAGTCATTGTAGTCAGAACATAAAACCCTGAAAGGCTCATGCTGGGCATACGTAGATCTACAACAACTTAGGAATAGGGGACTAAAATTTCTAGTACGTCTATTTGGAATGTTAAATGTTAGTCGTGTTAGTAGATGCTGGCTGTCTACATTACCATTAATAAGGTTATAAAGGAAAACGACCCCCAGCATCTTTCTACGATTGGTTAGGGAAGGTAAATTAATTAGAAGGAGTCTGTTAGAGTAAGATGGGAGTTGAAGATTTGCATCCCAGTTGAGTCCCCTAAGTGCAAACATCAAGAAATTCTTTTGAACGGATTCAATGCGATCTTGATGAACCCCATACTGAGGGCTCCAGACGCATGACCCGTACTCCAGAATTGGACGTACTAAAGATACGTATAAAGTTTTAGTAATATAAGGGTCATTGAATTCCTTAGACCATCTTTTAATGAAGCCAAGCACGCCCTTGGCTTTATTAACCATCGTAGAAATGTGGTCGGAAATTTAAGTTTAGTATCTAATAGGACACCAAGATCGTTAACCTGGGTTAATCTATCTAAGGAGATCCCATAGAGAAAGTATGTCGCCTGGTTAGGGCATGAGCGATAGAAAGACATAAGTTTACATTTTGACCCATTAAGTTTTAAGAGATTGGTGGAACACCACTTTTGAAAATTGTCCAAGTCTGACTGAAGTTTGTATTGGGCAGAAGGGGATTTGTATTGAAGACAGAGCTTAACGTCGTCTGCATACATAAGAACCAGAGAGTTCGTTATGGCAGGGGGTAGGTCGTTAATAAAGATAGTGAAAAGTAGTGGCCCAAGATGGCTTCCTTGGGGGACTCCCGATGTAGCACTAACAAGACGAGAGTGTACATCATTAAAAAGAACACGTTGGGTTCTCCCAGTTAAGTAGCTAGAAATCCACGTGAGAAGGTCTGAGGGAAATCCTAGGATACTAAGTTTACTCAAGAGGAGTGAGTGGTTGACAGAGTCAAATGCTTTACTAAAGTCAGTGTAGATGACATCTGTTTGAAGGCCTTTACGGAAGCCATCTATAATAAAGGAGGTCAGCTCCAAGAGGTTTGTGGTGGTGGAGCGACGCTTTATAAAACCATGCTGACATGGAGAAATAATTGAGCTGCAGAGATGTTGAAGATGTGGTGTTACCAATTTTTCAAAAAGTTTTGGAATTGCCGACAATTTAGAGATTCCTCTATAGTTTGCGGCATCCGATTTTTTCCCTTTTTTGTGTAAGGGAATTATATAGGATTCCTTCCACAATTGGGGAAAAATCGACGTTTCCAGAGACAAAGAGAAAAGTTTAAGAAGGGGTCTGCACAATGGCTTAGCGCAGTTTCTCAGTACACAGCCAGGAACACCATCAGGACCTGGCGAATAGACTGGTTTCACCCTCAGAAGATCCGATAACACAATGCTTTCGGAGAAAGTTGGTCTGAAAATAAGATTAGCTGATTGAATGTTATATGAATAAGGCTGATCCATACTTGTAGGAAATGAGTACGTTGTTTGAAAGAAAGTTGCGAATAGATCAGCAATACCCTGATCAGTAGTCGCAGATACATTTTCAAACGAAATTAGGGGGGAGAAGATACCTGCTTACGCTTAGTGTTAACAAAATTATAAAACTGCTTCGGATCCTGAGTGAACTGAATCCGACAGCGGTCTATATAATTCTTATAACACTCAGCGTTATGCACGGTGAAATTTGACCGAGCTACTAAGTATCTTGAGAAAGTTACGTTACAGCCCGTTTTCTTATGTCTCTTAAGGAGTCTATTTTTAATGTATTTTAAGTTTTTAAGGCTCCTTGTGAACCAAGGAGGGTCGGTCGAGGCGGATGGATACTTCCATGGCACGCAAGAGTCGAAGAAAGCGTTAAGCGTTTTGTAGAATGTTTCTAAAGCGATATTAATATCGGTGCATTCCCAGAGATCGGACCAATCAAATAAAGAAATTAAATTGCTTAGTCTCTGAAAATCAGCCTTACGAAAGCAGCGAGTTTTATGAACTCCATGGCGAGACTGAAGGTTGCTAGCAGTAAGGGTTTCAATCGAAACCTCAAGCGTTGGGTGGTAAGGATCTTCTGGGAGCGAAAGTGGCATGGCTCTGGAAACGGTTATTCCATCTGGGTCAGAAACAAAACATAAGTCTAGAAGCCGACCTAAAGAATTCCTTACGTGGTTAATTTGACCAAGGGATATGTCAAACATACCCTCAGTAAAATCGTGATGTGTTGAGAGTGTTAAAGATGGTGAATTCTCGATGTTTGACCAGATAAGTTCCGGTAAATTGAAATCTCCTAGAGTCACTAAAAGGTCGCTGTCAGACATGCGGTTCGAAACCAGCTGAATGGCAGATAAGTGGTGCCAGTATATAGGTGGTTCCGAAGAAGGTGGTAAATATGAGCATGTTATGAATATTGATTGAAGCGACATAGTGATTTTGATACATAGGAATTCAATATCACCCAGATTCGGTAACCTAACCTCTTCAGAAGCAAAGTCGGAGTCCACAGAGATAAGGACTCCTCCTCCCCTTCGTAGTGGTCGGTCCCGTCTGTAAGTGGTGTACCTGTCTGGGAAAATTTCCGAACTGAAAATCTCCGGCTTTAACCAGGTCTCTGTAAAGACTAAAATCTGGGATGCAAAAGATAGACTATCAGAATACAGTTTAGGGAGCTTACTCCGAAGCCCCCTAGTATTTTGATAGGTAAGGGATATGTAAGATGTTGTTAGTTTTTTGAGGATGAAGGTTTAGGTAAGGGAGACGAAGATGGTACAGGGTTTTTAGGCTTTGGGAGTTTAACTCCCACAGGCTTACTAACCTTTTTTTGCTGTACTCGGCTGATGTTCTTGTACGAATATGTTCTCCGGCCAAAAGCTGGGCGAACAGATCGTATCGAACATCGGCAAAGGTACACGTATCTTAAAAGATGACGTAAGCCTTGAGTAAGAATATTTAAATTTCCTAATGTCCTCCACTCTAACAACGGCCTTGGATTTAGCTTGGATATAAGCCGAGATATCAATCTCTGAGGTGTCAGGGGCCAGCCGTGAAATAAATATATGCTTAGAGGGGAGGATCACCTGTAAGGGCTTTGGTGTTGCGGTTGGTAAGACCGCGACATCAGTCCGTACCGGGGGTCCGGACGGTGGTTGACCCTTATCAGTGGATTTTAAGGGGGTCGACTCTACTCGTGCCGGAGGAATCACTTGGAGTGATACCCTGGGTGGTATTTCGGACGAGTTATGCTCAACAATGGAGTCAAATTCCGAAACCACGTTTGTGTTTCGAACTCCTGCTCTTGGGGTAGTAAGAGTTATGAGCGGCTGCATGGTCGTCGGCTGATCGGGCTGAATAGCGATATCAGTGCCTACGGAGTCCCTAAAAGCGGTTTTTTTGCGCTTTGGGGATTCATTTAGTAGCTGTAGGCTGCTAAATTGGGAATCCAGCGCAGAGAGTTGGTCGTTGATTTTCCGGAAACCACCGATCAACTCTTTAAAACCGTTTTTAGTTTGCCGCATGAACGTTCGCATTTCTTTCTGAACCGCGCGACATCCACTGCAGCAAAAGTGGAAACCAGCGTTTCTAGAAATTGCATCCGAAACTGAGGCGGTGAAACCTGCACATTTTGCATGCACAACATTTTCACACAGCCAACAGGGGATGCTAGGCTGGGACGCGGAAATCGGCTTATTGCACGATTTTATAGCGCAGATGCTATAAAATTCCATTATAGAAATTTTAAGGTAAGAATTAGCAATTTAAGAATATAAGAAATAAATAAACAACAAATAATTAATAATAGACAAACTAGTAGCCTTGAACCACTGTACTTGTTAATAAGAGCAACTTGTTATAAAGAGGTAATGGGGAAATAAGAGCGCAAACTAGGAGAGAGAGTTATTGCAAAAGTAGAAATTGCAGTAAACGTAAGAAAAGGGAATAGAAATAAATAGGGCACAGTACCTTACTTGGGTAGAATAATAAAATAACTTAAAGCACACCAAATACGGTACCGCGCAGACGCGAGTGCGAATGGAAACGTTTAAAGTGAGATTTAAAGTAAGATTTAAATAATTAATTTCTCGACAAACGCCGGTTTGTCTTTATAAGAAAATAATAAAATCGAATGCTCGCCAAAAAAAAACACGTCCGTTCGCTATGAAGGTGAAGTGATTTCTGAAATTAATTGCAAGAAATTAACTTGTGGGGAGCAACCTCTGGGGCCTCCCTTGCCATTGAAAAATGCCAAATATTACATATTTGTCTGAAACAACGTTGCAACCTTTCCGACATTGACTTTAACAGCCGCACAATAAAATATGTAAACTTTTTAAAAATCTTGGGAATAACCTTCGACTCCAAACTACTTTTCCAACAGCACTGTCAGACTCTAAGAAAACAACTAGAAAATAGATTTAACATTATTAAATTCCTATCATCAAAATACTCCTACATACATATTAAGACTCTCATAGATATTGCGCGCACATTAATCCTATCTAAAATTGACTACGGTCTGCCAATCTTCGGTTGGTGTGCTAAAACTCACTTAAAAAAGCTACAAGCCCCATACCACGGAGCGGTCCGTCGCGCCATTCACGCATTTCCCACATCTCCAGTAGCGTGCACATTGGCAGAATCCGGTCTTCCGAGTATTCAATCACGAGTAGAAGAAACCACATTAATGCTTATCCCGAAGCTGTACACTACGTCCAATTGCATGCTAACCAAAGACTTCGGAGGCATTTTTAAACAAAAGCGGAATTTTAAGTGCATATCCACTCTAAGACGTTGCGCCAACTACATCAAGCTACTTGACCTTCCCCTCCATAAACCCAGGAGATCCTTCAAATCGCCAGCACATTGGAGTTCCAAACAGCCTAACATAAACCTACAAATCTACAATGCTGCCAAAAACGATACATGCTGCTTAGAATACCAAAAACGTTTTTTGAGCGCACAAGAAGACCTTGGTGAGAAAAACTGGATTTACACTGATGGTTCCAAAGTCACCGACGCAACCACGTTTGCGGTTGTTGACTGCAACCGTAAAATAATTGCAGGAGGTAGGCTCCCGTCATACAACTCCATATTCACAGCCGAAGCTTTCGCCATTCTCAAAGGATGCCAATTCGCCTGCAAAAACGCTGGTAAATCTGTTATCTGCACAGACAGTCTCTCCTCACTTTCCGCTATACGCAACTGGAATCATAATGACCCCACAATACAAGAAGTTAGGCACATCCTAAGTTGTCATCCCACAAAAATCACCTTACTCTGGGTTCCCAGTCATCAAGGAATCTATGGAAATGAACTCGCTGACAAAGCCGCCCAAGAGATGAGACTCACACCATCAATCCTTTTCACTCCGTTTAACTGCAAGGATATCCAAAGTCGAATTCAGTTATATTTCAAAGAAAAGAAACTATCCGAATGGGCACTCTTCATGCACAGGTATCACATTATTAACCCAAATTGCATCAGTTTCAAGCCACCAACGAACGTACATAAACGGGAATGCGCGACCTTCATCCGCCTACGCATCGGGCACACCCAATCCACACACCAACACTTACTGAAGAGAACGGCGCGACCAACATGCCATCTATGCGGGGACGAGCTCACCGTTGACCATATTCTCGACGCCTGCAGTCGATTGCACTCAATCAGATCTCAATTATTTGGTACACATAGTCTTTCGAATTGTTTAAGTAACCCATCTTGTGTAAATATCTCAAAAATTTACAAATTTGTCCAAAAAGCTCAGTTTATTATATAAGGAAATAACACTTAAGTCTCGAGTCGAAGGCCCCCGTCGCTAGTACTCATTAAGTTTATTAGGTTTAGTATTGTATACTAGATTTAATTTTGTTAAATAAATAAATAAATAAAATATCGGTCGTTTGTATGGCAGCTATATGAGATAGTGATCCGATCCGGACCAACCTTTTACAAATCGTGTATGGCTATGTCAAATAAATAAATGTTGATTTCAGTTGCAATAGCTTGGAAAAAAAAAGGTTTCCATACAAAGACTTGTTTTCATATCGGTCGTTTGTATGGCAGCTATATGAGATAGTAGTCCGATCCGGACCAAACTTTCACTTATCGTGTACGGCTTTGTCAAATGAATAAATGCTGAATTCAGTTGCAATAGTTTGGAAAAAAAAAGGTTTCCATACAAAGACTTGTTTTCATATCGGTCGTTTGTATGGCAGCTATATGATATAGTGATCCGATCCGGACCAAACTTTCACAAATTATGTCTGGCTATGTCGAATGAATAAGTGTTGCATTCGGTTGCAATAGCTTGGAAAAAAAAAGGTTTCCATACAAAGACTTGTTTTCATATTGGTCGTTTATATTGCAGCTATATGAGATAGTGATCCGCTCCGGACCAACCTTTTACAAATCGTGTATGGCTATGTCAAAAAAATAAATGTTGAATTCGGCAATAGTTTAGAAAACAAAAAAGGTTTCCATACAAAGACTTGTTTTCATATTGGTCGTTTGTATGGCAGCTATATGAATTAGTGATTCGATCCGGACCAAACTTTCACAAATCGAGTATGGCCATGTCAAACGAATAAATGTTGAATTCGGTTGCAATAGCTTGGAAAACAAAAAAGGTTTCCATACAAAGACTTGTTTTCATATTGGTCATTTGTATATTAGCTATATGATATAGTGGTCCGATCCGGACCAAACTTTCACAAATCGTGTATAGCTATGTCAAATTAATAAGTGTTGAATTCGGTTGCAATAGCTTGGAAAACAAAAAAGGTTTCCATACAAAGACTTGTTTTCATATTGGTCGTTTGTATGGCACCTATATGAGATACTCATCCGATCCGGACCAACCTTTCACAAATCGTGTATGGCTGTGTTAAATAAATAAATGTTGAATGCGGTTGCAATAGCTTGGAAAACAAAAAAGGTTTCCATACAAAGACTTGTTTTCATATCGGTCGTTTGTATGGCAGCTATATGAGATAGTGATCCGATCCGGACCAACCTTTTACAAATCGTGTATGGCTATGTCAAATGAATAAATACTGAACTCAGTTGCAATAGCTTGGAAAAAAAAAGGTTTCCATACAAAGACTTGTTTTCATATTGGTCGTTTATATTGCAGCTATATGAGATAGTGATTCGATCCGGACCAACCTTTTACAAATCGTGTATGGCTATGTCAAATAAATAAATGTTGAATTCGGCAATACTTTAGAAAACAAAAAAGGTTTCCATACAAAGACTTGTTTTCATATTGGTCGTTTGTATGGCAGCTATATGAATTAGTGATTCGATCCGGACCAAACTTTCACAAATCGAGTATGGCCATGTCAAACGAATAAATGTTGAATTCGGTTGCAATAGCTTGGAAAACAAAAAGGTTTCCATACAAAAACTTGTTTTCATATTGGTCGTTTGTATATTAGCTATATGATATAGTGGTCCGATCCGGACCAAACTTTCACAAATCGTGTATAGCTATGTCAAATTAATAAGTGTTGAATTCGGTTGCAATAGCTTGGAAAACATAAAACGTTTCCATACAAAAACTTGTTTTCATATCGGTCGTTTGTATGGCACCTATATGAGATAGTGATCCGATCCGGACCAACCTTTCACAAATCGTGTATGGCTGTGTTCAATAAATAAATGTTGAATGCGGTTGCAATAGCTTGGAAAACAAAAAGGTTTCCATACAAAGACTTGTTTTTATATCGGTCGTTTGTATGGCAGCTATATGAGATAGTGATCCGATCCGGACCAAACTTTCACAAATCGTGTATGGCAATGTTGCATGAATAAATGTTGAATTCGGTTGCAATAGCTTAAAAAGCAAAAAACGTTTCCATACAAAGACTTGTTTTCAAATCGGTCGTTTGTATGGCAGCTATATGAGATAGTGATCCGATCCGAACCAAACTTTTACAAATTGTGTATGGCCATGTCATACAAATAATTGTTGAATTCGGTTGCAATAGTTTGGAAAACAAAAAAGGTTTCCATACTAAGACCTGTTTTCATATTGGTCGTTTGTATATTAGCTATATGATATAGTGGTCCGATCCGGACCAAATTTTCACAAATTGTGTATGGCTATATTAAATGAATAAATGTTGAATTCGGTTGCAATAGCTTGGAAAACAAAAAAGGTTTCCATACAAAGACTTGTTTTCATATTGGTCGTTTGTACGGCAGCTATATGATATAGTGATCCGATCCAGACCAAATTTTACAAATCGTGTATGGCTATGTTGCATGAATAAATGTTGAATTCGGTTGCAATAGCTTAGAAAACAAAAAACGTTTCCATACAAAGACTTGTTTTCATATCGGTCGTTTGTATGGCAGCTATATGATGTAGTGATCCGATCCAGAATAAACTTTCACAAATCGTGTATGGCTATGTTGCAAGAATAAATGTTGAATTCGGTTGCAATAGTTTAAAAAACAAAAAACGTTTCCATACAAAGACTTGTTTTCATATCGGTCGTTTGTATGGCAGCTATATGAGATAGTAGTCCGATCCAGACCAAACTTTCACAAATCGTGTATGGCTATGTCAAATGAATAAATGCTGAATTCAGTTGCAATAGCTTGGAAAACAAAAAAAGGTTTCCATACAAAGACATGTTTTCATATCGGTCGTTTGTATGGCAGCTATATAAGATAGTAGTCCGATCCGGACCAAACTTTCACAAATTATGTATGGCTATGTCGAATGAATAAATGTTGAATTCGGTTGCAATAGCTTGGAAAAAAAAGGTTTCCATACAAAGACTTGTTTTCATATTGGTCGTTTGTACGGCAGCTATATGAATTAGTGATCCGATCCGGACCAAACTTTCACAAATCGTGTATGGCCATGTCAAATTAATAAATGTTGAATTCGGTTGCAATAGCTTAGAAAACAAAAAAGGTTTCTATACAAAGACTTGTTTTCATATTGGTCTTTTGTATGGCGGCTATATGAATTAGTGATCCGATCCGGACCAAACTTTCACAAATCGAGTATGGCCATGTCAAACGAATAAATGTTGAATTCGGTTGCAATAGCTTGGAAAACAAAAAAGGTTTCCATACAAAGACTTGTTTTCATATTGGTCATTTGTATATTAGCTATATGATATAGTGGTCCGATCCGGACCAAACTTTCACAAATCGTGTATAGCTATGTCAAATTAATAAGTGTTGAATTCGGTTGCAATAGCTTGGAAAACATAAAACGTTTCCATACAAAGACTTGTTTTCATATTGGTCGTTTGTATGGCACCTATATGAGATACTCATCCGATCCGGACCAACCTTTCACAAATCGTGTATGGCTGTGTCAAATAAATAAATGTTGAATGCGGTTGCAATAGCTTGGAAAACAAAAAAGGTTTCCATACAAAGACTTGTTTTCATATCGGTCGTTTGTATGGCAGCTATATGAGATAGTGATCCGATCCGGACCAACCTTTTACAAATCGTGTATGGCTATGTCAAATGAATAAATACTGAACTCAGTTGCAATAGCTTGGAAAAAAAAAAGGTTTCCATACAAAGACTTGTTTTCATATTGGTCGTTTATATTGCAGCTATATGAGATAGTGATTCGATCCGGACCAACCTTTTACAAATCGTGTATGGCTATGTCAAATAAATAAATGTTGAATTCGGCAATACTTTAGAAAACAAAAAAGGTTTCCATACAAAGACTTGTTTTCATATTGGTCGTTTGTATGGCAGCTATATGAATTAGTGATTCGATCCGGACCAAACTTTCACAAATCGAGTATGGCCATGTCAAACGAATAAATGTTGAATTCGGTTGCAATAGCTTGGAAAACAAAAAAGGTTTCCATACAAAAACTTGTTTTCATATTGGTCGTTTGTATATTAGCTATATGATATAGTGGTCCGATCCGGACCAAACTTTCACAAATCGTGTATAGCTATGTCAAATTAATAAGTGTTGAATTCGGTTGCAATAGCTTGGAAAACATAAAACGTTTCCATACAAAAACTTGTTTTCATATCGGTCGTTTGTATGGCACCTATATGAGATAGTGATCCGATCCGGACCAACCTTTCACAAATCGTGTATGGCTGTGTTCAATAAATAAATGTTGAATGCGGTTGCAATAGCTTGGAAAACAAAAAAGGTTTCCATACAAAGACTTGTTTTTATATCGGTCGTTTGTATGGCAGCTATATGAGATAGTGATCCGATCCGGACCAAACTTTCACAAATCGTGTATGGCATGGTTGCATGAATAAATGTTGAATTCGGTTGCAATAGCTTAAAAAGCAAAAAACGTTTCCATACAAAGACTTGTTTTCAAATCGGTCGTTTGTATGGCAGCTATATGAGATAGTGATCCGATCCGAACCAAACTTTTACAAATTGTGTATGGCCATGTCATACAAATAATTGTTGAATTCGGTTGCAATAGTTTGGAAAACAAAAAAGGTTTCCATACTAAGACCTGTTTTCATATTGGTCGTTTGTATATTAGCTATATGATATAGTGGTCCGATCCGGACCAAATTTTCACAAATTGTGTATGGCTATATTAAATGAATAAATGTTGAATTCGGTTGCAATAGCTTGGAAAACAAAAAAAGGTTTCCATACAAAGACTTGTTTTCATATTGGTCGTTTGTACGGCAGCTATATGATATAGTGATCCGATCCAGACCAAATTTTACAAATCGTGTATGGCTATGTTGCATGAATAAATGTTGAATTCGGTTGCAATAGCTTAGAAAACAAAAAACGTTTCCATACAAAGACTTGTTTTCATATCGGTCGTTTGTATGGCAGCTATATGATGTAGTGATCCGATCCAGAATAAACTTTCACAAATCGTGTATGGCTATGTTGCAAGAATAAATGTTGAATTCGGTTGCAATAGTTTAAAAAACAAAAAACGTTTCCATACAAAGACTTGTTTTCATATCGGTCGTTTGTATGGCAGCTATATGAGATAGTAGTCCGATCCAGACCAAACTTTCACAAATCGTGTATGGCTATGTCAAATGAATAAATGCTGAATTCAGTTGCAATAGCTTGGAAAACAAAAAAAGGTTTCCATACAAAGACATGTTTTCATATCGGTCGTTTGTATGGCAGCTATATAAGATAGTAGTCCGATCCGGACCAAACTTTCACAAATTATGTATGGCTATGTCGAATGAATAAATGTTGAATTCGGTTGCAATAGCTTGGAAAAAAAAAGGTTTCCATACAAAGACTTGTTTTCATATTGGTCGTTTGTACGGCAGCTATATGAATTAGTGATCCGATCCGGACCAAACTTTCACAAATCGTGTATGGCCATGTCAAATTAATAAATGTTGAATTCGGTTGCAATAGCTTAGAAAACAAAAAAGGTTTCTATACAAAGACTTGTTTTCATATTGGTCTTTTGTATGGCGGCTATATGAATTAGTGATCCGATCCGGACCAAACTTTCACAAATCGTGTATGGCCATGTCAAACAAATAAATGTTGAATTCGGTTGCAATAGCTTGGAAAACAAAAAAGGTTTCCATACAAAGACTTGTTTTCATATTGGTCGTTTGTATATTAGCTATATGATATAGTGGTCCGATCCGGACCAAACTTGCACAAATCGTGTATAGCTATGTCAAATGAATAAGTGTTGAATTCGGTTGCAATAGCTTGGAAAACATAAAACGTTTCCATACAAAAACTTGTTTTCATATCGGTCGTTTGTATGGCACCTATTTGAGATACTCATCCGATCCGGACCAACCTTTCACAAATCGTGTATGGCTATGTTGCAAGAATAAATGTTGAATTCGGTTGCAATAGTTTAAAAAACAAAAAACGTTTCCATACAAAGACTTGTTTTCATATCGGTCGTTTGTATGGCAGCTATATGAGATAGTAGTCCGATCCGGACCAAACTTTTACAAATCGTGTATGGCTATGTTGCAAGAATAAATGTTGAATTCGGTTGCAATAGTTTAAAAAACAAAAAACGTTTCCATACAAAGACTTGTTTTCATATCGGTCGTTTGTATGGCAGCTATATGAGATAGTAGTCCGATTCAGACCAAACTTTCACAAATCGTGTATGGCTATGTCAAATGAATAAATGCTGAATTCAGTTGCAATAGCTTGGAAAACAAAAAAAGGTTTCCATACAAAGACATGTTTTCATATCGGTCGTTTATATTGCAGCTATATGAGATAGTGATCCGATCCGTACCAACCTTTTACAAATCGTGTATGGCTATGTCAAATAAATAAATGTTGAATTCGGTTGCAATAGTTTAGAAAACAAAAAAGATTTCCATACAAAGACTTGTTTTCATATTGGTCGTTTGTATGGCAGCTATATGAATTAGTGATTTGATCCGGACCAAACTTTCACAAATCGAGTATGGCCAAGTCAAACGAATAAATGTTGAATTCGGTTGCAATAGCTTGGAAAACAAAAAGGTTTCCATACAAAGACTTGTTTTCATATTGGTCGTTTGTATATTAGCTATATGATATAGTGGTCCGATCCGGACCAAACTTTCACAAATCGTGTATAGCTATGTCAAATTAATAAGTGTTGAATTCGGTTGCAATAGCTTGGAAAACATAAAACGTTTCCATACAAAAACTTGTTTTCATATCGGTCGTTTGTATGGCACCTATATGGGATACTCATCCGATCCGGACCAACCTTTCACAAATCGTGTATGGCTGTGTTCAATAAATAAATGTTGAATGCGGTTGCAATAGCTTGGAAAACAAAAAAGGTTTCCATACAAAGACTTGTTTTTATATCGGTCGTTTGTATGGCAGCTATATGAGATTGTGATCCGATCCGGACCAACCTTTCGCAAATCGTGTATGGCTGTGTCAAAAAAATAAATGTTGAATTCGGTTGCAATAGTTTGGAAAACAAAAAAGGTTTCCATACAAAGACTTGTTTTCATATCGGTCGTTTGTATGGCAGCTATACGATATAGTGATCCGATCCGGACCAAACTTTTACAAATTGTGTATGGTAATGTTGCATGAATAAATGTTGAATTCGGTTGCAATAACTTAAAAAACAAAAAACGTTTCCATACAAAGACTTGTTTTCAAATCGGTCGTTTGTATGGCAGCTATATGAGATAGTGATCTGATCCAAACCAAACTTTTACAAATTGTGTATGGCCATGTCAAACAAATAAATGTTGAATTCGGTTGCAATAGCTTGGAAAACAAAAAAGGTTTCCATACTAAGACCTGTTTTCATATTGGTCGTTTGTATATTAGCTATATGATATAGTGGTCCGATCCGGAATAAACTTTCACAAATCGTGTATGGCTATGTTGCAAGAATAAATGTTGAATTCGGTTGCAATAGTTTAAAAAACAAAAAACGTTTCCATACAAAGACTTGTTTTCATATCGGTTGTTTGTATGGCAGCTATATGAGATAGTAGTCCGATCCAGACCAAACTTTCACAAATCGTGTATGGCTATGTCAAATGAATAAATGCTGAATTCAGTTGCAATAGCTTGGAAACCAAAAAAAGGTTTCCATACAAAGACATTTTTTCATATCGGTCGTTTGTATAGCAGCTATATAGGATAGTAGTCCGATCCGGACCAAACTTTCACAAATTATGTATGGCTATGTCGAATGAATAATTGTTGAATTCGGTTGCAATAGCTTGGAAAAAAAAAGGTTTCCATACAAAGACTGGTTTTCATATCGGTCGTTTGTATGACAGCTATATGAGATAGTGATCCGATCCGGACCAACCTTTTACAAATCGTGTATGGCTATGTCAAATAAATAAATGTTGAATTCGGTTGCAATAGCTTAGAAAACAAAAAAGGTTTCCATACAAAGACTTGTTTTCATATCGGTCGTTTGTATGGCAGCTATATGAGATAGTGATCCGATCCGGATTAAACTTTCACAAATCGTGTATGGCCATGTCAGACAAACAAATGTAGAATTCGGTTGCAATAGCTTGGAAAACAAAAAAGGTTTCCATACAAAGACTTGTTTTCATATTGGTCGTTTGTATATTAGCTATATGATATAGTGGTCCGATCCGGACCAAACTTTCAGAAATCGTGTATAGCTATGTCAAATGAATAAGTGTTAAATTCGGTTGCAATAGCTTGGAAAACATAAAACGTTTCCATACAAAAACTTGTTTTCATATCGGTCTGTTGTATGGCACCTATTTAAGATACTCATCCGATCCGGACCAACCTTTCACAAATCGTGTATGGCTGTGTCAAATAAATAAATGTTGAATGCGGTTGCAATAGCTTAGAAAACAAAAAAGGTTTCCATACAAAGACTTGTTTTCATATTGGTCGTTTGTATATTAGCTATATGATATAGTGGTCCGATCCGGACCAAACTTTCACAAATCGTGTATAGCTATGTCAAATGAATAAGTGTTGAATTCAGTTGCAATAGCTTGGAAAACATAAAACGTTTCCATACAAAAACTTGTTTTCTTATCGGTCGTTTGTATGGCACCTATTTGAGATACTCATCCGATCCGGACCAACCTTTCACAAATCGTGTATGGCTATGTTGCGAGAATAAATGTTGAATTCGGTTGCAATAGTTTAAAAAACAAAAAACGTTTCCATACAAAGACTTGTTTTCATATCGGTCGTTTGTATGACAGCTATATGATATAGTGATCCGATCCGGACCAAACTTTTACAAATTATGTATGGCTATGTCAAATGAATAAATGTTGAATTCGGTTGCAATAGCTTGGAAAAAAAAAGGTTTCCATACAAAGACTTGTTTATATATTGGTCGTTTATATAGCAGCTATATGATATAGTGATCCGATCCGGACCAAACTTTCAAAACTCGTGTATGGCTATGTCAAATAAATAAATGTTGAATTCGGTTGCAATACTTTGGAAAACAAAAAAGGTCCTCATACAAAAACTTGTTTTCATATTGGTCGTTTGTATATCAGCTATATGATATAATGGTCTGATCCGTACCAAACTTTCACAAATCGTGTATGGCAATGTTGCATGAATAAATGTTGAATTCGGTTGCAATAGTTTAAAAAACAAAAAAGGTTTCCATACAAAGACTTGTTTTCATATCGGTCGTTTGTATGGCAGCTATACGATATAGTGATCCGATGCGGACCAAACTTTCACAAATCGTGTATGGCAATGCTTCATGAATAAATGTTGAATTCGGTTGCAATAGCTTAAAAAACAAAAAACGCTTCCATACAAAGACTTGTTTACATATTGGTCGTTTATATAGCAGCTATATGATATAGAGATCCGATCCAAAACAAACTTTCACAAATCGTGTACGGCTCTGTTACATAATTAAATGTTGAATTCGGTTTCAATACCTTGGAAAACAAAAAAGGTCCTCATACAAAAACTTGTTTTCATATTGGTCGTTTGTATATCAGCTATATGATATAATGGTCTGATCCGGACCAAACTTTCGCAAATCGTGTATGGCAATGTTGCATGAATAAATGTTGAATTCGGTAGCAATAGTTTAAAAAACAAAAAACGCTTCCATACAAAGACTTGTTTTCAAATCGGTCGTTTGTATGGCAGCTATATGAGATAGTGATCCGATCCGGACCAAACTTTTACTAATTGTGTATGGCTGTGTTGCAAGAATAAATGTTGAATTCGGTTTCAATAGTTTAAAAAACAAAAAACGTTTCCATACAAAGACTTGTTTTCATATCGGTCGTTTGTATGGCAGCTATATGAGATAGTGATCCGATCCGGACCAACCTTTTACAAATCGTGTATGGCTATGTTGCAAGAATAAATGTTGAATTCGGTTGCAATAGCTTGGAAAACAAAAAAGGTTTCCATACAAAGACTTGTTTTCATATTGGTCGTTTGTATATTAGCTATATGATATAGTGGTCCGATCCGGACCAAACTTTCACAAATCGTGTATGGCTATATTAAGTGAATAACTGTTGAATTCGGTTGCAATAGCTTGGAAAACAAAAAAGGTTTCCATACAAAGACTTGTTTTCATATCGGTCGTTTGTATGACAGCTATATGATATAGTGATCCGATCCAAACCAAACTTTTACAAATTGTGTATGGCCATGTCAAACAAATAAATGTTGAATTCGGTTGTAATAGTTTGGAAAACAAAAAAGGTTTCCATACAAAGACTTGTTTTCATATCGGTCGTTTGTATGACAGCTATATGATATAGTGATCCGATCCGAACCAAACTTTTACAAATTGTGTATGGCCATGTCAAACAAATAAATGTTGAATTCGGTTGCAATAGCTTGGAAAACAAAAAAGGTTTCCATACTAAGACCTGTTTTCATATTGGTCGTTTGTATATTAGCTATATGATATAGTGGTCCGATCCGGACCAAATTTTCACAAATTGTGTATGGCTATATTAAGTGAATAACTGTTGAATTCGGTTGCAATAGCTTGGAAAACAAAAAGGTTTCCATACAAAGACTTGTTTTCATATTGTCGTTTGTACGGCAGCTATATGATATAGTGATCCGATCCAGACCAAATTTTACAAATCGTGTATGGCTATGTTGCATGAATAAATGTTGAATTCGGTTGCAATAGCTTGGAAAACCAAAAAGGTTCCCATACAAAGACCTGTTTTCATATTGGTCGTTTGTATATTAGCTATATGATATAGTGGTCCGATCCGGACCAAACTTTCACAAATCGTGGTTGGCTATGTCCAATGAATAAGTGTTGAATTCGGTTGCAATAGCTTGAAAAACATAAAACGTTTCCATACAAAGACTTGTTTTCACATCGGTCCTTTGTATGGCAGCTATATGAGATAGTAGTCCGATCCAGACCAAACTTTCACAAATCTTGTATCGCTATGTTGCATGAATAAATGTTGAATTCATTTGCAATAGCTTGGAAAACAAAAAAGGTTTCCATACAAAGACTTGTTTTCATATCGGTCGTTTGTATGGCAACTATATGATGTAGTGATCCGATCCGGAATAAACTTTCACAAATCGTGTATGGCTATGTTGCAAGAATAAATGTTGAATTCGGTTGCAATAGTTTAAAAAACAAAAAACGTTTCCATACAAAGACTTGTTTTCATATCGGTCGTTTGTATGGCAGCTATATGAGATAGTATTCCGATCCAGACCAAACTTTCACAAATCGTGTATGGCTATGTCAAATGAATAAATGCTGAATTCAGTTGCAATAGCTTGGAAAACAAAAAAAGATTTCCATACAAAGACATGTTTTCATATCGGTCGTTTGTATGGCAGCTATATAAGATAGTAGTCCGATCCGGACCAAACTTTCACAAATTATGTATGGCTATGTCGAATGAATAAATGTTGAATTCCGTTGCAATAGCTTGGAAAAAAAAAGGTTTCCATACAAAGACTTGTTTTCATATTGGTCGTTTGTACGGCAGCTATATGAATTAGTGATCCGATCCGGACCAAACTTTTACAAATCGTGAGTGGCCATGTCAAACAAATAAATGTTGAATTCGGTTGCAATAGCTTAGAAAACAAAAAAGGTTTCTATACAAAGACTTGTTTTATATTGGTCTTTTGTATGGCAGCTATATGAATTAGTGATCCGATCCGGACCAAACTTTCACAAATTGTGTATGGCCATGTCAAACAAATAAATGTTGAATTCGGTTGCAATAGCTTGGAAAACAAAAAAGGTTTCCATACAAAGACTTGTTTTCATATTGGTCGTTTGTATATTAGCTATATGATATAGTGGTCCGATCCGGACCAAACTTTCACAAATCGTGTATAGCTATGTCAAATGAATAAGTGTTGAATTCGGTTGCAATAGCTTGGAAAACATAAAACGTTTCCATACAAAAACTTGTTTTCACATCGGTCGTTTGTATGGCACCTATTTGAGATACTCATCCGATCCGGACCAACCTTTCACAAATCGTGTATGGCTTTGTTGCAAGATTAAATGTTGAATTCGGTTGCAATAGTTTAAAAAACAAAAAACGTTTCCATACAAAGACTTGTTTTTATGTCGGTCGTTTGTATGGCAGCTATATGAGATAGTAGTCCGATCCGGACCAAACTTTTACAAATCGTGTATGGCTATGTTGCAAGAATAAATGTTGAATTCGGTTGCAATAGTTTAAAAAACAAAAAACGTTTCCATACAAAGACTTGTTTTCATATCGGTCGTTTATATTGCAGCTATATGATATAGTGATCCGATGCGTACCAAACTTTCACAAATCGTGTATGGCAATGTTTCATAATTAAAAGTTGAATTCGGTTGCAATAGCTTGGAAAACAAAAAAGGTTTCCATACAAAGACTTGTATGGCTATGTTGCAAGAATAAATGTTGAATTCGGTTGCAATAGTTTAAAAAACAAAAAACGTTTCCATACAAAGACTTGTTTTCATATCGGTCGTTTATATTGCAGCTATATGATATAGTGATCCGATGCGAACCAAACTTTCACAAATCGTGTATGGCAATGTTTCATAATTAAAAGTTGAATTCGGTTGCAATAGCTTGGAAAACAAAAAAGGTTTCCATACAAAGACTTGTATGGCTATGTTGCAAGAATAAATGTTGAATTCGGTTGCAATAGTTTAAAAAACAAAAAAGGTTTCCATACAAAGACATGTTTTCATATCGATCGTTTATATTGCAGCTATATGAGATAGTAATCCGATCCGGACCAACCTTTTACAAATCGTGTATGGCTATGTCAAATAAATAAATGTTGAATTCGGTTGCAATAGCTTAGAAAACAAAAAACGTTTCCATACAAAGACTTGTTTTCATATCGGTCGTTTGTATGGCAGCTATATGAGATAGTGATCCGATCCGGATTAAACTTTCACAAATCGTGTATGGCCATGTCAAACAAATAAATGTTGAACTCGGTTGCAATAGCTTGGAAAACAAAAAAGGTTTCCATACAAAGACTTGTTTTCATATTGGTCGTTTGTATATTAGCTATATGATATAGTGGTCCGATCCGGACCAAACTTTCACAAATCGTGTATAGTTATGTCAAATGAATAAGTGTTGAATTCGGTTGCAATAGCTTGGAAAACATAAAACGTTTCCGTACAAAAACTTGTTTTCATATCGGTCTTTTGTATGGCACCTATTTGAGATACTCAAACGATCCGGACCAACCTTTCACAAATCGTGTATGGCTGTGTCAAATAAATAAATGTTGAATGCGGTTGCAATAGCTTGGAAAACAAAAAAGGTTTCCATACAAAGACTTGTTTACAAATCGGTCGTTTGTATGGCAGCTATATGAGATAGTGATCCGATCCGGACCAAACTTTTACTAATTGTGTATGGCTATGTTGCATGAATAAATGTTGAATTTGGTTGCAATAACTTGGAAAACAAAAAAGGTTTTCTATACAAAGACTTGTTTTCATATTGGTCGTTTGTATGGCAGCTAAATGATATAGAAATCCGATCCGGACCAAACTTTTACAAATCGTGTATGGCAATGTTGCATGAATAAATGTTGAATTCGGTAGCAATAGCTTGGAAAACAAAAAACGTTTCCATACAAAGACTTGTTTTCATATTGGTCGTTTGTATATTAGCTATATGAATTAGTAGTCCGATCCGGACCAAATTTTCACAAATTGTGTATGGCTATATTAAATGAATAAATGTTGAATTCGGTTGCAATAGCTTGGAAAACATAAAACGTTTCCATACAAAGACTTGTTTTCATATCGGTCGTTTGTATGGCAGCTATACAATATAGTGATCCGATCCGGACCAAACTTTCACAAATCGTGTATGGCCATGTCAAACAAATAAATGTTGAATTCGTTTGCAATAGCTTAGAAAACAAAAAAGGGTTTCTATACAAAGACTTGTTTTCATATTGGTCTTTTGTATGGCAGCTATATGAATTAGTGATCCGATCCGGACCAAACTTTCACAAATCGTGTATGGCAATGTTGCATAAATAAATGTTGAATTCGGTTGCAATAGCTTAAAAACCAAAAAACGTTTCCATACAAAAACTTGTTTTCAAATCGGTCGTTTGTATGGCAGCTATATGAGATAGTGATCCGATCCAGACCAAACTTTTACAAATTGTGTATGGCTTTGTTGCATGAATAAATGTTGAATTTGGTTGCAATAACTTGGAAAACAAAAAAGGTTTCCATACAAAGACCTGTTTTCATATTCGTCGCTTGTATATTAGCTATATGAATTAGTAGTCCGATCCGGACCAAATTTTCACAAATTGTGTATGGCTATATTAAATGAATAAATGTTGAATTCGGTTGCAATAGCTTGGAAAACATAAAACGTTTCCATACAAAGACTTGTTTTCATATCGGTCGTTTGTATGGCAGCTATACAATATAGTGATCCGATCCGGACCAAACTTTCACAAATCGTGTATGGCCATGTCAAATAAATAAATGTTGAATTCGGTTGCAATAGCTTAGAAAACAAAAAAGGGTTTCTATACAAAGACTTGTTTTCATATTGGTCTTTTGTATGGCAGCTATATGAATTAGTGATCCGATCCGGACCAACCTTTCACAAATCGTGTATGGCTGTGTCAAATAAATAAATGTTGAATGCGGTTGCAATAGCTTGGAAAACACAAAAGGTTTCCATACAAAGACTTGTTTTCATATCGGTCGTTTGTATATTAGCTATATGATATAGTGGTCCGATCCGGACCAAACTTTCACAAATCGTGTATGGCCATGTCAAACAAATAAATGTTGAATTCGGTTGCAATAGCTTGGAAAACAAAAAAGGTTTCCATACAAAGACTTGTTTTCATATTGGTCGTTTGTATATTAGCTATATGATATAGTGGTCCGATCCGGACCAAACTTTCACAAATCGTGTGTAGCTATGTTAAATGAATAAGTGTTGAATTCGGTTGCAATAGCTTGGAAAACATAAAACGTTTCCATACAAAAACTTGTTTTCATATCGGTCGTTTGTATGGCACCTATTTGAGATACTCATCCGATCCGGACCAACCTTTCACAAATCGTGTACGGCTATGTTGCAAGATTAAATGTTGAATTCGGTTGCAATAGTTTAAAAAACAAAAAACGTTTCCATACAAAGACTTGTTTTCATATCGGTCGTTTGTATGACAGCTATATAAGATAGTAGTCCGATCCGGGCCAAACTTTTAGAAATCGTGTATGGCTATGTTGCAAGAATAAATGTTGAATTCGGTTGCAATAGTTTAAAAAACAAAAAACGTTTCCATACAAAGACTTGTTTTCATATCGGTCGTTTGTATGGCAGCTATATGAGATAGTAGTCCGATCCAGACCAAACTTTCACAAAGCGTGTATGGCTATGTCAAATGAATAAATGCTGAATTCAGTTGCAATAGCTTGGAAAACAAAAAAAGGTTTCCATACAAAGACTTGTTTTCATATCGGTCGTTTGTATGGCAGCTATATGAGATAGTGATCCGATCCGGATTAAACTTTCACAAATCGTGTATGGCCATGTCAAACAAATAAATGTTAAATTCGGTTGCAATAGCTTGGAAAACAAAAAAGGTTTCCATACAAAGACTTGTTTTCATATTGGTCGTTTGTATATTAGCTATATGATATAGTGGTCCGATCCGGACCAAACTTTCACAAATCGTGTATAGTTATGTCAAATGAATAAGTGTTGAATTCGGTTGCAATAGCTTGGAAAACATAAAACGTTTCCGTACAAAAACTTGTTTTCATATCGGTCTTTTGTATGGCACCTATTTGAGATACTCATCCGATCCGGACCAACCTTTCACAAATCGTGTATGGCTGTGTCAAATAAATAAATGTTGAATGCGGTTGCAATAGCTTGGAAAACAAAAAAGGTTTCCATACAAAGACTTGTTTACAAATCGGTCGTTTGCATGGCAGCTATATGAGATAGTGATCCGATCCGGACCAAACTTTTACTAATTGTGTATGGCTATGTTGCATGAATAAATGTTGAATTTGGTTGCAATAACTTGGAAAACAAAAAAGGTTTTCTATACAAAGACTTGTTTTCATATTGGTCGTTTGTATGGCAGCTAAATGATATAGAAATCCGATCCGGACCAAACTTTTACAAATCGTGTATGGCAATGTTGCATGAATAAATGTTGAATTCGGTAGCAATAGTTTAAAAAACAAAAAAGGTTTCCATACAAAGGCTTCTTTTCATATCGGTCGTTTGTATGGCAGCTATACGATATAGTGATCCGATGCGAACCAAACTTTCACAAATCGTGTATGGCAATGTTTCATAAATAAATGTTGAATTCGGTTGCAATAGCTTAAAAAGCAAAAAACGCTTCCATACAAAGACTTGTTTACAAATCGGTCGTTTGTATGGCAGCTATATGAGATAGTGATCCGATCCGGACCAAACTTTTACTAATACTGTATGGCTATTTTGCATGAATAAATGTTGAATTTGGTTGCAATAACTTGGAAAACAAAAAAGGTTTTCTATACCAAGACTTGTTTTCATATTGGTCGTTTGTATATTAGCTATATGATATAGTGGTCCGATCCGGACCAAACTTTCACAAATCGTGTATAGTTATGTCAAATTAATAAGTGTTGAATTAGGTTGCAATAGCTTGGAAAACATATAACGTTTCCATACAAAAACTTGTTTTCATATCGGTCGTTTGTATGGCACCTATATGAGATACTCATCCGATCCGAACCAACCTTTCACAAATCGTGTAAGGCTGTGTCAAACAAAGAAATGTTGAATGCGGTTGCAATAGCTTGGAAAACAAAAAGGTTCCCATACAAAGACTTGTTTTCATATCGGTCATTTGTATGGCAGCTATATGGGATAGTGATCCGATCCGGACCAACTTTTGCAAATCGTGTATGGCTATGTCAAAAAAAAAATGTTGAATTCGGTTGCAATAGTTTGGAAAACAAAAAAGGTTTCCATACAAAGAATTGTTTTCATATCGGTCGTTTGTATGGCAGCTATACAATATAGTGATCCGATCCGGACCAAACTTTCACAAATCGTGTATGGCCATGTCAAACAAATAAATGTTGAATTCGGTTGCAATAGCTTAGAAAACAAAAAGGGTTTCTATACAAAGACTTGTTTTCATATTGGTCTTTTGTATGGCAGCTATATGAATTAGTGATCCGATCCGGACCAAACTTTCACAAATCGTGTATGGCAATGTTGCATAAATAAATGTTGAATTCGGTTGCAATAGCTTAAAAACCAAAAAAACGTTTCCATACAAAGACCTGTTTTCATATTCGTCGTTTGTATATTAGCTATATGAATTAGTAGTCCGATCCGGACCAAATTTTCACAAATTGTGTATGGCTATATTAAATGAATAAATGTTGAATTCGGTTGCAATAGCTTGGAAAACATAAAACGTTTCCATACAAAAACTTGTTTTCATATCGGTCTTTTGTATGGCACCTATTTTAGATACTCATCCGATCCGGACCAACCTTTCACAAATCGTGTATGGCTGTGTCAAATAAATAAATGTTGAATGCGGTTGCAATAGCTTGGAAAACACAAAAGGTTTCCATACAAAGACTTGTTTTCATATCGGTCGTTTGTATATAGCTATATGATATAGTGGTCCGATCCGGACCAAACTTTCACAAATCGTGTATGGCCATGTCAAACAAATAAATGTTGAATTCGGTTGCAATAGCTTGGAAAACATAAAACGTTTCCATACAAAAACTTGTTTTCATATCGGTCTTTTGTATGGCACCTATTTTAGATACTCATCCGATCCGGACCAACCTTTCACAAATCGTGTACGGCTGTGTCAAATAAATAAATGTTGAATGCGGTTGCAATAGCTTGGAAAACACAAAAGGTTTCCATACAAAGACTTGTTTTCATATCGGTCGTTTGTATATAGCTATATGATATAGTGGTCCGATCCGGACCAACCTTTCACAAATCGTGTACGGCTATGTTGCAAGATATAATGTTGAATTCGGTTGCAATAGTTTAAAAAACAAAAAACGTTTCCATACAAAGACTTGTTTTCATATCGGTCGTTTGTATGACAGCTATATAAGATAGTAGTCCGATCCGGACCAAACTTTTAGAAATCGTGTATGGCTATGTTGCAAGAATAAATGTTGAATTCGGTTGCAATAGTTTAAAAAACAAAAAACGTTTCCATACAAAGACTTGTTTTCATATCGGTCGTTTGTATGGCAGCTATATGAGATAGTAGTCCGATCCAGACCAAACTTTCACAAAGCGTGTATGGCTATGTCAAATGAATAAATGCTGAATTCAGTTGCAAAAGCTTGGAAAACAAAAAAAGGTTTCCATACAAAGACATGTTTTCATATCGATCGTTTATATTGCAGCTATATGAGATAGTGATCCGATCCGGACCAACCTTTTACAAATCGTGTATGGCTATGTCAAATAAATAAATGTTGAATTCGGTTGCAATAGCTTAGAAAACAAAAAAGGTTTCCATACAAAGACTTGTTTTCATATCGGTCGTTTGTATGGCAGCTATATGAGATAGTGATCCGATCCGGATTAAACTTTCACAAATCGTGTATATCTATGTCAAATGAATAAATGTTGAATTCGGTTGCAATAGCTTGGAAAACATAAAACGTTTCCATACAAAAACTTGTTTTCATATCGGTCTTTTGTATGCCACCTATTTGAGATACTCATCCGATCCGGACCAACCTTTCACAAATCGTGTATGGCTGTTTAAAATAAATAAATGTTGAATGCGGTTGCAATAGCTTGGAAAACAAAAAGGTTTCCATACAAAGACTTGTTTTCATATCGGTCGTTTGTATGACAGCTATATGATATAGTGATCCGATCCGGACCAAACTTTCACACTTTATGTATGGCTATGTCAAATGAATAAATGTTGAATTCGGTTGCAATAGCTTGAAAAAAAAAGGTTTCCATACAAAGACTTGTTTACATATTGGTCGTTTATATAGCAGCTATGTGATATAGTGATCCGATCCAGACCAAACTTTCACAAATCGTGTACGGCTCTGTTACATAATTAAATGTTGAATTCGGTTGCAATACCTTGGAAAACAAAAAAGGTCCTCATACAAAAACTTGTTTTCATATTGGTTGTTTGTATATCAGCTATATGATATAATGGTCTGATCCGGACCAAACTTTCGCAAATCGTGTATGGCAATGTTGCATGAATAAATGTTGAATTCGGTAGCAATAGTTTAAAAAACAAAAAAGGTTTCCATACAAAGACTTCTTTTCATATCGTTCGTTTGTATGGCAGCTATACGATATAGTGATCCGATGCAAACCAAACTTTCACAAATCGTGTACGGCAATGTTTCATAATTAAAAGTTGAATTCGATTGCAATAGCTTAAAAAACAAAAAACGCTTCCATACAAAGACTTGTTTACAAATCGGTCGTTTGTATGGCAGCTATATGAGATAGTGATCCGATCCGGACCAAACTTTTACTAATTGTGTATGGCTATGTTGCATGAATAAATGTTGAATTTGGTTGCAATAACTTGGAAAACAAAAAAGGTTTCCATACAAAAACTTGTTTTCATATCGGTCGTTTGTATGGCACCTATATGAGATACTCATCCGATCCGGACCAACCTTTCACAAATCGTGTATGGCTGTGTCAAATAAAGAAATGTTGAATGCGGTTGCAATAGCTTGGAAAACAAAAAAGGTTTCCATACAAAGACTTGTTTTCATATCGGTCGTTTGTATGGCAGCTATACGATATAGTGATCCAATGCGGATTAAACTTTCACAAATCGTGTATGGCAATGTTTTATGAATAATTGTTGTATTCGGTTGCAATAGCTTAAAAAACAAAAAAGGTTTCCATACAAAGAATTGTTTTCATATCGGTCGTTTGTATGGCAGCTATACGATATAGTGATCCGATCCAGACCAAACTTTCACAAATCGTGTATGGCAATGTTTCATACATAAATGTTGAATTCGGTTGCAATAGCTTAAAAAACAAAAAACGCTTCCATACAAAGACTTCTTTTCAAATCGGTCGTTTGTATGGCAGCTATATGAGATAGTGATCCGATCCGGACTAAACTTTTACTTATTGTGTATGGCTATGTTGCATGATTAAATGTAAAATTTGGTTGCAATAACTTGGAAAACAAAAAAGGTTTCCATACAAAGACTTGTTTTCATATCGGTCGTTTATATTGCAGCTATATGAGATAGTGATCCGATCCGAAACAAACTTTCACAAATCGTGTATGGCAATGTTGCATGAATAAATGTTGAATTCGGTTGCAATAGCTTGGAAAACAAAAAAGGTTTCCATACAAAGACTTGTTTTCATATTGGTCGTTTGTATGGCAGCTATATGATATAGTGATCCGATCCAGACCAAACTTTGACAAATCGTGTATGGCTATGTTGCATGAATAAATGTTGAATTCGGTTGCAATAGCTTGGAAAACCAAAAAGGTTCCCATACAAAGACTTGTTTTCAAATCGGTCGTTTGTATGGCAGCTATATGAGATAGTGATCCGATCCGAACCAAACTTTCACAAATCGTGTATAGCTATGTCATATAAATAAGTGTTGAATTCGGTTGCAATAGCTTGGAAAACATAAAACGTTTCCATACAAAAACTTGTTTTGATATCGGTCGTTTGTATGGCACCTATTTGAGATACTCTTCCGATCCGGACCAACCTTTCACAAATCGTGTATGGTTGTGTCAAATAAATAAATGTTGAATGCGGTTGCAATAGCTTGGAAAACAAAAAAGGTTTCCATACAAAGACTTGTTTTCATATCGGTCGTTTATATTGCAGCTATATGAGATAGTGATCCGATCCGAAACAAACTTTCACAAATCGTGTATGGCAATGTTGCATGAATAAATGTTGAATTCGGTTGCAATAGCTTGGAAAACAAAAAAGGTTTCCATACAAAGACTTGTTTTCATATTGGTCGTTTGTATGGCAGCTATATGATATAGTGATCCGATCCAGACCAAACTTTGACAAATCGTGTATGGCTATGTTGCATGAATAAATGTTGAATTCGGTTGCAATAGCTTGGAAAACCAAAAAGGTTCCCATACAAAGACTTGTTTTCAAATCGGTCGTTTGTATGGCAGCTATATGAGATAGTGATCCGATCCGAAATAAACTTTCACAAATCGTGTATAGCTATGTCATATAAATAAGTGTTGAATTCGGTTGCAATAGCTTGGAAAACATAAAACGTTTCCATACAAAAACTTGTTTTGATATCGGTCGTTTGTATGGCACCTATTTGAGATACTCTTCCGATCCGGACCAACCTTTCACAAATCGTGTATGGTTGTGTCAAATAAATAAATGTTGAATGCGGTTGCAATAGCTTGGAAAACAAAAAGGTTTCCATACAAAGACTTGTTTTCATATCGGTCGTTTATATTGCAGCTATATGAGATAGTGATCCGATCCGGACTAAACTTTTACTTATTGTGTATGGCTATGTTGCATGATTAAATGTTGAATTTGGTTGCAATAACTTGGAAAACAAAAAAGGTTTCCATACAAAGACTTGTTTTCATATCGGTCGTTTATATTGCAGCTATATGAGATAGTGATCCGATCCGAAACAAACTTTCACAAATCGTGTATGGCAATGTTGCATGAATAAATGTTGAATTCGGTTGCAATAGCTTGGAAAACAAAAAAAGGTTTCCATACAAAGACTTGTTTTCATATTGGTCGTTTGTATGGCAGCTATATGATATAGTGATCCGATCCAGACCAAACTTTGACAAATCGTGTACGGCTCTGTTACATAATTAAATGTTGAATTCGGTTGCAATACCTTGGAAAACAAAAAAGGTTTCCATACAAAGACTTGTTTTCTTATCGGTCGTTTGTATGGCAGCTATACGATATAGTGATCCGATCCAGACCAAACTTTCACAAATCGTGTATGGCAATGTTTCATGAATAAATGTTGAATTCGGTTGCAATAGCTTAAAAAACAAAAAACGCTTCCATACAAAGACTTGTTTTCAAATCGGTCGTTTGTATGGCAGCTATATGAGATAGTGATCCGATCCGGACCAAACTTTTACTTATTGTGTATGGCTATGTTGCATGAATAAATGTTGAATTTGGTTGCAATAACTTGGAAAACAAAAAAGGTTTCCAAACAAAGACTTGTTTTCATATCGGTCGTTTATATTGCAGCTATATGAGATAGTGATCCGATCCGGACCAAACTTTCACAAATCGTGTATGGCAATGTTGCATGAATAAATGTTGAATTCGGTTGCAATAGCTTAAAAAACAAAAAACGCTTCCATACAAAGACTTGTTTTCAAATCGGTCGTTTGTATGGCAGCTATATGAGATAGTGATCCGATCCGGACCAAACTTTTACTAATTGTGTATGGCTATGTTGCATGAATAAATGTTGAATTTGGTTGCAATACCTTGGAAAACAAAAAAGGTCCTCATACAAAAACTTGTTTTCATATTGGTCGTTTGTATATCAGCTATATGATATAATGGTCTGATCCGGACCAAACTTTCGCAAATCGTGTATGGTAATGTTTCATAAATAAATGTTGAATTCGGTAGCAATAGTTTAAAAAACAAAAAACGCTTCCATACAAAGACTTGTTTTCAAATCGGTCGTTTGTATGGCAGCTATATGAGATAGTGATCCGATCCGGACCAAACTTTTACTAATTGTGTATGGCTATGTTGCATGAATAAATGTTGAATTTGGTTGCAATAACTTGGAAAACAAAAAAGGTTTCCATACAAAGACTTGTTTTCATATCGGTCGTTTATATTGCAGCTATATGAGATAGTGATCCGATCCGGACCAAACTTTCACAAATCGTGTATGGCAATGTTGCATGAATAAATGTTGAATTCGGTTGCAATAGCTTGAAAAAAAAGGGTTTCCATACAAAGACTTGTTTACATATTGGTCGTTTATATAGCAGCTATATGATATAGTGATCCGATCCAGACCAAACTTTCACAAATCGTGTACGGCTCTGTTACATAATTAAATGTTGAATTCGGTTGCAATACCTTGGAAAACAAAAAGGTCCTCATACAAAAACTTGTTTTCATATTGGTCGTTTGTATATCAGCTATATGATATAATGGTCTGATCCGGACCAAACTTTCGCAAATCGTGTATGGTAATGTTTCATAAATAAATGTTGAATTCGGTAGCAATAGTTTAAAAAACAAAAAACGCTTCCATACAAAGACTTGTTTTCAAATCGGTCGTTTGTATGGCAGCTATATGAGATAGTGATCCGATCCGGACCAAACTTTTACTTATTGTGTATGGCTATATTGCATGAATAAATGTTGAATTTGGTTGCAATAACTTGGAAAACAAAAAAGGTTTCCATACAAAGACTTGTTTTCTAATCGGCCGTTTGTATGGCAGCTATACGATATAGTGATCTGATCCAGACCAAACTTTCACAAATCGTGTAAGGCAATGTTTCATGAATAAATGTTGAATTCGGTTGCAATAGCTTAAAAACAAAAAACGCTTCCATACAAAGACTTGTTTTCAAATCGGTCGTTTGTATGGCAGCTATATGATATAGTGGTCCGATCCGGACCAAACTTTCACAAATCGTGTACGGCAAGGTCAAATTAATAAGTGTTGAATTAAGTTGCAATAGCTTGGAAAACATATAACGTTTCCATACAAAAACTTGTTTTCATATCGGTCGTTTGTATGGCACCTATATGAGATACTCATCCGATCCGGACCAACCTTTCACAAATCGTGTATGTCTGTGTCAAAGAAATTAATGTTGAATGCGGTTGCAATAGCTTGGAAAACAAAAAAGGTTTCCATACAAAGACTTGTTTTCATATCGGTCGTTTGTATGGCAGCTATATGAGATAGTGGTCCGATCCGGACCAACCTTTCGCAAATCGTGTATGGCTATGTCAAAAAAATAAATGTTGAATTCGGTTGCAATAGTTTGGAAAACAAAAAAGGTTTCCATACAAAGACTTGTTTTCATATCGGTCGTTTTTATGGCAGCTATACAATATAGTGATCCGATCCGGAACAAACTTTCACAAATCGTGTATGGTAATGTTGCATAGATAAATGTTGAATTCGGTTGCAATAGCTTGAAAAACAAAAAACGTTTCCATACAAAGACTTGTTTTCAAATCGGTCGTTTGTATGGCAGCTATATGAGATAGTGATCCGATCCGGACCAAACTTTTACAAATTGTGTATGGCTTTGCTGCATGAATAAATGTTGAATTTGGTTGCAATAACTTGGATGTCTGTGTCAAAGAAATTAATGTTGAATGCGGTTGCAATAGCTTGGAAAACAAAAAAGGTTTCCATACAAAGACCTGTTTTCATATTGGTCGTTTGTATATTAGCTATATGATATAGTGGTCCGATCCGGACCAAATTTTCGCAAATTGTGTATGGCTATATTAAATGAATAAATGTTGAATTCGGTTGCAATAGCTTAGAAAACAAAAAAGGTTTCCATACAAAGACTTGTTTTCATATTGGTCGTTTGTACGGCAGCTATATGATATAGTGATCCGATCCAGACCAAACTTTTACAAATCGTTTACGGCTATGTTGCATGAATAAATGTTGAATTCGGTTGCAATAGCTTGGAAAACCAAAAAGGTTCCCATACAAAGACCTGTTTTCATATTGGTCGTTTGTATATTAGCTATATGATATAGTGGTCCGATCCGGACCAAATTTTCACATATCGTGTATGGCTATGTTCAATGAATAAGTGTTGAATTCGGTTGCAATAGCTTGAAAAACATAAAACGTTTCCATACAAAGACTTGTTTTCATATCGGTCGTTTGTATGGCAGCTATATGATGTAGTGATCCGATCCGGAATAAACTTTCACAAATCGTGTATGGCTATGTTGCAAGAATAAATGTTGAATTCGGTTGCAATAGTTTAAAAAACAAAAAACGTTTCCATACAAAGACTTGTTTTCATATCGGTCGTTTGTATGGCAGCTATATGAGATAGTGATCCGATCCGGACCAACCTTTACAAATCGTGTATGGCTATGTCAAATAAATAAATGTTGAATTCGGTTTCAATAGCTTAGAAAACAGAAAAGGTTTCCATACAAAGACTTGTTTTCATATCGGTCGTTTGTATGGCAGCTATATGAGATAGTAGTCCGATCCAGACCAAACTTTCACAAATCGTGTATGGCTATGTCAAATGAATAAATGCTGAATTCAGTTGCAATAGCTTGGAAAACAAAAAAGGTTTCCATACAAAGACATGTTTTCATATCGGTCGTTTGTATGGCAGCTATATAAGATAGTAGTCCGATCCGGACCAAACTTTCACAAATTATGTATGGCTATGTCGAATGAATAAATGTTGAATTCGGTTGCAATAGCTTGGAAAAAAAAGGTTTCCATACAAAGACTTGTTTTCATATTGGTCGTTTATATTGCAGCTATATGAGATAGTGATCCGATCCGGACCAACCTTTTACAAATCGTGTATGGCTATGTCAAATAAATAAATGTTGAATTCGGTTGCAATAGCTTAGAAAACAAAAAGGTTTCCATACAAAGACTTGTTTTCATATTGGTCGTTTGTATATTAGCTATATGATATAGTGGTCCGATCCAGACCAAACTTTCACAAATCGTGTATATCTATGTCAAATTAATAAGTGTTGAATGCGGTTGCAATAGCTTGGAAAACATATAACGTTTCCATACAAAAACTTGTTTTCATATCGGTCGTTTGTATGGCACCTATATGAGATACTCATCCGATTCGGACCAACCTTTCACAAATCGTGTATGGCTGCGTCAAATAAATAAACGTTGAATGCGGTTGCAATAGCTTGGAAAACAAAAAAGGTTTCCATACAAAGACTTGTTTTCATATCGGTCGTTTGTATGGCAGCTATATGAGATAGTGATCCGATCCGGACCAACGTTTTACAAATCGTGTATGGCTATGTCAAATAAAAAAATGTTGAATTCGGTTTCAATAGCTTAGAAAACAAAAAGGTTTCCATACAAAGACTTGTTTTCATATCGGTCGTTTGTATGGCAGCTATATGAGATAGTAGTCCGATCCAGACCAAACTTTCACAAATCGTGTATGGCTATGTTGCAAGAATAAATGTTGAATTCGGTTGCAATAGCTTAGAAAACAAAAAAGGTTTCCATACAAAGACTTGTTTTCATATTGGTCGTTTGTATATTAGCTATATGATATAGTGGTCCGATCCGGACCAAACTTTCACAAATCGTGTATAGCTATGTCAAATTAATAAGTGTTGAATGCAGTTGCAATAGCTGGGAAAACATATAACGTTTCCATACAAAAACTTGTTTTCATATCGGTCGTTTGTATGGCACCTATATGAGATACTCATCCGATCCGGACCAACCTTTCACAAATCGTGTATGGCTGTGTCAAATAAATAAATGTTGAATGCGGTTGCAATAGCTTGGAAAACAAAAAAGGTTTCCATACAAAGACTTGTTTTCATATCGGTCGTTTGTATGGCAGCTATATGATGTAGTGATCCGATCCGGACCAAACTTTCACAAATCGTGTATGGCTATGTTGCAAGAATAAACGTTGAATTCGGTTGCAATAGTTTAAAAAACAAAAAACGTTTCCATACAAAGACTTGTTTTCATATCGGTCGTTTGTATGGCAGCTATATGAGATAGTGATCCGATCCGGACCAACCTTTTACAAATCGTGTATGGCTATGTCAAATAAAAAAATGTTGAATTCGGTTTCAATAGCTTAGAAAACAAAAAAGGTTTCCATACAAAGACTTGTTTTCATATCGGTCGTTTGTATGGCAGCTATATGATATAGTGGTCCGATCCGGACCAAACTTTCACAAATCGTGTATAGCTATGTCAAATTAATAAGTGTTGAATGCAGTTGCAATAGCTGGGAAAACATATAACGTTTCCATACAAAAACTTGTTTTCATATCGGTCGTTTGTATGGCACCTATATGAGATACTCATCCGATCCGGACCAACCTTTCACAAATCGTGTATGTCTGTGTCAAAGAAATTAATGTTGAATGCGGTCGCAATAGCTTGGAAAACAAAAAAGGTTTCCATACAAAGACTTGTTTTCATATCGGTCGTTTGTATGGCAGCTATATGAGATAGTGATCCGATCCGGACCAACCTTTCGCAAATCGTGTATGGCTATGTCAAAAAAATAAATGTTGAATTCGGTTGCAATAGTTTGGAAAACAAAAAAGGTTTCCATACAAAGACTTGTTTTCATATCGGTCGTTTTTATGGCAGCTATACAATATAGTGATCCGATCCGGACCAAGCTTTCACAAATCGTGTATGGCAATGTTGCATAAATAAATGTTGAATTCGGTTGCAATAGCTTGAAAAATAAAAAACGTTTCCATACAAAGACTTGTTTTCAAATCGGTCGTTTGTATGGCAGCTATATGAGATAGTGATCCGATCCGGACCAAACTTTTACAAATTGTGTATGGCTTTGCTGCATGAATAAATGTTGAATTTGGTTGCAATAACTTGGAAAACAAAAAAGGTTTCCATACAAAGACCTGTTTTCATATTGGTCGTTTGTATATTAGCTATATGATATAGTGGTCCGATCCGGACCAAATTTTCGCAAATTGTGTAAGGCTATATTAAATGAATAAATGTTGAATTCGGTTGCAATAGCTTGGAAAACAAAAAAGGTTTCCATACAAAGACTTGTTTTCATATTGGTCGTTTGTACGGCAGCTATATGAGATAGTGATCCGATCCAGACCAAACTTTTACAAATCGTGTATGGCTATGTTGCATGAATAAATGTTGAATTCGGTTGCAATAGCTTGGAAAACCAAAAAGGTTCCCATACAAAGACTTGTTTTCATATTGGTCGTTTGTATATTAGCTATATGATATAGTGGTCCGATCCGGACCAAACTTTCACAAATCGTGTATAGCTATGTCAAATTAATAAGTGTTGAATGCAGTTGCAATAGCTTGGAAAACATATAACGTTTCCATACAAAAACTTGTTTTCATATCGGTCGTTTGTATGGCACCTATATGAGATACTCATCCGATCCGGACCAACCTTTCACAAATCGTGTATGGCTGTGTCAAATAAATAAATGTTGAATGCGGTTGCAATAGCTTGGAAAACAAAAAAGGTTTCCATACAAAGACTTGTTTTCATATCGGTCGTTTGTATGGCAGCTATACGATATAGTGATCCAATGCGGATTAAACTTTCACAAATCGTGTATGGCAATGTTTTATGAATAATTGTTGTATTCGGTTGCAATAGCTTAAAAAACAAAAAAGGTTTCCATACAAAGACTTGTTTTCATATCGGTCGTTTGTATGGCAGCTATATGATGTAGTGATCCGATCCGGACCAAACTTTCACAAATCGTGTATGGCTATGTTGCAAGAATAAATGTTGAATTCGATTGCAATAGCTTGGAAAACAAAAAAGGTTTCCATACAAAGACTTGTTTTCATATTGGTCGTTTGTACGGCAGCTATATGATATAGTGATCCGATCCAAACCAAACTTTTACAAATCGTGTATGGCTATGTTGCAAGAATAAATGTTGAATTCGGTTGCAATAGCTTAGAAAACAAAAAGGTTTCCATACAAAGACTTGTTTTCATATTGGTCGTTTGTATATTAGCTATATGATATAGTGGTCCGATCCGGACCAAACTTTCACAAATCGTGTATAGCTATGTCAAATTAATAAGTGTTGAATGCAGTTGCAATAGCTTGGAAAACATATAACGTTTCCATACAAAAACTTGTTTTCATATCGGTCGTTTGTATGGCACCTATATGAGATACTCATCCGATCCGGACCAACCTTTCACAAATCGTGTATGTCTGTGTCAAAGAAATTAATGTTGAATGCGGTTGCAATAGCTTGGAAAACAAAAAAGGTTTCCATACAAAGACTTGTTTTCATATCGGTCGTTTTTATGGCAGCTATACAATATAGTGATCCGATCCGGACCAAACTTTCACAAATCGTGTATGGCAATGTTGCATAAATAAATTTTGAATTCGGTTGCAATAGCTTGAAAAACAAAAAACGTTTCCATACAAAGACTTGTTTCCAAATCGGTCGTTTGTATGGCAGCTATATGAGATAGTGATCCGATCCGGAGCAAACTTTTACAAATTGTGTATGGCTTTGCTGCATGAATAAATGTTGAATTTGGTTGCAATAACTTGGAAAACAAAAAAGGTTTCCATACAAAGACCTGTTTTCATATTGGTCGTTTGTATATTATCTATATGATATAGTGGTCCGATCCGGACCAAATTTTCGCAAATCGTGTATGGCTATATTAAATGAATAAATGTTGAATTCGGTTGCAATAGCTTGGAAAACAAAAAAGGTTTCCATACAAAGACTTGTTTTCATATTGGTCGTTTGTACGGCAGCTATATGATATAGTGATCCGATCCAGACCAAACTTTTACAAATCGTGTATGGCTATGTTGCATGAATAAGTGTTGAATTCGGTTGCAATAGCTTGGAAAACCAAAAAGGTTCCCATACAAAGACCTGTTTTCATATTGGTCGTTTGTATATTAGCTATATGATATAGTGATCGGATCCGGACCAAATTTTCACAAATCGTGTATGGCTATGTTGCAAGAATAAGTGTTGAATTCGGTTGCAATAGCTTGAAAAACATAAAACGTTTCCATACAAAGATTTGTTTTCATATTGGTCGTTTGTACGGCAGCTATATGATATAGTGATCCGATCCAGACCAAACTTTTACAAATCGTGTATGGCTATGTTGCAAGAATAAATGTTGAATTCGGTTGCAATAGCTTAGAAAACAAAAAAGGTTTCCATACAAAGACTTGTTTTCATATCGGTCGTTTGTATGGCAGCTATATGATGTAGTGATCCGATCCGGACCAACCTTTTACAAATGGTGTATGGCTATGTCAAATAAATAAATGTTGAATTCGGTTTCAATAGCTTAGAAAACAGAAAAGGTTTCCATACAAAGACTTGTTTTCATATCGGTCGTTTGTATGGCAGCTATATGAGATAGTAGTCCGATCCAGACCAAACTTTCACAAATCGTGTATAGCTATGTCAAATTAATAAGTGTTGAATGCAGTTGCAATAGCTTGGAAAACATATAACGTTTCCATACAAAAACTTGTTTTCATATCGGTCGTTTGTATGGCACCTATATGAGATACTCATCCGATCCGAACCAACCTTTCACAAATCGTGTATGGCTGTGTCAAATAAATAAATGTTGAATGCGGTTGTAATAGCTTGGAAAACAAAAGGGTTTCCATACAAAGACTTGTTTTCATATCGGTCGTTTGTATGGCAGCTATACGATATAGTGATCTGATCCGGACCAAACTTTTACAAATTGTGTATGGTAATGTTGCATGAATAAATGTTGAATTCGGTTGCAATAGCTTAGAAAACAAAATAGGTTTCCATACAAAGACTTGTGTTCATATCGGTCATTTGTATGGCAGCTATACGATATAGTGATCCAATGCGGACCAAACTTTCACAAATCGTGTATGGCAATGTTTTATGAATAAATGTTGTATTCGGTTGCAATAGCTTAAAAAACAAAAAAGGTTTCCATACAAAGACTTGTTTTCATATCGGTCGTTTGTATGGCAGCTATATGATGTAGTGATCCGATCCGAACCAAACTTTCACAAATCGTGTATGGCTATGTTGCAAGAATAAATGTTGAATTCGGTTGCAATAGTTTAAAAAACAAAAAACGTTTCCATACAAAGACTTGTTTTCATATCGGTCGTTTGTATGGCAGCTATATGAGATAGTGATCCGATCCGGACCAACCTTTCACAAATCGTGTATGTCTGTGTCAAAGAAATTAATGTTGAATTCGGTTGCAATACCTTGGAAAACAAAAAAGGTCCTCATACAAAAACTTGTTTTCATATTGGTCGTTTGTATATCAGCTATATGATATAGTGGTCTGATCCGGACCAAACTTTCACAAATCGTGTATGGCAATGTTGCATCAATAAATGTTGAATTCGGTTGCAATACTTTAAAAAACAAAAAAGGTTTCTATACAAAGACTTGTTTTCATATCGGTCGTTTGTGTGGCAGCTATATGATATAGTAATCCGATCCGGACCAAACTTTCACAAATAATGTATGGCTGTGTCAAATAAATAAACGTTGAATTCGGTTGCAATAGTTAAAAAAACAAAAAAGGTTTCCATACAAAGACTTGTTTTCATATTGGTCGTTTATATTGCAGCTATATGATATAGTGATCCGATCCGGACCAAATTTTCACAAATTGTGTATGGCTATTTTAAATAAATAAATGTTGAATTCGGTTGCAAGAGCTTGGAAAACAAAAAAGGTTTCCATACAAAGACTTGTTTTCATATCGGTCGTTTTTATGGCACCTATTTGAGATACTCATCCGATCCGGACCAACCTTTCACAAATCGTGTATGGCTGTGTCAAATAAATAAATGTTGAATGCGGTTGCAATAGCTTGGAAAACAAAAAAGGTTTCCATACAAAGACTTGTTTTCATATCGGTCGTTTGTATGACAGCTATATGATATAGTGATCCGATCCGGACCAAACTTTTACAAATTGTGTATATTAATGTTGCATGAATAAATGTTGAATTCGGTTGCAATAGCTTAGAACACAAAATAGGTTTCCATACAAAGACTTGTTTTCATATTGGTCATTTGTATGGCAGCTATATGAGATTGTAGTCCGATCCGGACCAAACTTTCATAAATTATGTATGGCTATGTCAAATGAATAAATGTTGAATTCGGTTGCAATACCTTGGAAAACAAAAAAGGTCCTCATACAAAAACTTGTTTTCATATTGGTCGTTTGTATATCAGCTATATGATATAGTGGTCTGATCCGGACCAAACTTTCACAAATCGTGTATGGCAATGTTGCATGAATAAATGTTGAATTCGGTTGCAATACTTTAAAAACAAAAAAGGTTTCTATACAAAGACTTGTTTTCATATCGGTCGTTTGTGTGGCAGCTATATGATATAGTAATCCGATCCGGACCAAACTTTCACAAATAATGTATGGCTGTGTCAAATAAATAAACGTTGAATTCGGTCGCAATAGTTAAAAAAACAAAAAAGGTTTCCATACAAAGACTTGTTTTCATATTGGTCGTTTATATTGCAGCTATATGATATAGTGATCCGATCCGAACCAAATTTTCACAAATTGTGTATGGCTATTTTAAATAAATAAATGTTGAATTCGGTTGCAATAGCTTGGAAAACAAAAAAGGTTTCCATACAAAGACTTGTTTTCATATTGGTCGTTTGTACGGCAGCTATATGATATAGTAATCCGATCCGGACCAAACTTTTACAAGTCGTGTATGGCTATGTTGCATAAATAAATGTTGAATTCGGTTGCAATAGCTTGGAAAACCAAAAAGGTTCCCATACAAAGACCTGTTTTCATATTGGTCGTTTGTATATTAGCTATATGATATAGTGGTCCGATCCGGACCAAATTTTCACAAATCGTGTCCAATGAATAAGTGTTGAATTCGGTTGCAATAGCTTGGAAAACAAAAAAGGTTTCCATACAAAGACTTGTTTTCATATTGGTCGTTTATATTGCAGCTATATGAGATAGTGATCCGATACGGACCAACCTTTTACAAATCGTGTGTGGCTATGTCAAATAAATAAATGTTGAATTCGGTTGCAATAGCTTAGAAATAAAAAAAGGTTTCCATACAAAGACTTGTTTTCATATTGGTCGTTTGTATATTAGCTATATGATATAGTGGTCCGATCCGGACCAAACTTTCAAAAATCGTGTCTAGCTATGTCAAATTAATAAGTGTTGAATTCGGTTGCAATAGCTTGGAAAACATATAACGTTTCCATACAAAAACTTGTTTTCATATTGGTCGTTTGTATATTAGCTATATGATATAGTGGTCCGATCCGGACCAAACTTTCAAAAATCGTGTATAGCTATGTCAAATTAATAAGTGTTGAATTCGGTTGCAATAGCTTGGAAAACATATAACGTTTCCATACAAAAACTTGTTTTCATATCGGTCGTTTGTATGGCACCTATATGAGATACTCATCCGATCCGGACCAACCTTTCACAAATCGTGTATGGCTATGTCAAATAAATAAATGTTGAATTCGGTTTCAATAGCTTAGAAAACAGAAAAGGTTTCCATACAAAGACTTGTTTTCATATCGGTCGTTTGTATGGCAGCTATATGAGATAGTAGTCCGATCCAGACCAAACTTTCACAAATCGTGTATAGCTATGTCAAATTAATAAGTGTTGAATGCAGTTGCAATAGCTTGGAAAACATATAACGTTTCCATACAAAAACTTGTTTTCATATCGGTCGTTTGTATGGCACCTATATGAGATACTCATCCGATCCGAACCAACCTTTCACAAATCGTGTATGGCTGTGTCAAATAAATAAATGTTGAATGCGGTTGTAATAGCTTGGAAAACAAAAAGGGTTTCCATACAAAGACTTGTTTTCATATCGGTCGTTTGTATGGCAGCTATACGATATAGTGATCTGATCCGGACCAAACTTTTACAAATTGTGTATGGTAATGTTGCATGAATAAATGTTGAATTCGGTTGCAATAGCTTAGAAAACAAAATAGGTTTCCATACAAAGACTTGTGTTCATATCGGTCATTTGTATGGCAGCTATACGATATAGTGATCCAATGCGGACCAAACTTTCACAAATCGTGTATGGCAATGTTTTATGAATAAATGTTGTATTCGGTTGCAATAGCTTAAAAAACAAAAAGGTTTCCATACAAAGACTTGTTTTCATATCGGTCGTTTGTATGGCAGCTATATGATGTAGTGATCCGATCCGAACCAAACTTTCACAAATCGTGTATGGCTATGTTGCAAGAATAAATGTTGAATTCGGTTGCAATAGTTTAAAAAACAAAAAACGTTTCCATACAAAGACTTGTTTTCATATCGGTCGTTTGTATGGCAGCTATATGAGATAGTGATCCGATCCGGACCAACCTTTCACAAATCGTGTATGTCTGTGTCAAAGAAATTAATGTTGAATTCGGTTGCAATACCTTGGAAAACAAAAAGGTCCTCATACAAAAACTTGTTTTCATATTGGTCGTTTGTATATCAGCTATATGATATAGTGATCCGATCCGGACCAAATTTTCACAAATTGTGTATGGCTATTTTAAATAAATAAATGTTGAATTCGGTTGCAATAGCTTGGAAAACAAAAAAGGTTTCCATACAAAGACTTGTTTTCATATCGGTCGTTTTTATGGCACCTATTTGAGATACTCATCCGATCCGGACCAACCTTTCACAAATCGTGTATGGCTGTGTCAAATAAATAAATGTTGAATGCGGTTGCAATAGCTTGGAAAACAAAAAAGGTTTCCATACAAAGACTTGTTTTCATATCGGTCGTTTGTATGACAGCTATATGATATAGTGATCCGATCCGGACCAAACTTTTACAAATTGTGTATATTAATGTTGCATGAATAAATGTTGAATTCGGTTGCAATAGCTTAGAACACAAAATAGGTTTCCATACAAAGACTTGTTTTCATATTGGTCATTTGTATGGCAGCTATATGAGATTGTAGTCCCTTCCGGACCAAACTTTCATAAATTATGTATGGCTATGTCAAATGAATAAATGTTGAATTCGGTTGCAATACCTTGGAAAACAAAAAGGTCCTCATACAAAAACTTGTTTTCATATTGGTCGTTTGTATATCAGCTATATGATATAGTGGTCTGATCCGGACCAAACTTTCACAAATCGTGTATGGCAATGTTGCATGAATAAATGTTGAATTCGGTTGCAATACTTTAAAAAACAAAAAAGGTTTCTATACAAAGACTTGTTTTCATATCGGTCGTTTGTGTGGCAGCTATATGATATAGTAATCCGATCCGGACCAAACTTTCACAAATAATGTATGGCTGTGTCAAATAAATAAACGTTGAATTCGGTCGCAATAGTTAAAAAAACAAAAAAGGTTTCCATACAAAGACTTGTTTTCATATTGGTCGTTTATATTGCAGCTATATGATATAGTGATCCGATCCGAACCAAATTTTCACAAATTGTGTATGGCTATTTTAAATAAATAAATGTTGAATTCGGTTGCAATAGCTTGGAAAACAAAAAAGGTTTCCATACAAAGACTTGTTTTCATATTGGTCGTTTGTACGGCAGCTATATGATATAGTAATCCGATCCGGACCAAACTTTTACAAGTCGTGTATGGCTATGTTGCATAAATAAATGTTGAATTCGGTTGCAATAGCTTGGAAAACCAAAAAGGTTCCCATACAAAGACCTGTTTTCATATTGGTCGTTTGTATATTAGCTATATGATATAGTGGTCCGATCCGGACCAAATTTTCACAAATCGTGTCCAATGAATAAGTGTTGAATTCGGTTGCAATAGCTTGGAAAACAAAAAAGGTTTCCATACAAAGACTTGTTTTCATATTGGTCGTTTATATTGCAGCTATATGAGATAGTGATCCGATACGGACCAACCTTTTACAAATCGTGTGTGGCTATGTCAAATAAATAAATGTTGAATTCGGTTGCAATAGCTTAGAAATAAAAAAGGTTTCCATACAAAGACTTGTTTTCATATTGGTCGTTTGTATATTAGCTATATGATATAGTGGTCCGATCCGGACCAAACTTTCAAAAATCGTGTATAGCTATGTCAAATTAATAAGTGTTGAATTCGGTTGCAATAGCTTGGAAAACATATAACGTTTCCATACAAAAACTTGTTTTCATATTGGTCGTTTGTATATTAGCTATATGATATAGTGGTCCGATCCGGACCAAACTTTCAAAAATCGTGTATAGCTATGTCAAATTAATAAGTGTTGAATTCGGTTGCAATAGCTTGGAAAACATATAACGTTTCCATACAAAAACTTGTTTTCATATCGGTCGTTTGTATGGCACCTATATGAGATACTCATCCGATCCGGACCAACCTTTCACAAATCGTGTATGGCTGTGTCAAATAAATAAATGTTGAATGCGGTTGCAATAGCTTGGAAAACAAAAAGGGTTTCCATACAAAGACTTGTTTTCATATCGGTCGCTTGTATGGCAGCTATATGAGATAGTGATCCGATCCGGACCAACCTTTCGCAAATCGTGTACGGTTACGTCAAAAAAATAATTGTTGAATTCGGTTGCAATAGTTTGGAAAAAAAAAGGTTTCCATACAAAGACTTGTTTTCATATCGGTCGTTTGTATGGCAGCTATACGATATAGTGATCTGATCCGGACCAAACTTTCACAAATCGTGTATGGCAATGTTGCATGAATAAATGTTGAATTCGGTTGCAATAGCTTAAAAAACAAAAAACGTTTCCATACAAAGACTTGTTTTCATATTGGTCGTTTGTATTGCAGCTATATGATATAGTGATCCGATCCGGACCAAATTTTCACAAATTGTGTATGGCTATTTTAAATAAATAAATGTTGAATTCGGTTGCAATAGCTTGGAAAACCAAAAAGGTTCCCATACAAAGACCTGTTTCATATTGGTCGTTTGTATATTAGCTATATGATATAGTGGTCCGATCCGGACCAAACTTTTACAAATCGTGTATGGCTATGTTGCATGAATAAATGTTGAATTTGGTTGCAATAACTTGGAAAACAAAAAAGGTTTCCATACAAAGACCTGTTTTCATATTGGTCGTTTGTATATTAGCTATATGATATAGTGATCGGATCCGGACCAAATTTTCACAAATCGTGTATGGCTATGTTCAATGAATAAGTGTTGAATTCGGTTGCAATAGCTTGAAAAACATAAAACGTTTCCATACAAAGACTTGTTTTCATATCGGTCGTTTGTATGGCAGCTATATGATGTAGTGATCCGATCCGGACCAAACTTTCACAAATTGTGTATGGCTATATTAAATAAATAAATGTTGAATTCGGTTGCAATAGCTTGGAAAACAAAAAAGGTTTCCATACAAAGACTTGTTTTCATTTTGGTCGTTTGTACGGCAGCTATATGATATAGTGATCCGATCCGAACCAAACTTTTACAAATCGTGTATGGCTATGTTGCATAAATAAATGTTGAATTCGGTTGCATTAGCTTGGAAAACCAAAAAGGTTCCCATACAAAGACCTGTTTCATATTGGTCGTTTGTATATTAGCTATATGATATAGTGGTCCGATCCGGACCAAATTTTCACAAATCGTGTATATCTATGTCCAATGAATAAGTGTTGAAATCGGTTGCAATAGCTTGGAAAACAAAAAAGGTTTCCATACAAAGACTTGTTTTCATATTGGTCGTTTATATTGCAGCTATATGAGATAGTGATCCGATCCGGACCAACCTTTTACAAATCGTGTATGGCTATGTCAAATAAATAAATGTTGAATTCGGTTGCAATAGCTATAAAAGCAAAAAAGGTTTCCATACAAAGACTTGTTTTCATATCGGTCGTTTGTATGGCAGCTATATGATATAGTGGTCCGATCCGGACCAAACTTTCACAAATCGTGTATAGCTATGTTAAATTAATAAGTGTTGAATTCGGTTGCAATAGCTTGGAAAACATATAACGTTTCCATACAAAAACTTGTTTTCATATCGGTCGTTTGTATGGCACCTATATGAGATAGTGATCCGATCCGGACCAACCTTTCGCAAATCGTGTACGGTTACGTCAAAAAAATAATTGTTGAATTCGGTTGCAATAGCTTGGAAAACAAAAAAGGTTTCCATACAAAGACTTGTTTTCATATCGGTCGTTTGTATGGCAGCTATACGATATAGTGATTTAATCCGGACCAAACTTTCACAAATCGTGTATGGCAATGTTGCATGAATAAATGTTGAATTCGGTTGCAATAGCTTAAAAAACAAAAAACGTTTCCATACAAAGACTTGTTTTCAAATCGATCGTTTGTATGGCAGCTATATGAGATAGTGATCCGATCCGAACCAAACTTTCACAAATTGTGTATGGCTTTGTTGCATGAATAAATGTTGAATTTGGTTGCAATAACTTGGAAAACAAAAAAGATTTACATACAAAGACCTGTTTTCATATTGGTCGTTTGTATATTAGCTATATGATATAGTGGTCCGATCCGGACCAAACTTTTACAAATTGTGTATGGCTATATGAAATAAATAAATGTTGAATTCGGTTGCAATAGCTTGGAAAACAAAAAAGGTTTCCATACAAAGACTTGTTTTCATATTGGTCGTTTGTACGGCAGCTATATGATATAGTCATCCGATCCGGACCAAACTTTTACAAATCGTGTATGGCTATGTTGCATGAATAAATATTGAATTTGGTTGCAATAACTTGGAAAACAAAAAGGTTTCCATACAAAGACCTGTTTTCATATTGGTCGTTTGTATATTAGCTATATGATATAGTGATCGGATCCGGACCAAATTTTCACAAATCGTGTATGTCCAATGAATAAGTGTTGAATTCGGTTGCAATAGCTTGAAAAACATAAAACGTTCCCATACAAAGACCTGTTTTCATATTGGTCGTTTGTATATTAGCTATATGATATAGTGGTCCGATCCGGACCAAATTTTCACAAATCGTGTATATCTATTTCCAATGAATAAGTGTTGAATTCGGTTGCAATAGCTTGGAAAACAAAAAAGGTTTCCATACAAAGACTTGTTTTCATATTGGTCGTTTATATTGCAGCTATATGAGATAGTGATCCGATCCGGACCAACCTTTTACAAATCGTGTATGGCTATGTCAAATAAATAAATGTTGAATTCGGTTGCAATAGCTTAGAAAACAAAAAAGGTTTCCATACAAAGACTTGTTTTCATATTGGTCGTTTGTATATTAGCTATATGATATAGTGGTCCGATCCGGACCAAACTTTCACAAATCGTGTATAGCTATGTCAAATTAATAAGTGTTGAATTCGGTTGCAATAGCTGGGAAAACATATAACTTTTCCATACAAAAACTTGTTTTCATATCGGTCGTTTGTATGGCACCTATATGAGATACTCATCCGATCCGGACCAACCTTTCACAAATCGTGTATGGCTGTGTCAAATAAATAAATGTTGAATGCGGTTGCAATAGCTTGGAAAACAAAAAGGGTTTCCATACAAAGACTTGTTTTCATATCGGTCGCTTGTATGGCAGCTATATGAGATAGTGATCCGATCCGGACCAACCTTTCGCAAATCGTGTACGGTTACGTCAAAAAAAAAATTGTTGAATTCGGTTGCAATAGCTTAGAAAACAAAAAAGGTTTCCATACAAAGACTTGTTTTCATATTGGTCGTTTGTATATTAGCTATATGATATAGTGGTCCGATCCGGACCAAACTTTCACAAATCGTGTATAGCTATGTCAAATTAATAAGTGTTGAATTCGGTTGCAATAGCTTGGAAAACATATAACGTTTCCATACAAAAACTTGTTTTCATATCGGTCGTTTGTATGGCACCTATATGAGATACTCATCCGATCCGGACCAACCTTTCACAAATCGTGTATGGCTGGGTCAAATAAATAAATGTTGAATGCGGTTGCAATAGTTTGGAAAAAAAAAAGGTTTCCATACAAAGACTTGTTTTCATATCGGTCGTTTGTATGGCAGCTATACGATATAGTGATTTGATCCGGACCAAACTTTTACAAATCGTGTATGGCATTGTTGCATGAATAAATGTTGAATTCGGTTGCAATAGCTTAAAAAACAAAAAACGTTTCCATACAAAGACTTGTTTTCAAATCGTTCGTTTGTATGGCAGCTATATGAGATAGTGATCCGATCCGAACCAAACTTTTACAAATTGTGTATAACTTTGTTGCATGAATAAATGTTGAATTTGGTTGCAATAACTTGGAAAACAAAAAAGGTTTCCATACAAAGACCTGTTTTCATATTGGTCGTTTGTATATTAGCTATATGATATAGTGGTCCGATCCGGACCAAACTTTCACAAATTGTGTATGGCTATATGAAATGAATAAATGTTGAATTCGGTTGCAATAGCTTGGAAAACAAAAAAGGTTGTTTTCATATTGGTCGTTTGTACGGCAGCTATATGATATAGTGATCCGATCCAGACCAAACTTTTACAAATCGTGTATGGCTATGTTGCATGAATAAATGTTGAATTTGGTTGCAATAACTTGGAAAACAAAAAAGGTTTCCATACAAAGACTTGTTTTCATATTGGTCGTTTGTATGGCAGCTATATGATATAGTGATCGGATCCGGACCAAATTTTCACAAATCGTGTATGGCTATGTCCAATGAATAAGTGTTGAATTCGGTTGCAATAGCTTGGAAAACAAAAAAGGTTTCCATACAAAGACTTGTTTTCATATTGTTCGTTTTTATTGCAGCTATATGAGATAGTGATCCGATCCGGACCAACCTTTTACAAATCGTGTATGGCTATGTCAAATAAATAAATGTTGAATTCGGTTGCAATAGCTTAGAAAACAAAAAAGGTTTCCATACAAAGACTTGTTTTCATATTGGTCGTTTGTATATTAGCTATATGATATAGTGGTCCGATCCGGACCAAACTTTCACAAATCGTGTATAGCTATGTCAAATTAATAAGTGTTGAATTCGGTTGCAATAGCTTGGAAAACATATAACGTTTCCATACAAAAACTTGTTTTCATATCGGTCGTTTGTATGGCACCTATATGAGATACTCATCCGATCCGGACCAACCTTTCACAAATCGTGTATGGCTGTGTCAAATAAATAAATGTTGAATGCGGTTGCAATAGCTTGGAAAACAAAAAGGGTTTCCATACAAAGACTTGTTTTCATATCGGTCGCTTGTATGGCAGCTATATGAGATAGTGATCCGATCCGGACCAACCTTTCGCAAATCGTGTACGGTTACGTCAAAAAAATAATTGTTGAATTCGGTTGCAATAGTTTGGAAAAAAAAAAAGGTTTCCATACAAAGACTTGTTTTCATATCGGTCGTTTGTATGGCAGCTATACGATATAGTGATTTGATCCGGACCAAACTTTCCAAAATCGTGTATGGCAATGTGGCATGAATAAATGTTGAATTCGGTTGCAATAGCTTAAAAAACATAAAACGTTTCCATACAAAGACTTGTTTTCATATCGGTCGTTTGTATGGCAGCTATACGATATAGTGATTTGATCCGGACCAAACTTTCCAAAATCGTGTATGGCAATGTTGCATGAATAAATGTTGAATTCGGTTGCAATAGCTTAAAAAACATAAAACGTTTCCATACAAAGACTTGTTTTCATATCGGTCGTTTGTATGGCAGCTATATGAGATAGTGATCCGATCCAGACCAACCTTTTACAAATCGTGTACGGCTATGTCAAATAAATAAATGTTGAATTCGGTTGCAATAGCTTAGAAAACAAAAAGGTTTCCATACAAAGACTTGTTTTCATATTGGTCGTTTGTATGGCAGCTATATGAATTAGTGATCCGATCCGAACCAAAGTTTCACAAATCGTGTATGGCTATGTCAAACAAATAAATGTTGAATTCGGTTGCAATAGCTTGGAAAACAAAAAAGGTTTCCATACAAAGACTTGTTTTCATATTGGTCGTTTGTATATTAGCTATATGATATAGTCGTCCGATCCGGACCAACCTTGCACAAATCGTGTATGGCCATGTCAAATAAATAAATGTTGAATGCGGTTGCAATAGCTTGGAAAACAAAAAAGGTTTCCATACAAAGACTTGTTTTCATATCGGTCGTTTGTATGACAGCTATATGATATAGTGATCCGATCGGGACCAAACTCTTACAAATTGTGTATATTAATGTTGCATGAATAAATGTTGAATTCGGTTGCAATAGCTTAGAAAACAAAATAGGTTTCCATACAAAGACTTGTTTTCATATCGGTCATTTGTATGGCAGCTATATGAGATTGTAGTCCGATCCGGACCAAACTTTCATAAATTATGTATGGCTATGTCAAATGAATAAATGTTGAATTCGGTTGCAATAGCTTGGAAAACAATAAAAGGTTTGCATACAAAGACTTGTTTTCATATTGGTCGTTTATATTGCAGCTATATGATATAGTGATCCGATCCGGACCAAACTTTCACAAATCGTGTACGGCTCTGTTACATAATTAAATGTTGAATTCGGTTGCAATACCTTGGAAAACAAAAAAGGTCCTCATACAAAAACTTGTTTTCATAGTGGTCTGATCCGGACCAAACTTTCACAAATCGTGTATGGCAAGGTTGCATGAATAAATGTTGAATTCGGTAGCAATAGTTTAAAAAACAAAAAAGGTTTCCATACAAAGACTTGTTTTCATATCGGTTGTTTGTATGGCAGCTATACGATATAGTGATCCGATGCGGACCAAACTTTCACAAATCGTGTATGGCAATGTTTCATGAATAAATGTTGAATTTGGTTGCAATAGCTTAAAAAACAAAAAACGCTTCCATACAAAGACTTGTTTTCAAATCGGTCGTTTGTATGGCCGCTATATGAGATAGTGATCCGATCCGGACCAAACTTTTACTAATACTGTATGGCTATGTTGCATGAATAAATGTTGAATTTGGTTGCAATAACTTGGAAAACAAAAAAGGTTTCCATACAAAGACCTGTTTTCATATTGGTCGTTTGTATATTAGCTATATGATATAGTGGTCGGATCCGGACCAAATTTTCACAAATTGTGTATGGCTATATTAAATAAATAAATGTTGAATTCGGTTGCAATAGCTTGGAAAACAAAAAAGAATTCCATACAAAAACTTGTTTTCATATTGGTCGTTCGTACGGCAGCTATATGATATAGTGATCCGATCCAGACCAAACTTTTACAAATCGTGTACGGCTATGTTGCATGAATAATTGTTGAATTCGGTTGCAATAGCTTGGAAAACCAAAAGGTTCCCATACAAAGACCTGTTTTCATATTGGTCGTTTGTATATTAGCTATATGATATAATGGTCCGATCCGGACCAAATTTTAACAAATTGTTATTAAACAAATAAATGTTGAACAACAAACAAAAGACTTGTTTTCATATTGGTCGTTTGTACGGCAGCTATATGATATAGTGATCCGATCCAGACCAAACTTTTACATATCGTGTACGGCTATGTTGCATGAATAATTGTTGAATTCGGTTGCAATAGCTTGGAAAACCAAAAAGGTTCCCATACAAAGACCTGTTTTCATATTGGTCGTTTGTATATTAGCTATATGATATAGTGGTCCGATCCGGACCAAATTTTCACAAATCGTGTATGGCTATGTCCAATGAATAAGTGTTGAATTCGGTTGCAATAGCTTAGAAAACAAAATAATATAGCTTGGAAAATAAATAGCTTAGAAAACAAAAAAGGTTCCCATACAAAGACTGGTTTTCATATTGGTCGTTTGTATGGCAGCTATATGAGATAGTGATCCGATCCGGACCAACCTTTCACAAATCGTGTATGGCTGTGTCAAATAAATAAATGTTGAATGCGGTTGCAATAGCTTGGAAAACAAAAAAGGTTTCCATACAAAGACTTGTTTTCATATCGGTCGTTTGTATGACAGCTATATGATATAGTGATCCGATCCGGACCAAACTTTTACAAATTGTGTATATTAATGTTGCATGAATAAATGTTGAATTCGGTTGCAATAGCTTAGAACACAAAATAGGTTTCCATACAAAGACTTGTTTTCATATTGGTCATTTGTATGGCAGCTATATGAGATTGTAGTCCGATCCGGACCAAACTTTCATAAATTATGTATGGCTATGTCAAATGAATAAATGTTGAATTCGGTTGCAATACCTTGGAAAACAAAAAAGGTCCTCATACAAAAACTTGTTTTCATATTGGTCGTTTGTATATCAGCTATATGATATAGTGGTCTGATCCGGACCAAACTTTCACAAATCGTGTATGGCAATGTTGCATGAATAAATGTTGAATTCGGTTGCAATACTTTAAAAAACAAAAAGGTTTCTATACAAAGACTTGTTTTCATATCGGTCGTTTGTGTGGCAGCTATATGATATAGTAATCCGATCCGGACCAAACTTTCACAAATAATGTATAGCTGTGTCAAATAAATAAACGTTGAATTCGGTTGCAATAGTTAAAAAAACAAAAAAGGTTTCCATACAAAGACTTGTTTTCATATTGGTCGTTTATATTGCAGCTATATGATATAGTGATCCGATCCGGACCAAACTTTCACTAATCGTGTATGGCTATTTTAAATAAATAAATGTTGAATTCGGTTGCAATAGCTTGGAAAACAAAAAAGGTTTCCATACAAAGACTTGTTTTCATATCGGTCGTTTTTATGGCACCTATTTGAGATACTCATCCGATCCGGACCAACCTTTCACAAATCGTGTATGGCTGTGTCAAATAAATAAATGTTGAATGCGGTTGCAATAGCTTGGAAAACAAAAAAGGTTTCCATACAAAGACTTGTTTTCATATCGGTCGTTTGTATGACAGCTATATGATATAGTGATCCGATCCGGACCAAACTTTTACAAATTGTGTATATTAATGTTGCATGAATAAATGTTGAATTCGGTTGCAATAGCTTAGAACACAAAATAGGTTTCCATACAAAGACTTGTTTTCATATTGGTCATTTGTATGGCAGCTATATGAGATTGTAGTCCGATCCGGACCAAACTTTCATAAATTATGTATGGCTATGTCAAATGAATAAATGTTGAATTCGGTTGCAATACCTTGGAAAACAAAAAAGGTCCTCATACAAAAACTTGTTTTCATATTGGTCGTTTGTATATCAGCTATATGATATAGTGGTCTGATCCGGACCAAACTTTCACAAATCGTGTATGGCAATGTTGCATGAATAAATGTTGAATTCGGTTGCAATACTTTAAAAAACAAAAAAGGTTTCTATACAAAGACTTGTTTTCATATCGGTCGTTTGTGTGGCAGCTATATGATATAGTAATCCGATCCGGACCAAACTTTCACAAATAATGTATGGCTGTGTCAAATAAATAAACGTTGAATTCGGTCGCAATAGTTAAAAAAACAAAAAAGGTTTCCATACAAAGACTTGTTTTCATATTGGTCGTTTATATTGCAGCTATATGATATAGTGATCCGATCCGGACCAAATTTTCACAAATTGTGTATGGCTATTTTAAATAAATAAATGTTGAATTCGGTTGCAATAGCTTGGAAAACAAAAAAGGTTTCCATACAAAGACTTGTTTTCATATTGGTCGTTTGTACGGCAGCTATATGATATAGTAATCCGATCCGGACCAAACTTTTACAAGTCGTGTATGGCTATGTTGCATAAATAAATGTTGAATTCGGTTGCAATAGCTTGGAAAACCAAAAAGGTTCCCATACAAAGACCTGTTTTCATATTGGTCGTTTGTATATTAGCTATATGATATAGTGGTCCGATCCGGACCAAATTTTCACAAATCGTGTCCAATGAATAAGTGTTGAATTCGGTTGCAATAGCTTGGAAAACAAAAAGGTTTCCATACAAAGACTTGTTTTCATATTGGTCGTTTATATTGCAGCTATATGAGATAGTGATCCGATACGGACCAACCTTTTACAAATCGTGTGTGGCTATGTCAAATAAATAAATGTTGAATTCGGTTGCAATAGCTTAGAAATAAAAAAAGGTTTCCATACAAAGACTTGTTTTCATATTGGTCGTTTGTATATTAGCTATATGATATAGTGGTCCGATCCGGACCAAACTTTCAAAAATCGTGTATAGCTATGTCAAATGAATAAGTGTTGAATTCGGTTGCAATAGTTTGGAAAACATAAAACGTTTCCATACAAAAACTTGTTTTCATATTGGTCGTTTGTATGGCAGCTATATGAATTAGTGATCCGATCCGGACCAAAGTTTCACAAATCGTGTATGGCTATGTCAAATTAATAAGTGTTGAATTCGGTTGCAATAGCTTGGAAAACATATAACGTTTCCATACAAAGACTTGTTTTCATATTGGTCGTTTGTATATTAGCTATATGATATAGTCGTCCGATCCGGACCAAACTTTCACAAATCGTGTATAGCTATGTCAAATGAATAAGTGTTGAATTCGGTTGCAATAGTTTGGAAAACATAAAACGTTTCCATACAAAAACTTGTTTTCATATCGGTCGTTTGTATGGCACCTATTTGAGATACTCATCCGATCCGGACCAACCTTGCACAAATCGTGTATGGCCATGTCAAATAAATAAATGTTGAATGCGGTTGCAATAGCTTGGAAAACAAAAAAGGTTTCCATACAAAGACTTGTTTTCATATCGGTCGTTTGTATGACAGCTATATGATATAGTGATCCGATCGGGACCAAACTCTTACAAATTGTGTATATTAATGTTGCATGAATAAATGTTGAATTCGGTTGCAATAGCTTAGAAAACAAAATAGGTTTCCATACAAAGACTTGTTTTCATATCGGTCATTTGTATGGCAGCTATATGAGATTGTAGTCCGATCCGGACCAAACTTTCATAAATTATGTATGGCTATGTCAAATGAATAAATGTTGAATTCGGTTGCAATAGCTTGGAAAACAATAAAAGGTTTGCATACAAAGACTTGTTTTCATATTGGTCGTTTATATTGCAGCTATATGATATAGTGATCCGATCCGGACCAAACTTTCACAAATCGTGTACGGCTCTGTTACATAATTAAATGTTGAATTCGGTTGCAATACCTTGGAAAACAAAAAGGTCCTCATACAAAAACTTGTTTTCATAGTGGTCTGATCCGGACCAAACTTTCACAAATCGTGTATGGCAAGGTTGCATGAATAAATGTTGAATTCGGTAGCAATAGTTTAAAAAACAAAAAGGTTTCCATACAAAGACTTGTTTTCATATCGGTTGTTTGTATGGCAGCTATACGATATAGCGATCCGATGCGGACCAAACTTTCACAAATCGTGTATGGCAATGTTTCATGAATAAATGTTGAATTTGGTTGCAATAGCTTAAAAAACAAAAAACGCTTCCATACAAAGACTTGTTTTCAAATCGGTCGTTTGTATGGCCGCTATATGAGATAGTGATCCGATCCGGACCAAACTTTTACTAATACTGTATGGCTATGTTGCATGAATAAATGTTGAATTTGGTTGCAATAACTTGGAAAACAAAAAAGGTTTCCATACAAAGACCTGTTTTCATATTGGTCGTTTGTATATTAGCTATATGATATAGTGGTCGGATCCGGACCAAATTTTCACAAATTGTGTATGGCTATATTAAATAAATAAATGTTGAATTCGGTTGCAATAGCTTGGAAAACAAAAAAGAATTCCATACAAAAACTTGTTTTCATATTGGTCGTTCGTACGGCAGCTATATGATATAGTGATCCGATCCAGACCAAACTTTTACAAATCGTGTACGGCTATGTTGCATGAATAATTGTTGAATTCGGTTGCAATAGCTTGGAAAACCAAAAAGGTTCCCATACAAAGACCTGTTTTCATATTGGTCGTTTGTATATTAGCTATATGATATAATGGTCCGATCCGGACCAAATTTTAACAAATTGTTATTAAACAAATAAATGTTGAACAACAAACAAAAGACTTGTTTTCATATTGATCGTTTGTACGGCAGCTATATGATATAGTGATCCGATCCAGACCAAACTTTTACAAATCGTGTACGGCTATGTTGCATGAATAATTGTTGAATTCGGTTGCAATAGCTTGGAAAACCAAAAAGGTTCCCATACAAAGACCTGTTTTCATATTGGTCGTTTGTATGGCAGCTATATGATATAGTGGTCCGATCCGGACCAAATTTTCACAAATCGTGTATGGCTATGTCCAATGAATAAGTGTTGAATTCGGTTGCAATAGCTTAGAAAACAAAAAATAATATAGCTTGGAAAATAAATAGCTTAGAAAACAAAAAAGGTTCCCATACAAAGACTGGTTTTCATATTGGTCGTTTGTATGGCAGCTATATGAGATAGTGATCCGATCCGGACCAAACTTTCACAAATTATGTATGGCTATGTCGAATGAATAAATGTTGAATTCGGTTGCAATAGCTTGGAAAAAAAAAGGTTTCCATACAAAGACTTGTTTTCATATTGGTCGTTTATATTGCAGCTATATGAGATAGTGATCCGATCCGGACAAACCTTTTACAAATCGTGTATGGCTATGTCAAATAAATAAATGTTGAATTCGGTTGCAATAGCTTAGAAAACAAAAAAGGTTTCCATACAAAGACTTGTTTTCATATTGGTCGTTTGTATGGCAGCTATATGAATTAGTGATCCGATCCAGACCAAACTTTCACAAATTGTGTATGGCCATGTCAAACAAATAAATGTTGAATTCGGTTGCAATAGCTTGGAAAACAAAAAAGGTTTCCATACAAAGACTTGTTTTCATATTGGTCGTTTGTATATTAGCTATATGATATAGTGGTCCGATCCGGACCAAACTTTCACAAATCGTGTATAGCTATGTCAAATAAATAAGTGTTGAATTCGGTTGCAATAGCTTGGAAAACATAAAACGTTTCCATACCAAAACTTGTTTTCATATCGGTCGTTTGTATGGCACCTATATGAGATACTCATCCGATCCGGACCAACCTTTCACAAATCGTGTATGGCTGTGTTAAATAAATAAATGTTGAATGCGGTTGCAATAGCTTGGAAAACAAAAAACGTTTCCATACAAAGACTTGTTTTCATATCGGTCGTTTGTATGGCAGCTATATGAGATAGTGATCCGATCCGGATCAAATTTTTACAAATTGTGTACGGCTATATTAAATGAATAAATGTTGAATTCGGTTGCAATAGCTTGGAAAACCAAAAAGGTTCCCATACAAAGACCTGTTTTCATATTGGTCGTTTGTATATTAGCTACATGATATAGTGGTCCGATCCGGACCAAATTTTCACAAATCTTGTATAGCTTTGTCCAATGAATAAGTTTTGAATTCGGTTGCAATAGCTTGGAAAACAAAAAAGGTTTTCATACAAAGACTTGTTTTCATATCGGTCGTTTGTATGGCAGCTATATGATATAGTGGTCCGATCCGGACCAAACTTTCACAAATCGTGTATGGCTGTGTCAAATAAATAAATTTTGAATTCGGTTGCAATAGCTTAGAAAACAAAAAATAATATAGCTTGGAAAATAAATAGCTTAGAAAACAAAAAAGGTTCCCATACAAAGACTGGTTTTCATATTGGTCGTTTGTATGGCAGCTATATGATATAGTGGTCCGATCCGAACCAAACTTTCACTAATCGTGTATGGCTATGCCAAATAAATAAATGTTGAATTCAGTTGCAATAGCTTAGAAAATAAAAAAGGTTTCCATACAAAGACTTGTTTTCATATCGGTCGTTTGTAAGGCAGCTATATGAGATTGTAGTCCGATCCGGACCAAACTTTCACAAATTGTGTATGGCTAATTTCAATGAATAAGTGTTGAATTCGGTTGCAATAGCTTGAAAAACATAAAACGTTTCCATACAAAGACTTGTTTTCATATCGGTCGTTTGTATGGCAGCTATATGATATAGTGGTCCGATCCGGACCAAACTTTCACAAATCGTGTATGGCTGTGTCAAATAAATAAATGTTGAATTCGGTTGCAATAGCTTAGAAAACAAAAAATAATATAGCTTGGAAAATAAATAGCTTAGAAAACAAAATAGGTTCCCATACAAACACTTGTTTTCATATTGGTCGTTTGTATGGCAGCTATATGATATAGTGGTCCGATCCGGATTAAACTTTCACTAATCGTGTATGGCTATGCCAAATAAATAAATGTTGAATTCAGTTGCAATAGCTTAGAAAACAAAAAAGGTTTCCATACAAAGACTTGTTTTCATATCGGTCGTTTGTAAGGCAGCTATATGAGATTGTAGTCCGATCCGGACCAAACTTTCACAAATTGTGTATGGCTAATTTCAATGAATAAGTGTTGAATTCGGTTGCAATAGCTTGAAAAACATAAAACGTTTCCATACAAAGACTTGTTTTCATATCGGTCGTTTGTATGGCAGCTATATGATATAGTGATCCGAACCGGACCAAACTTTCACAAATCGTGTACGGCTCTGTAACATAATTAAGTGTTGAATTCGGTTGCAATACCATGGAAAACAAAAAAGGTCCTCATACAAAAACTTATTTTCATATTGGTCGTTTGTATATCAGCTATATGATATAGTAGTCTGATCCGAACCAAACTTTCACAAATCGTGTATGGCAATGTTGCAAGAATAAATGTTGAATTCGGTTGCAATCGTTTAAAAACAAAAAGGGTTTCCATACAAAGACTTGTTTTCATACCGGTCGTTTGTATGGCAGCTATATGAGATAGTGACCTGATCCAGACCAACCTTTCACAAATCGTGTACGGCTATGTTGCATGAATAAATGTTGAATTCGGTTGCAATAGCTTAAAAAACAAAAAAGGTTTCCATACAAAGACTTGTTTTCATATTGGTCGTTTGTATGGCAGCTATATGAGATAGTGATCCGATCCGGACCAAACTTTCACAAAATATGTATGGCTATGTCAAATAAATAAATGTTGAATTCGGTTGCAATAGCTTAGAAAACAAAAAAGGTTTCCATACAAAGACTTGTTTTCATATCGGTCGTTTGTATGGCAGCTATATGAGATAGTGATCTGATCCGAACCAACCTTTCACAAATCGTGTATGGCTATGTCAAATAAATAAATGTTGAATTCGGTTGCAATAGCTTGGAAAACAAAAAATGTTTCAATACAAAGACTTGTTTTCATATTGGTCGTTTGTATGGCAGCTATATGATATAGTAATCCGTTCCGAAACAAACTTTCACAAATCGTGTATGGCTGCGTCAAATGAATAATTATTGAATTCGGTTGCAATAGCTTAGAAAACAAAAAAGGTTTTCATACAAAGGCTTGTTTTCATATCGGTCGTTTGTATGGCATCTATATGATATAATGATTCGAACCGGACCGAACCTTCGAACCTTTCACAAATCGTGTATAGCTATGTCAAATGAATAAATGTTGAATTCGGTTGCAATAGCTTAGAAAACAAAAAAGGTTTCCATACAAAGACTTGTTTTCATATCGGTCGTTTGTATGGCAGCTATATGATATAGTGATCCGATCCAGACCAACCTTTCACAAATCGTGTATGGCTATATTGCATGAATAAATGTTGAATTCGGTTGCAATAGCTTAAAAAAACAAAAAAGGTTTCCATTCAAAGACTTGTTTTCATATTGGTCGTTTGTATGGCAGCTATATGAGATAGTGATCCGATCCAGACCAAACTTTCACAAATGATGTATGGCTATGTCAAATTTTTTTTTTTTTTTTTTTTTTTTTTTTATATTATATTATTTTGTTTATTATTTAAGTAATGAATCCGTGCTACAATTTTGCACCTTAACAATACAAGTAAAAAGTTATTTTAATAAGCTCCATCGCCGTGCGCTTAGCACGGGGATTTATGATAATGGAGGGTGAAACGGGGATTTATGTTCGTGGAGGTGGAAGCGTCTTCACGAAGCCTTGTCTTTTTAGCCTTCTAAGCGGCCTGGCGGGAAGTAAATTTCTGGCTAGTTCGCTGCGATTGGTGGTGAGTCTGTCTCTGTACCTGCTGGTGTGCCTATTGATCTGCTCCTCCACAGTATGCAGATTGAGGTCTCGGTGTAAAGTTGAATTCCTTACATACCACGGACTGTTGGTTATCTGCCTTAGGGTACGATTCTGCAGTACCTGGATGCGATTACAGTTAGATTTTGCTGCAATCCCCCAAATTTGCAGCCCGTAGAGCCAGATTGGGGCGACACACTGAACGTAAACTTTTCTCTTCACCCTAAGTGACATACTGCTCTTTCTGCTCAGCAGCCAACGTAATTGCTGAAGTCTTAGGACGCACCTCTTGCGAGTGGCTACAAGATGCGGCAAGAAAGTGAGTCGCTTGTCAAGAGTAATTCCAAGATACTTCACCGTTGCTTGTTGCTCCAGGATCTGTCCTTCCATTTGGATTGGTGGGATTGTTCTCATCCTAAGTGTGAAGGTAGGGTTGGACGTTTTTCGAGGGTTTATCTTAAGGTTCCACCTCTTGCACCACGCTGATAGGACTGCAACGTATCCCTGCAGACCGTCTGCTGCCTCAAAGCGACATTTGGAGCTATACAGAACGGCAATGTCGTCTGCATATGTGGCAATTAGAGCCTTCGAGGGGTCTTCCATGTAGTCATCGTCGGGTACGGGCAAGTCTGCAGTATAAAAAGAGTACAGGAGCGGGCCAAGAACACTGCCTTGCGGGACTCCAGCTCTCATCTGGGCAGGCGCAGAGTAAGTGTCCCGAATCTTGACTTTAAATATCCGCCCTTCCAGGTAGGACTTTAGGAGCAAGTAATATGGTGCTGGTAGTAAATCTTTCACCTTGCAAAGGAGACCGTCGTGCCACACCCGATCAAAGGCTTGTTGAATATCAATGAAAACTGAGTTGCAGTATTCAAGGTTATCAAATGCCTGTAGAATGTGCTGCGTAACCCTGTGAACCTGCTCGACAGTGCCGTGTCCCTCTCGAAATCCAAATTGATGGTCCGGCACAATTCCGCATTGAGTTATAATTCCACTAAGTCGTTTAGCAATGAGTCTTTCCCATACCTTTGATATAGAGGGAAGAAGACTTATTGGCCGATAGGATTCCGGGTCATCTTCCGGCTTGCCTGGCTTATAGATCATGTGGATTGCCGCTATTTTCCATTGGGAAGGGAAGAACTGAATCCTTAGCATAGCATTAAAAATAAGTGCCATGTAGAGGATCGCACGATTTGGCAGGGCCTTCAGTGTGACGTGACATATTCTGTCCATGCCAGGAGCCTTGTTTTTCGGAAGAGCTTTGATTGCTTCGGTAATCTCCTGAACTCTGATTGGCGTGATGGGGAGGGACATCTGGAGCGGGGTTTGCAAGCTCTCCTGGGTCTCTTCGATAGCAGCCAGTGTAGCAACGTTGTGTGGGGTGAATCTAGCCTCCAGGTGTTGAGCAAATATGTTTGCCTGTTCCTCTTCATTCTGTGCAAGGTCGCCGCCATGATGCCTAACTGGGACCTGTCTAAACGGCTGGTTTTTCGTAGCCTTTGTGCATTTCCATAGTGAGTAATTGGCGTCAACAGTGTAGTCCATCGAGGACAGCTTGTGCTCAAAGAAGTTATTTCTGAGCTCCCTTAAGAGGATCCGTAGTCGCTTGGCTGCTCGGTTCCACAGGATTCGATCCCAAGGGTCTTGGGTTCGAATCGCTTTTCTTCGTAGGCGCCTTTTTGCAGCTAGTAGCTCTTTTGCCTCCCTGGTGAGTGTGACGCCATATTTTGTCGGCTTAATTGGGCTCTCAGGTGGAGTGGATGCAGCAGCAGCCCTGTGGATATTATTGGTGAAGATTTCCACTGCCATTTCTATATCCTCCCCAGAATTCAGCTCCGTTTCAAGATGGATGGAGCTCTCCAGATTCCGGTGAAATAGATTAAGGTTAGTTCGATTGCTGATCAACCTTGCATTAGAGCGAGCATTAATCCCATTGGTATCTATGGTGACTACAAGGGCCAGATGGTCAGACTCTAAATCCCAATTTTGGGTAATACTCGCGCAGTAGTCTGGTACTCCATGGTGGACGGCAAAATCAATACATGAGGGCGTATGTGTGGTGACGTATGGGTATCGGGTAGGGGCTCCTGTGGCAAGAATCTTTGCCCCGGTGGCGGAGATGGCTTCAGCTAGTTCTTGTCCCCTAGGGGAGTTGCAGGTGTCGCCCCATAGCCAATGTCGTGCGTTCCAATCGCCACCAACCAGGTACCTTTGTCCACATTTTCGAAGTGTACTGGTGAAGAGACTTTCCCGTATCCTGTTTCCTGGAGGGCAGTAGATGGAACTGAACTCCATATCACCAAGACCCGTAGCAACTTTCACCGATGACATTTGTATACTGCGCGTCTCCATTACCCTTTGGGGAAAATGTCGGAGAGTAGTCCTGACTAGCACCGCCACTCCACCTCCACTGTGCCTATTGGAAGATGGCTTGTAGGCAGGATAGAATGTGTATCCAAAGACTCGAACAATTCCACCGCGTTTTAATCTGGTTTCAGTCAAGAGAAGGATATCAATGTCGTTGTTGTGTGCAAAAAGTTCGACTTCTCCGACTTTTCCTGAAATGCCGTTGACATTCCAGATGAGAACTTTAAGTGAGTTCAAGGCGAGGCTGTAGCGTTGATCTGATTTCCAGCCCATTGCTTCATGGTGCTGGCCAACTCAGTCACTATTATTTCTAGCCGTGCAAGGCGTTCATTAGCTAGCTTATTTTGCTGTTGTTGTTCTTGTTGTTGCTGTTGGAGCCACATAAGAAACTGCTGTTGCTGCTGCTGCTGGAGGTGCTGTTGCCATTCCTGAAACTGCTGTTGCTGCTGTTGCTGCAGCGACTGGATATCGATCGGCTGTTGTTCACACTATAAACTTGTGCGTACATTTAATGAGTTCAATTCGGGTGTTTGAATCTAACTGACTCGCTACTGCGAGGGCTTCGCCTTTTATTCATTCTTACATAGGTTCTTATCATCTAATTATATAATGCAGCGCTTGTAAGACGCCGCAGTCTGCGTTTCTAAATGCAGCTGAGTTTTATTCTTAAATCTATGTTTGAGGCCTATGACCGCGCTAATCACCTCCCGCGTGGTCACATCTCTTGACACTTCGGCAATAGGCCGCTGCAATTGTACTTATCTGTAGTTGCCACTCATGCTGTCCTGTGACATGTTTATTGCAGCCCATAAATAGAATATGTTTATAATTTGCCTACTTATCATGTCTTAACACATATTTAGACATTCTCCGGGGGGAAAAATGTACGGCCAGTAGTCGTCTCTCATTTATGCGTTGCCTCCGGATATAAATGACCAATATAATTATGATAATCGTTGTCAACCCTAGAGCCGAGTGTCCGCTTGCAGTGTGAAAGATCAAGTCATCAATGTGTACCTTGTTATTTTTCAGAGTATTGATGCGCATTTGAAGATTTTGCAGTTCATTAGTGTTGTTGATAATCAAGTGCTTCAGCGGGACCACGTTCCATGTCTCCTTGTCATCTATAATTCGTAAACTGGGGAAGATAGACATTTCAGAAGCTGTCGAAATTATCTTATGAGGAGTAATTATTGTTGTATCCCCTAATATCGCTGTGCATCCTGCAAGTAGTTGTATAATGCCTTGACTGGGCAGTCTTATAACTTGATGCTGTTCGTTGCATCTTATATTAGCTGTTGTATTCCGAAACAGTCTAAATAGCCAACGATTGGATCCACTTATCTCTTTGATGAACGAATTGCCTTGAAATTCCATCATTTCGCATAAGTGTGCATTGCTTGGTTTCAATGGTGATATTTCGCAAGAGTGATCATCCGTGTTTTTCCATGCCCAATTACTTTCGCAAAGCCATGTTGTCGAATCCTCTTGTCTGCATTGGTTAATTTCCATTTCAGACATTAGGTGATATGCGTTTATGTCTGTATTCAACGCAAAAAATTTAGAATTCAATTTCGGAATAAGCTTCGTTCCGTTTATCCACAGTGGTATTGGGATTACTTCAAAAAGATCCGTTTCCTGATTGTTGTATATCGGCAATTTTGCTTCAATGAATAGTACATTATCCTTAAACATAGCTTGTGCCTTCATCAGTTTATAGATCAGTGGTAATTGTATAACTGAATTTCCACCCGGTAGCATTTGTTGTCGTCCTAATTTTTGCTTAACTTTCTCGAGCTCCTCCAACATTTTGTTAGGCGCAATTAGTGTAGGATGAATTCTTCCTTCACTAATGTCCGTTATCATTGAGATCGCTGTTGCTTGTGTGCTTTCTGCCTCTTCAATCCAGTTTCGCACTTGATTTGATAACATAAGGAATTTAATTGACTCCTTATATACCATAAAGTGCTCCTTCATGGTTTCTGCAATAATATTAACTTGTTGGGTCAGTTTTCCCAAATTCCGGTTTGCTTCTATCGTAGTTGCTCTTACTAATTCTTCCGTTGCATTGATGACCGAGGTCTGATTGTCAACATATTCCATTAGATGTTTTTCATTTTTTATGATTGTTTGCATATTTTCCTGGATCCTATTTGCATTTTCGATATCAAAGAACAGTATAAACCTTTTCTTTCGGTTGGTACGGTGCCGTAGTATTTTGTCTTTTTCTTTGATGTTGTCAATTTTTGTCCGTATTGTCGTGCCGAAGGAATCGCAGTAGTCCTTGAAGTCTCCCATTCTTTCGCAAACCAAGCGGGATTTTTCCAGGAAGTCCTCTGATTGTTTTATGACATCAAAATAGGCTTGCATGTCATAATAAAACAATAATTGCCAACTGGATGTAGCGACTTCAATTTTACCAATTTTGTTCACCATAACTGCAGCTTTTGCGTCGATGTCGTAAATTTTCCCAAGCTCTTTGGCCTGTTTTCGAGGTTTCGAATTTTCTGTCGCAGTTGTAGCTTGCAATATCAATAAACAGCATAGCACAGTAGCTATGCTTCCAGTGCCATTCCTTTTCTCTCTTGGAACTCGCTGCCTAAGCTTCTTGTCCTTGCGTAGCTGCATTGACTCCGTTATAGATGGCGTTGCAGCTCCAGCTGGTTTTGCTTCGCTAACAGGAAGTTGACAGATCTTGTTTAGCGATCTTTTTACTTCCCCATCGTTTGTTTTGACTGTGACTACCCGGACTTTATCATCTTGTCCTTTAGTCGTACTAATGATTCTTCCCATTGGCCATCTTGCAGGGTGAGTGTTCTCATGTTTTATAAGAACCAGCTGTCCCTCCTTCAGATTTGGCTTTTCTTGGCGCCATTTGGTTCGCTGTTGCAATGACACCAGATACTCCTCCTTCCATTTCTTCCAAAAATCACCTCTGATGCGTTGAATAAGCTTCCATCTATCCAAAGAGCTGATTGTCTTACTTTCGTCAAAATGTTCAGGAGCTCCAATTAGAGGTCTTCCCACCAGAAAATGACCCGGCGTTAATATGTCCTCACCATTTATTTCGCTCCTTACAGTGACTAATGGACGCGAGTTTAGCACTGCTTCGATTTGACATAGCAGCGATGCAAATTCTTCATATGTAAAGCTGTTTTCACCAATAACTCGTTTAAGGTGATGCTTCACTGATTTTACACCGGCTTCCCATAAACCTCCCATATGGGGGCTTCCCGGGGGAATAAAGTGCCACTTGATGCCTTCTGTTTCCAGTGTAGGTGCTAACTCATTATTGTTTTTAATGGCAGCTACAAATTCTTTGTCCAATACTCTTGAAGCTCCCACGAAGTTTGTTCCATTATCTGAGTATAGGTTCTCACTCTTGCCTCGTCTTGCAAAGAACCGTCGAAGAGCCTCCAGGAATTTGTCTGACGATAGGTCGCTAACAGCTTCCAGATGTATCGCTTTTGTTGCCATACAAACAAATACACAAATGTATCCTTTATACGTTTTTTGACCTCTTCCCTTGGAGCAGCGAATCTGGAACGGTCCGGCGTAGTCGATTCCAGTATTTTGAATCGAGTAATTAGCCGTTACTCGATAAACTGGTAAATTTCCCATCAGTTGACTGGACATCTCTTGCTTGTATCGTATGCATACAATACATTCCCTTAAATATTTCTTTAAGGAATTTTGTATGCCAAATATCCAGAACTCCCTCTGAATATAAGTTCTCATAATGTTAATTCCGCCATGCAGAGTTTTCTTATGCGCATCCTTTGCAATTAACCAAGTCAAATGTGACTTATCTAGTATAATTGGATGTTTTACATTATAGGGTATCATTGCGTTTTGTAGTCGTCCACCAACTCGAAGTACGCCATCACTATCCAAAAACGGATTTAGCGCCTGTAACTTACTCTTGGGGTCTAATGGTCTTTTGTTTTTGAGTAGTCTGACTTCGTGTCCAAAATCCAGCTGTTGTTGTATCTTTACCACGGCAATTTTCGCTAGCTTTAATTCCTCCACCGTCAGATGTGAAGGCTGTTGCGACTTTCCTCTTAGGTTTGTTATGAAGCGCAATATATACGCCATTACTCTAAAAAGTTTGTCGATCGATGAATACTTCGATAAAAGATGATTTTGCAGATATTCGGATTTTATCAATGTGGATACCACAACAATTTCCGATACCTTTTGAGTGGGCCAGTGTTGTGCATCCATAGCTAGCCAATTCGGCCCTCTCCACCAAATTTCACAGATTTTAAGAGCTTGCGGTGATATCCCTCTTGAAGCCACGTCTGCTGGATTTTCTTCAGATTTAACGTAATTCCATTTGACATTGGGAATTAGTTTATTGATTTCTTCAACCATATAAAAGTCGTCTCTAATTGTTTCTGCTAAGACGCTATCCTCTTGGCAAAAGCGATCTGCCAACTCTCGTAGACATCGTACTGCTAAGAAAGGTGCTGCCGATGTGCCATAAGTTACGGTTGTTAACTTAAACTCACTGATCGGTAATTTTGGATCATCTCTCCATAGGATATATTGGTATTCTTGGTCTTTTTCAGCAACCTTTATTTGGCGATACATTTTTTCAATGTCAGCTACCACAACATATTGCCACTTGCGCCATTTAATTAGAATATCGAATATATCCTTTTGAATCTTAGGACCAGCTATAATAACGTCATTTAGGCTTAGTCCATTTGTCGTCTTTGCGGATGCGTCAAAAACTACTCGTAGCTTCGTAGTTAAGCTTCCAGGCCTGATGATTGCTTGATGGGGTAAATAGTATTTACCTTGACCCGTTGTCTTTACAGATTCCATATGTCCCATTTTAAGGTATTCTTTCATGAATTCGTTGTATGCAGCCCAGTTCTTTGGGTTTCTTTGAAACTTCTTTTCCATTTGCATAAGCCTTGCCATTGCCTGTTTGCGAGAGTCTCCCAGCTTTGCCTCTTTGTGGAATGGAATTGAAACTACAAATCTGCCTTCCTCGTTGATGACAGTTGTTTCTTGGAATTTTCTTTCGCATTCTGCATTGTCTGTAATCGTCTCCTCGGCTTCATCTTCCAATTCCCAAAAGCGTTCCAGGTCCTTTAGATTTATCGTTGTAGTGGCACTTATAATTTTTTGCTTTGCTGCCCGAGTTATTTTTCCGGACACAATCCATCCAAATCTGGTTTTTTGTCCCAAGATTCCATTTACGGTTTTTATTTTCTCCATCATAATCAGGGGAATTAGATCCACACCTATCACCATGTCAATTCTGCTTGGCTCGTTGAATCGTGGATCTGCTAGCCTGTAGCCCTTCCACTCTTTGTTGATATCAATATCAAACCTTTTGCTGGGAAGGGCTCTATGGAGTGTTGGTAAAACCAATGCTTCCGTTGATGTTTTGAAGCTGCTTGGAAATTTTGGTTTGATCGTCAGGTGGACGCTATTTTTTGATAATTGAGTAGTCTGGGAGATACCTTCTACCTCTACAGTACTCCTTACTCTGGGAATCCTTAATATTTGTGCTGCCTCCTCTGAAATCAGCGTCTTCTGGGATCCACCGTCAATAAGCGCCCTCAACTCGTTGTAACCTTCAGCTTTGTTTTTAACTAAAACCACAGCTGTAGCCAATAGTGTGTCTTGGCCTTGCTTGAGGCTATTGCTGTTGATACTGCGTTTCGTGTCTTCATGAAGAAGGCTGTTGTGTCCTTTGGAGCATCGATTGCATGTAATTTCCTTTCTGCAGTCGATAGCATTATGCTTTCCAAAGCATCTAAAGCACATGCTGTTCTTTTGAACGAACTCTTTTCTTTTTTCGATTGATTGTGCTCTGAATTTGAGACACTTTATCATATCGTGGCCATCCTTAGAGCAAAAGGCACACGATCTAACTTGCACTTTTCTTGTAGCAAGCTGAGCGGTATTTTTGGTAATGGCATTTACTGAGTTGTATTGTTGCTCAATAAACTCCAGTACGTCTTGTAAGGACTGTATAGCTCTTGCCTTTTTTACATGCTGTTCATACAGCTGCAAGGCTTCTGGCGAAAATTTCCGCAGTAGAATTTCTGCTAAAATTACGTCAGCCGAGCTTTCTATTTTTCCTTTCTCCTTTATGATGAATATGCTCTCGGTCGCAGTATCCAAAAACTTCCTTAAATTTTTCTCATCATGGGGCAGCAAGCACTCCAGTTCCATTAATTTGTTGAAGTGTTGGGAGAATATTTTTCTGCTATTCTCATAGCGTTTGCAGATAAGCTCCCATGCTGCTGAATAGCTAGCCGCTGATCCCGTTATCAAATGGCTAACCACCATTTGAGCTTCTCCTTTTAAGCAGGCTCTTAAATATCCTAGCTTCCTTGTGTTGCTGAGATCCTTCCTGCTGTCTATTAGCTCAGAGAACAGCTCGTAAAATGTTGGCCATTCCTTCGCATTTCCATTGAATGTTGGAAGGTCCACTTTTGGGAGTTCTGGCACGTCATAGTTGGAACTTTTGAACTGTTCCAACTTCATTTGAAGTACCATCTCTAATGCGGCAACTTCCGATTGCAGAATGTCTGCCTCATCTTGATCAAAGGCAGTTCTGTCATACTTGTTTTCAAGCAGTTTTAGTGTGTCCGTCACGTTGGACCAATGACTTTTCATCATTGCCAGCTGCTTGACTAGTTCAATCTCACTTGAACTATCTAGGGTTTCGTAGATTAGGCTCATCTGTTGCCTCACCCTGTCCGCTCTTCTATCCACCAGTTGAACCAGATTATCAACTGGACTGGAGCTCCGAGCTGATGCGGTATCAGATAATTTTGATCCGCTTGGTAGATTTATTTCTTCAAGTGTTTCTACCTTTAACTGTGACTCCTTGTAGGCCTTGATAGCATCCATAGTTTTAATAAATATTTTGTCATTAAAATATTGATGATCGCCAACTCCCAATTTTACCAGCGCATTGTTGTTAGTAGTGAATCGGACTACCAATACTTCTATTGCTGGTATAGATGCCTTTTCCTTGATGGCTTGCAGTATTTTGTTCTGCAGCTCTCCTTGGTCTTGCATCAATTTCACAGATCTTTCCGACAACATCTTGGGAAAACAATCACTGTGACTTTTTTGTGCTTTCTGCTTGTATTCTTTGGCGTGATCCGTTGGAGGATTTTTTGATTGGTCGCCCAGTTGACCTAGCTGTGCCTCGACTCACAGCTGATTTGATCAGCCAAAGAAAAGCAAGAGCACAATGTTTCACCTTATAGTCCTAGTACTTTAAGGCGTGGTCTTTTATTCTGTGTTTCTTACCACTGGTGGGGGAAACAACAGAATCACTCGAATAACCTTGCTCTTTTTACTTCGAAGCGCTGGTTTTTTATTCTGTGTTTCTTACCACTGGTGGGGGAAACAACAGAATTTCTCGAAGGACCAAAATGTTCACACTATAAACTTGTGCGTACATTTAATGAGTTCAATTCGGGTGTTTGAATCTAACTGACTCGCTACTGCGAGGGCTTCGCCTTTTATTCATTCTTACATAGGTTCTTATCATCTAATTATATAATGCAGCGCTTGTAAGACGCCGCAGTCTGCGTTTCTAAATGCAGCTGAGTTTTATTCTTAAATCTATGTTTGAGGCCTATGACCGCGCTAATCACCTCCCGCGTGGTCACATCTCTTGACACTTCGGCAATAGGCCGCTGCAATTGTACTTATCTGTAGTTGCCACTCATGCTGTCCTGTGACATGTTTATTGCAGCCCATAAATAGAATATGTTTATAGTTTGCCTACTTATCATGTCTTAACACATATTTAGACAGCTGTTGTTGTTGTGGACTTAGCTGCGCTTGAGCATAGTTGAAATTACGTTGAGCATTTCCAGAATTGCTTGGCGCTGAAGCTGCGACTGCTGCATAAGAGACACTTGTGCGGGCACTGTAGCTTCGTGGTGTCATCTGCTGTGTTGCTGGTTGAAATGCAATTTGGGGCACTTGTTTCCTTGCTATTCTAGCGGGGCCAGGCACAGGAAATTCCTGCGCGTACCTTGTTGGAGAATATTGATAGGCCACATTTCCATTAAGTGATCTAGTTTCGGTTGCCGATTTTTTTGGAGACTCCGATGACCGACGAAGATACTCCTGGTACGACTTGCAGCCTTTGTAGCTAGCTTTATGAGATCCTGAACAATGGAAGCAGGTAGGTGTTGCGTCAAGGGGGCGTATACACTCACTTGTTTGATGGCCCTCGCCACATCTGGCGCAATTGGGGTGTCGTCGGCAATATCTGGCAGTGTGGCCGTATCGCTGGCACCGTTTGCACTGTGCGACGTCTGTGGCTTTTCTCATCCGCTCCACCCTCACTTTTTGTCTGCAGAGGATTGTGATTTTGAAGACGTCATTTATCTTAGCGCACGGTTTGATGTTTATAAAAAAGAGATTTAACTTCTCTTCTCTGTTAGCTCTGGATGCAGGATTATGTATGTGGAGTACCTCAAAGCCGTATTTTTGCAGACTATCCTTGATATCCTTATTTAGAGTGCAGTGCCCTTCACAACAATTCGATGCGGCTTTTCAGTGTGCATTTGGTATGTGTGGAACTCCACACAATGTCTGTCCAGATGGTCTACAATAGCTCTGTACGTGTCACTATCCTTGGGGAAAATTCTGGTGGTTCCAAGGTTGCTCTTGGTGACCACATTGTTCACATCAGTGACCTCCCCTATGAATTCGAAGAGATCATTTATGCTACAGTCCGGGACAACAATTTGAGGTGGCTTTTCCATTTTTCTTGCTTGTTCTGGCTGGGCAGGGTCGTTGCTTTCAACAGTTATTTCGTCCTGTTGATCCTCTGCTGTGTCTTCTCTTTCTACTTCCATGTCCAGTAGCGCGAACCTGTTGCTAGAGCTTGGAAGGTCAGCTTCTCTAGTCGCTCTCTTAACACTTGCGATGGGTGAAGAAGGCTTTGCGTTTTTCCGTTTCATGCTTTTTTGCACTTGGGCCTGCAACATTTTTGATGCGGCCCCACTGATCAATGTATCTAAGTCAGTAGTGACACGCGGGGCAGCAGAAGAGCACTGAAGCGACGATTGATCATATTTGACCGGGTTCAACCCAGGGCCAAGTTTGCTTGCTGTAGCAGTTGCCATGGTGTCAGTGCTTGTGCTGTTTATACTGGTGAAGGTCCTGGTGCTGGTCGTGGGAGTGATGATGTTGCTACTCGTATTGCCAATATCAGTTAGGTTTGCTCTGCAAGCAGCCCGAAGCTCGGATGGGGATTTGCCAGCAAGGCGGTACATTTTTTCTTGCAAAGTCTGCTTATTACTAGGCAGCAAGTCAGAAACAGATTTTCTTTCAGCCATTTGGAAATCTTATATTTTTCGTTTGCGCCTCCAACGAAATCAACAACAAGCCCCTCTTGTGCGGCTGCGCGCCGGTGGAGGGGCTATGCCCGATGGGCAGCGTGCACTTATATGGCAAGCTGTTTTGTTCCTTTATTTTACCGTTTATTGCCGACTCCGCTAGCTGCGGCGTCCAAAAACGGAGCTTTGTGCAGACACAACCGATCGCTATTAATGCAGTTGCGCGTTAATGCAGTTGTGTTAACTAATTAGTGTTTTATTTTCCGGAAAAATTTATTTATTTATTTTTATTTTTTTTTTTTTCGGAAAATTTATAAATAAGCCAAAACGTGTTGACACTTCGGGCTCTGATCACTTGGAATCGGCTATGTCAAATGAATAAATGTTGAATTCGGTTGCAATAGCTTAGAAAACAAAAAAGGTTTCCATACAAAGACTTGTTTTCATATCGGTCGTTTGTATGGCAGCTATATGATATAGTGATCCGAATCGGACCAAACTTTCACAAATCGTGTATGGCTATGTCAAATGAATAAATGTGGAATTCGGTTGCAATAGCTTAGAAAACAAAAAAGGTTTCCATACAAAGACTTGTTTTCATACCGGTCGTTTGTATGGCAGCTATATGATATAGTGATCCGATCCAGACCAACCTTTCACAAATCGTGTACGGCTATGTTGCATGAATAAATGTTGAATTCGGTTGCACTAGCTTAGAAAACAAAAAAGGTTTCCATACAAAGACTTGTTTTCATATCGGTCGTTTGTATGGCAGCTATATGAGATAGTGATCCGATCCGAACCAACCTTTCACAAATCGTGTATAGCTATGTCAAATAAATAAATGTTGAATTCGGTTGCAATAGCTTGGAAAACAAAAAATGTTTCAATACAAAGACTTGTTTTCATATTGGTCGTTTGTATGGCAGCTACATGATATAGTAATCCGTTCCGAAACAAACTTTCACAAATCGTGTATAGCTATGTCAAATGAATAAATGTTGAATTCGGTTGCAATAGCTTAGAACACAAAAAAGGTTTCCATACAAAGACTTGTTTTCATACCGGTCGTTTGTATGGCAGCTATATGATATAGTGATCCGATCCGGACCAACCTTTCACAAATCGTGTATGGCTATATTGCATGAATAAATGTTGAATTCGGTTGCAATAGCTTAAAACACAAAAAAGGTTTCCATACAAAGACTTGTTTTCATATTGGTCGTTTGTATGGCAGCTATATGAGATAGTGATCCGATCCAGACCAAACTTTCGCAAATTATGTATGGCTATGTCAAATAAATAAACTTTGAATTCGGTTGCAATAGCTTAGAAAACAAAAAATGTTTCCATACAAAGACTTGTTTTCATATTGGTCGTTTGTATGGCAGCTATATGATATAGTGGTCCGATCCGGACCAACCTTTCACAAATCGTGTATGGCTATGTTGCGTGAATAAGTGATGAATTCGGTTGCAATAGCTTAGAAAACAAAAAGGGTTTCCATACAAAGACTTGTTTTCTTATCGGTCGTTTGTATGGCAGCTATATGATATAACGATCCGATCCGGACCAAACTTTCACAAATCTTGTATGGGTCTGTCAAATGAATAAACATTGAATTCGGTTGCAATAGTTTAAAAAACAAAAAAGGTTTCCATACAAAGACTTGTTTTCATATTGGTCGTTTGTATATCAGCTATATGATATAGTGGTCCGATCCGGACCAAACTTTCACAAATCGTGTATGGCTATGTCAAATAAATAAATGTTGAATTCGGTTGCAATAGCTTAGAAAACAAAAAATAATATAGCTTGGAAAATAAATAGCTTGGAAAACATAAAACGTTTCCATACAAAGACTTGTTTTCATATCGGTCGTTTGTATGGCAGCTATATGATATAGTGATCCGTTCCGGACCAAACTTTTACAAATTGTGTACCGCTATGTCAAATGAATAAATGTTGAATTCGGTTGCAATAGCTTAGAAAACAAAAAAGGTTTCCATACAAAGACATTTTTTCGTAATGGTCGTTTGTATGGCAGCTATATGATATAGTAATCCGTTCCGAAACAAACTTTCACAAATCGTGTATGGCTGCGTCAAATGAATAATTGTTGAATTCGGTTGCAATAGCTTAGAAAACATAAAACGTTTCCATACAAAGACTTGTTTTCATATCGGTCGTTTGTATGGCAGCTATATGATATATTGGTCCGATCCGGACCAAACTTTCACGAATCGTGTATGGCTATGTTGCATGAATAAATGTGGAATTCGGTTGCAATAGCTTAAAAAACAAAAAAGGTTTCCATACAAAGACTTGTTTTCATACCGGTCGTTTGTATGGCAGCTATATGATATAGTGATCCGATCCAGACCAACCTTTCACAAATCGTGTACGGCTATGTTGCATGAATAAATGTTGAATTCGGTTGCAATAGCTTAAAAAACAAAAAAGTTTTCCATACAAAGACTTGTTTTCATATTGGTCGTTTGTATGGCAGCTATATGAGATAGTAATCCGATCCGGACCAAACTTTCACAAAATATGTATGGCTATGTCAAATAAATAAATTTTGAATTCAGTTGCAATAGCTTAGAAAAGAAAAAAGGTTTCCATACAAAGACTTGTTTTCATATCGGTCGTTTGTATGGCAGCTATATGATATAGTAATCCGAACCGGACCAAACTTTCACAAATCCTGTATGGCTATGTCAAATGAATAAATGTGGAATTCGGTTGCAATAGCTTAGAAAACAAAAAAGGTTTCCATACAAAGACTTGTTTTCATACCGGTCGTTTGTATGGCAGCTATATGATATAGTGATCCGATCCAGACCAACCTTTCACAAATCGTGTACGGCTATGTTGCATGAATAAATGTTGAATTCGGTTGCAATAGCTTAAAAAACAAAAAAGGTTTCCATACAAAGACTTGTTTTCATATTGGTCGTTTGTATGGCAGCTATATGAGATAGTGATCCGATCCGGACCAAACTTTCACAAAATATGTATGGCTATGTCAAATAAATAAACGTTGAATTCGGTTGCAATAGCTTAGAAAACAAAAAAGGTTTCCATACAAAGACTTGTTTTCATATTGGTCGTTTGTATGGCAGCTATATGATATAGTGGTCCGATCCGGACCAACCTTTCACAAATCGTGTATGGCTATGTTGCGTGAATAAATTTTGAATTCAGTTGCAATAGCTTAGAAAAGAAAAAAGGTTTCCATACAAAGACTTGTTTTCATATCGGTCGTTTGTAAGGCAGCTATATGAGATTGTAGTCCGATCCGGACCAAACTTTCACAAATTGTGTATGGCTAATTTCAATGAATAAATGTTGAATTCGGTTGCAATAGCTTAAAAAACAAAAAAGGTTTCCATACAAAGACTTGTTTTCATATCGGTCGTTTGTATGGCAGCTATATGAGATAGTGATCCGATCCGGATCAAATTTTTACAAATTGTGTATGGCTTTATTACATGAATAAATGTTGAATTCGGTTGCAATACCTTGGAAAACAAAAAAGGTCCTCATACAAAAACTTGTTTTCATATTGGTCGTTTGTATATCAGCTATATGATATAGTGGTCTGATCCGGACCAAACTTTCACAAATCGTGTATGGCAATGTTGCATGAATAAATGTTGAATTCGGTTGCAATACTTAAAAAAACAAAAAAGGTTTCTATACAAAGACTTGTTTTCATATCGGTCGTTTGTGTGGCAGCTATATGATATAGTAATCCGATCCGGACCAAACTTTCACAAATAATGTATGGCTGTGTCAAATAAATAAACGTTGAATTCGGTTGCAATAGTTAAAAAAACAAAAAAGGTTTCCATACAAAGACTTGTTTTCATATTGGTCGTTTATATTGCAGCTATATGATATAGTGATCCGATCCGAACCAAATTTTCACAAATTGTGTATGGCTATTTTAAATAAATAAATGTTGAATTCGGTTGCAATAGCTTGGAAAACAAAAAGGTTTCCATACAAAGACTTGTTTTCATATTGGTCGTTTGTACGGCAGCTATATGATATAGTAATCCGATCCGGACCAAACTTTTACAAGTCGTGTATGGCTATGTTGCATAAATAAATGTTGAATTCGGTTGCAATAGCTTGGAAAACCAAAAAGGTTCCCATACAAAGACCTGTTTTCATATTGGTCGTTTGTATATTAGCTATATGATATAGTGGTCCGATCCGGACCAAATTTTCACAAAATCGTGTCCAATGAATAAGTGTTGAATTCGGTTGCAATAGCTTGGAAAACAAAAAAGGTTTCCATACAAAGACTTGTTTTCATATTGGTCGTTTATATTGCAGCTATATGAGATAGTGATCCGATACGGACCAACCTTTTACAAATCGTGTGTGGCTATGTCAAATAAATAAATGTTGAATTCGGTTGCAATAGCTTAGAAATAAAAAAAGGTTTCCATACAAAGACTTGTTTTCATATTGGTCGTTTGTATATTAGCTATATGATATAGTGGTCCGATCCGGACCAAACTTTCAAAAATCGTGTATAGCTATGTCAAATTAATAAGTGTTGAATTCGGTTGCAATAGCTTGGAAAACATATAACGTTTCCATACAAAAACTTGTTTTCATATTGGTCGTTTGTATATTAGCTATATGATATAGTGGCCCGATCCGGACCAAACTTTCAAAAATCGTGTATAGCTATGTCAAATTAATAAGTGTTGAATTCGGTTGCAATAGCTTGGAAAACATATAACGTTTCCATACAAAAACTTGTTTTCATATCGGTCGTTTGTATGGCACCTATATGAGATACTCATCCGATCCGGACCAACCTTTCACAAATCGTGTATGGCTGTGTCAAATAAATAAATGTTGAATGCGGTTGCAATAGCTTGGAAAACAAAAAGGGTTTCCATACAAAGACTTGTTTTCATATCGGTCGCTTGTATGGCAGCTATATGAGATAGTGATCCGATCCGGACCAACCTTTCGCAAATCGTGTACGGTTACGTCAAAAAAATAATTGTTGAATTCGGTTGCAATAGTTTGGAAAAAAAAAAGGTTTCCATACAAAGACTTGTTTTCATATCGGTCGTTTGTATGGCAGCTATACGATATAGTGATCTGATCCGGACCAAACTTTCACAAATCGTGTATGGCAATGTTGCATGAATAAATGTTGAATTCGGTTGCAATAGCTTAAAAAACAAAAAACGTTTCCATACAAAGACTTGTTTTCAAATCGGTCGTTTGTATGGCAGCTATATGAGATAGTGATCCGATCCAGACCAAACTTTTACAAATTGTGTATGGCTTTGTTGCATGAATAAATGTTGAATTTGGTTGCAATAACTTGGAAAACAAAAAAGGTTTCCATACAAAGACCTGTTTTCATATTGGTCGTTTGTATATTAGCTATATGATATAGTGGTCCGATCCGGACCAAACTTTCACAAATTGTGTATGGCTATATGAAATGAATAATTGTTGAATTCGGTTGCAATAGCTTGGAAAACAAAAAGGTTTCCATACAAAGACTTGTTTTCATATTGGTCGTTTGTACGGCAGCTATATGATATAGTGATCCGATCCAGACCAAACTTTTACAAATCGTGTATGGCTATGTTGCATGAATAAATGTTGAATTTGGTTGCAATAACTTGGAAAACAAAAAAGGTTTCCATACAAAGACCTGTTTTCATATTGGTCGTTTGTATATTAGCTATATGATATAGTGATCGGATCCGGACCAAATTTTCACAAATCGTGTATGGCTATGTTCATTGAATAAGTGTTGAATTCGGTTGCAATAGCTTGAAAAACATAAAACGTTTCCATACAAAGACTTGTTTTCATATCGGTCGTTTGTATGGCAGCTATATGATGTAGTGATCCGATCCGGACCAAACTTTCACAAATTGTGTATGGCTATATTAAATAAATAAATGTTGAATTCGGTTGCAATAGCTTGGAAAACAAAAAAGGTTTCCATACAAAGACTTGTTTTCATTTTGGTCGTTTGTACGGCAGCTATATGATATAGTGATCCGATCCGAACCAAATTTTTACAAATCGTGTATGGCTATGTTGCATAAATAAATGTTGAATTCGGTTGCATTAGCTTGGAAAACCAAAAGGTTCCCATACAAAGACCTGTTTCATATTGGTCGTTTGTATATTAGCTATATGATATAGTGGTCCGATCCGGACCAAATTTTCACAAATCGTGTATATCTATGTCCAATGAATAAGTGTTGAAATCGGTTGCAATAGCTTGGAAAACAAAAAAGGTTTCCATACAAAGACTTGTTTTCATATTGGTCCTTTATATTGCAGCTATATGAGATAGTGATCCGATCCGGACCAACCTTTTACAAATCGTGTATGGCTATGTCAAATAAATAAATGTTGAATTCGGTTGCAATAGCTATAAAAACAAAAAAGGTTTCCATACAAAGACTTGTTTTCATATCGGTCGTTTGTATGGCAGCTATATGATATAGTGGTCCGATCCGGACCAAACTTTCACAAATCGTGTATAGCTATGTTAAATTATTAAGTGTTGAATTCGGTTGCAATAGCTTGGAAAACAAAAAGGTTTCCATACAAAGACTTGTTTTCATTTTGGTCGTTTGTACGGCAGCTATATGATATAGTGATCCGATCCGAACCAAACTTTTACAAATCGTGTATGGCTATGTTGCATAAATAAATGTTGAATTCGGTTGCATTAGCTTGGAAAACCAAAAGGTTCCCATACAAAGACCTGTTTCATATTGGTCGTTTGTATATTAGCTATATGATATAGTGGTCCGATCCGGACCAAATTTTCACAAATCGTGTATATCTATGTCCAATGAATAAGTGTTGAAATCGGTTGCAATAGCTTGGAAAACAAAAAAGGTTTCCATACAAAGACTTGTTTTCATATTGGTCCTTTATATTGCAGCTATATGAGATAGTGATCCGATCCGGACCAAACTTTCACAAATTGTGTATGGCTATATTAAATAAATAAATGTTGAATTCGGTTGCAATAGCTTGGAAAACAAAAAAGGTTTCCATACAAAGACTTGTTTTCATATCGGTCGTTTGTATGGCAGCTATATGATATAGTGGTCCGATCCGGACCAAACTTTCACAAATCGTGTATAGCTATGTTAAATTATTAAGTGTTGAATTCGGTTGCAATAGCTTGGAAAACATATAACGTTTCCATACAAAAACTTGTTTTCATATCGGTCGTTTGTATGGCACCTATATGAGATACTCATCCGATCCGAACCAACCTTTCACAAATCGTGTATGGCTGTGTCAAATAAATAAATGTTGAATGCGGTTGCAATAGCTTGGAAAACAAAAAGGGTTTCCATACAAAGACTTGTTTTCATATCGGTCGCTTGTATGGCAGCTATATGAGATAGTGATCCGATCCGGACCAACCTTTCGCAAATCGTGTACGGTTACGTCAAAAAAATAATTGTTAAATTCGGTTGCAATAGTTTGGAAAAAAAAAAGGTTTCCATACAAAGACTTGTTTTCATATCGGTCGTTTGTATGGCAGCTATACGATATAGTGATTTAATCCGGACCAAACTTTCACAAATCGTGTATGGCAATGTTGCATGAATAAATGTTGAATTCGGTTGCAATAGCTTAAAAAACAAAAAACGTTTCCATACAAAGACTTGTTTTCAAATCGATCGTTTGTATGGCAGCTATATGAGATAGTGATCCGATCCGAACCAAACTTTCACAAATTGTGTATGGCTTTGTTGCATGAATAAATGTTGAATTTGGTTGCAATAACTTGGAAAACAAAAAAGATTTACATACAAAGACCTGTTTTCATATTGGTCGTTTGTATATTAGCTATATGATATAGTAGTCCGATCCGGACCAAACTTTTACAAATTGTGTATGGCTATATGAAATAAATAAATGTTGAATTCGGTTGCAATAGCTTGGAAAACAAAAAAGGTTTCCATACAAAGACTTGTTTTCATATTGGTCGTTTGTACGGCAGCTATATGATATAGTCATCCGATCCGGACCAAACTTTTACAAATCGTGTATGGCTATGTTGCATGAATAAATATTGAATTTGGTTGCAATAACTTGGAAAACAAAAAAGGTTTCCATACAAAGACCTGTTTTCATATTGGTCGTTTGTATATTAGCTATATGATATAGTGATCGGATCCGGACCAAATTTTCACAAATCGTGTATGTCCAATGAATAAGTGTTGAATTCGGTTGCAATAGCTTGAAAAACATAAAACGTTCCCATACAAAGACCTGTTTTCATATTGGTCGTTTGTATATTAGCTATATGATATAGTGGTCCGATCCGGACCAAATTTTCACAAATCGTGTATATCTATGTCCAATGAATAAGTGTTGAATTCGGTTGCAATAGCTTGGAAAACAAAAAAGGTTTCCATACAAAGACTTGTTTTCATATTGGTCGTTTATATTGCAGCTATATGAGATAGTGATCGGATCCGGACCAAATTTTCACAAATCGTGTATGTCCAATGAATAAGTGTTGAATTCGGTTGCAATAGCTTGAAAAACATAAAACGTTCCCATACAAAGACCTGTTTTCATATTGGTCGTTTGTATATTAGCTATATGATATAGTGGTCCGATCCGGACCAAATTTTCACAAATCGTGTATGGCTATGTCAAATAAATAAATGTTGAATTCGGTTGCAATAGCTTAGAAAACAAAAAAGGTTTCCATACAAAGACTTGTTTTCATATTGGTCGTTTGTATATTAGCTATATGATATAGTGGTCCGATCCGGACCAAACTTTCACAAATCGTGTATAGCTATGTCAAATTAATAAGTGTTGAATGCGGTTGCAATAGCTTGGAAAACATATAACGTTTCCATACAAAAACTTGTTTTCATATCGGTCGTTTGTATGGCACCTATATGAGATACTCATCCGATCCGGACCAACCTTTCACAAATCGTGTATGGCTGTGTCAAATAAATAAATGTTGAATGCGGTTGCAATAGCTTGGAAAACAAAAAAGGGTTTCCATACAAAGACTTGTTTTCATATCGGTCGCTTGTATGGCAGCTATATGAGATAGTGATCCGATCCGGACCAACCTTTCGCAAATCGTGTACGGTTACGTCAAAAAAATAATTGTTGAATTCGGTTGCAATAGCTTAGAAAACAAAAAAGGTTTCCATACAAAGACTTGTTTTCATATTGGTCGTTTGTATATTAGCTATATGATATAGTGGTCCGATCCGGACCAAACTTTCACAAATCGTGTATAGCTATGTCAAATTAATAAGTGTTGAATTCGGTTGCAATAGCTTGGAAAACATATAACGTTTCCATACAAAAACTTGTTTTCATATCGGTCGTTTGTATGGCACCTATATGAGATACTCATCCGATCCGGACCAACCTTTCACAAATCGTGTATGGCTGGGTCAAATAAATAAATGTTGAATGCGGTTGCAATAGTTTGGAAAAAAAAAGGTTTCCATACAAAGACTTGTTTTCATATCGGTCGTTTGTATGGCAGCTATACGATATAGTGATTTGATCCGGACCAAACTTTTACAAATCGTGTATGGCAATGTTGCATGAATAAATGTTGAATTCGGTTGCAATAGCTTAAAAAACAAAAAACGTTTCCATACAAAGACTTGTTTTCAAATCGTTCGTTTGTATGGCAGCTATATGAGATAGTGATCCGATCCGAACCAAACTTTTACAAATTGTGTATAACTTTGTTGCATGAATAAATGTTGAATTTGGTTGCAATAACTTGGAAAACAAAAAGGTTTCCATACAAAGACCTGTTTTCATATTAGTCGTTTGTATATTAGCTATATGATATAGTGGTCCGATCCGGACCAAACTTTCACAAATTGTGTATGGCTATATGAAATGAATAAATGTTGAATTCGGTTGCAATAGCTTGGAAAACAAAAAAGGTTTCCATACAAAGACTTGTTTTCATATTGGTCGTTTGTACGGCAGCTATATGATATAGTGATCCGATCCAGACCAAACTTTTACAAATCGTGTATGGCTATGTTGCATGAATAAGTGTTGAATTTGGTTGCAATAACTTGGAAAACAAAAAAGGTTTCCATACAAAGACTTGTTTTCATATTGGTCGTTTGTATGGCAGCTATATGATATAGTGATCGGATCCGGACCAAATTTTTACAAACCGTGTATGGCTATGTCAAATAAATAAATGTTGAATTCGGTTGCAATAGCTTAGAAAACAAAAAAGGTTTCCATACAAAGACTTGTTTTCATATTGGTCGTTTGTATATTAGCTATATGATATAGTGGTCCGATCCGGACCAAACTTTCACAAATCGTGTATAGCTATGTCAAATTAATAAGTGTTGAATTCGGTTGCAATAGCTTGGAAAACATATAACGTTTCCATACAAAAACTTGTTTTCATATCGGTCGTTTGTATGGCACCTATATGAGATACTCATCCGATCCGGACCAACCTTTCACAAATCGTGTATGGCTGTGTCAAATAAATAAATGTTGAATGCGGTTGCAATAGCTTGGAAAACAAAAAGGGTTTCCATACAAAGACTTGTTTTCATATCGGTCGCTTGTATGGCAGCTATATGAGATAGTGATCCGATCCGGACCAACCTTTCGCAAATCGTGTACGGTTACGTCAAAAAAATAATTGTTGAATTCGGTTGCAATAGTTTGGAAAAAAAAAAGGTTTCCATACAAAGACTTGTTTTCATATCGGTCGTTTGTATGGCAGCTATACGATATAGTGATTTGATCCGGACCAAACTTTCCAAAATCGTGTATGGCAATGTTGCATGAATAAATGTTGAATTCGTTTGCAATAGCTTAAAAACATAAAACGTTTCCATACAAAGACTTGTTTTCATATCGGTCGTTTGTATGGCAGCTATACGATATAGTGATTTGATCCGGACCAAACTTTCCAAAATCGTGTATGGCAATGTTGCATGAATAAATGTTGAATTCGGTTGCAATAGCTTAAAAAACATAAAACGTTTCCATACAAAGACTTGTTTTCATATCGGTCGTTTGTATGGCAGCTATATGAGATAGTGATCCGATCCAGACCAACCTTTTACAAATCGTGTACGGCTATGTCAAATAAATAAATGTTGAATTCGGTTGCAATAGCTTAGAAACCAAAAAAGGTTTCCATACAAAGACTTGTTTTCATATTGGTCGTTTGTATGGCAGCTATATGAATTAGTGATCCGATCCGGACCAAAGTTTCACAAATCGTGTATGGCCATGTCAAACAAATAAATGTTGAATTCGGTTGCAATAGCTTGGAAAACAAAAAAGGTTTCCATACAAAGACTTGTTTTCATATTGGTCATTTGTATATTAGCTATATGATATAGTGGTCCGATCCGGACCAAACTTTCACAAATCGTGTATAGCTATGTCAAATGAATAAGTGTTGAATTCGGTTGCAATAGTTTGGAAAACATAAAACGTTTCCATACAAAAACTTGTTTTCATATCGGTCGTTTGTATGGCACCTATTTGAGATACTCATCCGATCCGGACCAACCTTACACAAATCGTGTATGGCTATGTCAAATAAATAAATGTTGAATGCGGTTGCAATAGCTTGGAAAACAAAAAAGGTTTCCATACAAAGACTTGTTTTCATATCGGTCGTTTGTATGACAGCTATATGATATAGTGATCCGATCGGGACCAAACTCTTACAAATTGTGTATATTAATGTTGCATGAATAAATGTTGAATTCGGTTGCAATAGCTTAGAAAACAAAATAGGTTTCCATACAAAGACTTGTTTTCATATCGGTCATTTGTATGGCAGCTATATGAGATTGTAGTCCGATCCGGACCAAACTTTCATAAATGATGTATGGCTATGTCAAATGAATAAATGTTGAATTCGGTTGCAATAGCTTGGAAAACAATAAAAGGTTTGCATACAAAGACTTGTTTTCATATTGGTCGTTTATATTGCAGCTATATGATATAGTGATCCGATCCGGACCAAACTTTCACAAATCGTGTACGGCTCTGTTACATAATTAAATGTTGAATTCGGTTGCAATACCTTGGAAAACAAAAAAGGTCCTCATACAAAAACTTGTTTTCATAGTGGTCTGATCCGGACCAAACTTTCACAAATCGTGTATGGCAAGGTTGCATGAATAAATGTTGAATTCGGTAGCAATAGTTTAAAAAACAAAAAAGGTTTCCATACAAAGACTTGTTTTCATATCGGTTGTTTGTATGGCAGCTATACGATATAGTGATCCGATGCGGACCAAACTTTCACAAATCGTGTATGGCAATGTTTCATGAATAAATGTTGAATTTGGTTGCAATAGCTTAAAAAACAAAAAACGCTTCCATACAAAGACTTGTTTTCAAATCGGTCGTTTGTATGGCCGCTATATGAGATAGTGATCCGATCCGGACCAAACTTTTACAAATTGTGTATGGCTATGTTGCATGAATAAATGTTGAATTTGGTTGCAATAACTTGGAAAACAAAAAAGGTTTCCATACAAAGACCTGTTTTCATATTGGTCGTTTGTATATTAGCTATATGATATAGTGGTCGGATCCGGACCAAATTTTCACAAATTGTGTATGGCTATATTAAATAAATAAATGTTGAATTCGGTTGCAATAGCTTGGAAAACAAAAAAGAATTCCATACAAAAACTTGTTTTCATATTGGTCGTTCGTACGGCAGCTATATGATATAGTGATCCGATCCAGACCAAACTTTTACAAATCGTGTACGGCTATGTTGCATGAATAATTGTTGAATTCGGTTGCAATAGCTTGGAAAACCAAAAGGTTCCCATACAAAGACCTGTTTTCATATTGGTCGTTTGTATATTAGCTATATGATATAATGGTCCGATCCGGACCAAATTTTAACAAATTGTTATTAAACAAATAAATGTTGAACAACAAACAAAAGACTTGTTTTCATATTGGTCGTTTGTACGGCAGCTATATGATATAGTGATCCGATCCAGACCAAACTTTTACAAATCGTGTACGGCTATGTTGCATGAATAATTGTTGAATTCGGTTGCAATAGCTTGGAAAACCAAAAGGTTCCCATACAAAGACCTGTTTTCATATTGGTCGTTTGTATATTAGCTATATGATATAGTGGTCCGATCCGGACCAAATTTTCACAAATCGTGTATGGCTATGTCCAATGAATAAGTGTTGAATTCGGTTGCAATAGCTTAGAAAACAAAAAATAATATAGCTTGGAAAATAAATAGCTTAGAAAACAAAAAAGGTTCCCATACAAAGACTGGTTTTCATATTGGTCGTTTGTATGGCAGCTATATGAGATAGTGATCCGATCCGGACCAAACTTTCACAAATTATGTATGGCTATGTCGAATGAATGAATGTTGAATTCGGTTGCAATAGCTTGGAAAAAAAAGGTTTCCATACAAAGACTTGTTTTCATATTGGTCGTTTATATTGCAGCTATATGAGATAGTGATCCGATCCGGACAAACCTTTTACAAATCGTGTATGGCTATGTCAAATAAATAAATGTTGAATTCGGTTGCAATAGCTTAGAAAACAAAAAGGTTTCCATACAAAGACTTGTTTTCATATTGGTCGTTTGTATGGCAGCTATATGAATTAGTGATCCGATCCAGACCAAACTTTCACAAATTGTGTATGGCCATGTCAAACAAATAAATGTTGAATTCGGTTGCAATAGCTTGGAAAACAAAAAAGGTTTCCATACAAAGACTTGTTTTCATATTGGTCGTTTGTATATTAGCTATATGATATAGTGGTCCGATCCGGACCAAACTTTCACAAATCGTGTATAGCTATGTCAAATAAATAAGTGTTGAATTCGGTTGCAATAGCTTGGAAAACATAAAACGTTTCCATACCAAAACTTGTTTTCATATCGGTCGTTTGTATGGCACCTATATGAGATACTCATCCGATCCGGACCAACCTTTCACAAATCGTGTATGGCTGTGTTAAATAAATAAATGTTGAATGCGGTTGCAATAGCTTGGAAAACAAAAAAGGTTTCCATACAAAGACTTGTTTTCATATCGGTCGTTTGTATGGCAGCTATATGAGATAGTGATCCGATCCGGACCAAATTTTCACAAATCGTGTATGACTATGTTGCATGAATAAATGTGGAATTCGGTTGCAATAGCTTAAAAAACAAAAAAGGTTTCCATACAAAGACTTGTTTTCATACCGGTCGTTTGTATGGCAGCTATATGAGATAGTAATCCGATCCGGACCAAACTTTCACAAAATATGTATGGCTATGTCAAATAAATAAATTTTGAATTCAGTTGCAATAGCTTAGAAAAGAAAAAAGGTTTCCATACAAAGACTTGTTTTCATATCGGTCGTTTGTATGGCAGCTATATGATATAGTAATCCGAACCGGACCAAACTTTCACAAATCGTGTATGGCTATGTCAAATGAATAAATGTGGAATTCGGTTGCAATAGCTTAGAAAAACAAAAAAGGTTTCCATACAAAGACTTGTTTTCATACCGGTCGTTTGTATGGCAGCTATATGATATAGTGATCCGATCCAGACCAACCTTTCACAAATCGTGTACGGCTATGTTGCATGAATAAATGTTGAATTCGGTTGCAATAGCTTAAAAACAAAAAAGGTTTCCATACAAAGACTTGTTTTCATATTGGTCGTTTGTATGGCAGCTATATGAGATAGTGATCCGATCCGGACCAAACTTTCACAAAATATGTATGGCTATGTCAAATAAATAAACGTTGAATTCGGTTGCAATAGCTTAGAAAACAAAAAAGGTTTCCATACAAAGACTTGTTTTCATATCGGTCGTTTGTATGGCAGCTATATGAGATAGTGATCCGATCCAAACCAACCTTTCACAAATCGTGTATAGCTATGTCAAATAAAAAAATGTTGAATTCGGTTGCAATAGCTTGGAAAACAAAAAATGTTTCAATACAAAGACTTGTTTTCATATTGGTCGTTTGTATGGCAGCTATATGATATAGTAATCCGTTCCGAAACAAACTTTCACAAATCGTGTATGGCTGCGTCAAATGAATAATTATTGAATTCGGTTGCAATAGCTTAGAAAACAAAAAAGGTTTTCATACAAAGGCTTGTTTTCATATCGGTCGTTTGTATGGCATCTATATGATATAATGATTCGAACCGGACCAACCTTTCACAAATCGTGTATAGCTATGTCAAATGAATAAATGTTGAATTCGGTTGCAATAGCTTAGAAAACAAAAAAGGTTTCCATACAAAGACTTGTTTTCATACCGGTCGTTTGTATGGCAGCTATATGATATAGTGATCCGATCCAGACCAACCTTTCACAAATCGTGTATGGCTATATTGCATGAATAAATGTTGAATTCGGTTGCAATAGCTTAAAAAACAAAAAAGGTTTCCATACAAAGACTTGTTTTCATATTGGTCGTTTGTATGGCAGCTATATGAGATAGTGATCCGATCCAGACCAAACTTTCGCAAATTATGTATGGCTATGTCAAATAAATAAATGTTGAATTCGGTTGCAATAGCTTAGAAAACAAAAATAATATAGCTTGGAAAATAAATAGCTTGGAAAACATAAAACGTTTCCATACAAAGACTTGTTTTCATATCGGTCGTTTGTATGGCAGCTATATGATATAGTGGTCCGATCCGGACCAACCTTTCACAAATCGTGTATGGCTATGTTGCGTGAAAAAGTGATGAATTCGGTTGCAATAGCTTAGAAAACAAAAAAGGTTTCCATACAAAGACTTGTTTTCATATTGGTCGTTTGTATGGCAGCTATATGATATAGTGGTCCGATCCGACCAACCTTTCACAAATCGTGTATGGCTATGTTGCGTGAATAAGTGATGAATTCGGTTGCAATAGCTTAAAAAACAAAAAAGGTTTCCATACAAAGACTTGTTTTCATATTGGTCGTTTGTATGGCAGCTATATGAGATAGTGATCCGATCCAGACCAAACTTTCGCAAATTATGTATGGCTATGTCAAATAAATAAATGTTGAATTCGGTTGCAATAGCTTAGAAAACAAAAAATAATATAGCTTGGAAAATAAATAGCTTGGAAAACATAAAACGTTTCCATACAAAGACTTGTTTTCATATCGGTCGTTTGTATGGCAGCTATATGATATAGTGGTCCGATCCGGACCAACCTTTCACAAATCGTGTATGGCTATGTTGCGTGAAAAAGTGATGAATTCGGTTGCAATAGCTTAGAAAACAAAAAAAGGTTTCCATACAAAGACTTGTTTTCATATTGGTCGTTTGTATGGCAGCTATATGATATAGTGGTCCGATCCGGACCAACCTTTCACAAATCGTGTATGGCTATGTTGCGTGAATAAGTGATGAATTCGGTTGCAATAGCTTAGAAAACAAAAAGGGTTTCCATACAAAGACTTGTTTTCATATCGGTCGTTTGTATGGCAGCTATATGATATAGTGATCCGATCCAGACCAACCTTTCACAAATCGTGTATGGCTATATTGCATGAATAAATGTTGAATTCGGTTGCAATAGCTTAAAAAACAAAAAAGGTTTCCATACAAAGACTTGTTTTCATATTGGTCGTTTGTATATCAGCTATATGATATAGTGGTCCGATCCGGACCAAACTTTCACAAATCGTGTATGGCTATGTCAAATAAATAAATGTTGAATTCGGTTGCAATAGCTTAGAAAACAAAAAATAATATAGCTTGGAAAATAAATAGCTTGGAAAACATAAAACGTTTCCATACAAAGACTTGTTTTCATATCGGTCGTTTGTATGGCAGCTATATGATATAGTGATCCGTTCCGGACCAACCTTTCACAAATCGTGTACGGCTATGTTGCATGAATAAATGTTGAATTCGGTTGCAATAGCTTAGAAAACAAAAAAGGTTTCCATACAAAGACTTGTTTTCATATCGGTCGTTTGTATGGCAGCTATATGAGATAGTGATCCGATCCGAACCAACCTTTGACAAATCGTGTATAGCTATGTCAAATAAATAAATGTTGAATTCGGTTGCAATAGCTTGGAAAACAAAAAATGTTTCAATACAAAGACTTGTTTTCATATTGGTCGTTTGTATGGCAGCTACATGATATAGTAATCCGTTCCGAAACAAACTTTCACAAATCGTGTATGGCTGCGTCAAATGAATAATTATTGAATTCGGTTGCAATAGCTTAGAAAACAAAAAAGGTTTTCATACAAAGGCTTGTTTTCATATCGGTCGTTTGTATGGCATCTATATGATATAATGATTCGAACCGGACCAACCTTTCACAAATCGTGTATAACTATGTCAAATGAATAAATGTTGAATTCGGTTGCAATAGCTTAAAAAACAAAAAAGGTTTCGATACAAAGACTTGTTTTCATATTGGTCGTTTGTATGGCAGCTATATGAGATAGTGATCCGATCCAGACCAAACTTTCGCAAATTATGTATGGCTATGTCAAATAAATAAATTTTGAATTCAGTTGCAATAGCTTAGAAAAGAAAAAAGGTTTCCATACAAAGACTTGTTTTCATATCGGTCGTTTGTATGGCAGCTATATGATATAGTGATCCGTTCCGGACCAAACTTTCACAAATCTTGTATGGGTCTGTCAAATGAATAAACATTGAATTCGGTTGCAATAGTTTAAAAAACAAAAAAGGTTTCCATACAAAGACTTGTTTTCATATTGGTCGTTTGTATATCAGCTATATGATATAGTGGTCCGATCCGGACCAAACTTTCACAAATCGTGTATGGCTATGTCAAATAAATAAATGTTGAATTCGGTTGCAATAGCTTAGAAAACAAAAAATAATATAGCTTGGAAAATAAATAGCTTGGAAAACATAAAACGTTTCCATACAAAGACTTGTTTTCATATCGGTCGTTTGTATGGCAGCTATATGATATAGTGATCCGTTCCGGACCAAACTTTTACAAATTGTGTACCGCTATGTCAAATGAATAAATGTTGAATTCGGTTGCAATAGCTTAGAAAACAAAAAAGGTTTCCATACAAAGACTTGTTTTCATATTGGTCGTTTGTATGGCAGCTATATGATATAGTAATCCGTTCCGAAACAAACTTTCACAAATCGTGTATGGCTGCGTCAAATGAATAATTGTTGAATTCGGTTGCAATAGCTTAGAAAACATAAAACGTTTCCATACAAAGACTTGTTTTCATATCGGTCGTTTGTATGGCAGCTATATGATAGATTGGTCCGATCCGGACCAAACTTTCACAAATCGTGTATGGCTATGCCAAATAAATAAATGTTGAATTAGGTTGCAATAGCTTGGAAAACAAAAAAGGTTTCCATACAAAGACTGGTTTTCATATCGGTCGTTTGTATGGCAGCTATATGGTATAGTGATCCGAACCGGACCAAACTTTCACGAATCGTGTATGGCTATGTTGCATGAATAAATGTGGAATTCGGTTGCAATAGCTTAAAAAACAAAAAAGGTTTCCATACAAAGACTTGTTTTCATACCGGTCGTTTGTATGGCAGCTATATGATATAGTGATCCGATCCAGACCAACCTTTCACAAATCGTGTACGGCTATGTTGCATGAATAAATGTTGAATTCGGTTGCAATAGCTTAAAAAACAAAAAAGTTTTCCATACAAAGACTTGTTTTCATATTGGTCGTTTGTATGGCAGCTATATGAGATAGTAATCCGATCCGGACCAAACTTTCACAAAATATGTATGGCTATGTCAAATAAATAAATTTTGAATTCAGTTGCAATAGCTTAGAAACGAAAAAAGGTTTCCATACAAAGACTTGTTTTCATATCGGTCGTTTGTATGGCAGCTATATGATATAGTGATCCGTTCCGGACCAACCTTTCACAAATCGTGTACGGCTATGTTGCATGAATAAATGTTGAATTCGGTTGCAATAGCTTAGAAAACAAAAAAGGTTTCCATACAAAGACTTGTTTTCATATCGGTCGTTTGTATGGCAGCTATATGAGATAGTGATCCGATCCGAACCAACCTTTCACAAATCGTGTATAGCTATGTCAAATAAATAAATGTTGAATTCGGTTGCAATAGCTTGGAAAACAAAAAATGTTTCAATACAAAGACTTGTTTTCATATTGGTCGTTTGTATGGCAGCTACATGATATAGTAATCCGTTCCAAAACAAACTTTCACAAATCGTGTATGGCTGCGTCAAATGAATAATTATTGAATTCGGTTGCAATAGCTTAGAAAACAAAAAGGTTTTCATACAAAGGCTTGTTTTCATATCGGTCGTTTGTATGGCATCTATATGATATAATGATTCGAACCGGACCAACCTTTCACAAATCGTGTATAACTATGTCAAATGAATAAATGTTGAATTCGGTTGCAATAGCTTAGAAAACAAAAAAGGTTTCCATACAAAGACTTGTTTTCATACCGGTCGTTTGTATGGCAGCTATATGATATAGTGATCCGATCCAGACCAACCTTTCACAAATCGTGTATGGCTATATTGCATGAATAAATGTTGAATTCGGTTGCAATAGCTTAAAAAACAAAAAAGGTTTCCATTCAAAGACTTGTTTTCATATTGGTCGTTTGTATGGCAGCTATATGAGATAGTGATCCGATCCAGACCAAACTTTCGCAAATTATGTATGGCTATGTCAAATAAATAAACTTTGAATTCGGTTGCAATAGCTTAGAAAACAAAAAAGGTTTCCATACAAAGACTTGTTTTCATATTGGTCGTTTGTATGGCAGCTATATGAGATAGTGGTCCGATCCGGACCAACCTTTCACAAATCGTGTATGGCTATGTTGCGTAAATAAGTGATGAATTAGGTTGCAATAGCTTAGAAAACAAAAAGGGTTTCCATACAAAAACTTGTTTTCTTATCGGTCGTTTGTATGGCAGCTATATGATATAACGATCCGATCCGGACCAAACTTTCACAAATCTTGTATGGGTCTGTCAAATGAATAAACATTGAATTCGGTTGCAATAGTTTAAAAAACAAAAAGGTTTCCATACAAAGACTTGTTTTCATATTGGTCGTTTGTATATCAGCTATATGATATAGTGGTCCGATCCGGACCAAACTTTCACAAATCGTGTATGGCTATGTCAAATAAATAAATGTTGAATTCGGTTGCAATAGCTTAGAAAACAAAAAATAATATAGCTTGGAAAATAAATAGCTTGGAAAACATAAAACGTTTCCATACAAAGACTTGTTTTCATATCGGTCGTTTGTATGGCAGCTATATGATATAGTGATCCGTTCCGGACCAAACTTTTGACAAATTGTGTACGGCTATGTCAAATGAACAAATGTTGAATTCGGTTGCAATAGCTTAGAAAACAAAAAAGGTTTCCATACAAAGACTTGTTTTCATATTGGTCGTTTGTATGGCAGCTATATGATATAGTAATCCGTTCCGAAACAAACTTTCACAAATCGTGTATGGCTGCGTCAAATGAATAATTGTTGAATTCGGTTGCAATAGCTTAGAAAACATAAAACGTTTCCATACAAAGACTTGTTTTCATATCGGTCGTTTGTATGGCAGCTTATGATATATTGGTCCGATCCGGACCAAACTTTCACAAATCGTGTATGGCTATGCCAAATAAATAAATGTTGAATTCGGTTGCAATAGCTTAGAAAACAAAAAAGGTTTCCATACAAAGACTGGTTTTCATATCGGTCGTTTGTATGGCAGCTATATGGTATAGTGATCCGAACCGGACCAAACTTTCACGAATCGTGTATGGCTATGTTGCATGAATAAATGTGGAATTCGGTTGCAATAGCTTAAAAAACAAAAAAGGTTTCCATACAAAGACTTGTTTTCATACCGGTCGTTTGTATGGCAGCTATATGATATAGTGATCCGATCCAGACCAACCTTTCACAAATCGTGTACGGCTATGTTGCATGAATAAATGTTGAATTCGGTTGCAATAGCTTAAAAAACAAAAAAGGTTTCCATACAAAGACTTGTTTTCATATTGGTCGTTTGTATGGCAGCTATATGAGATAGTGATCCGATCCGGACCAAACTTTCACAAAATATGTATGGCTATGTCAAATAAATAAACGTTGAATTCGGTTGCAATCGCTTAGAAAACAAAAAGGTTTCCATACAAAGACTTGTTTTCATATCGGTCGTTTGTATGGCAGCTATATGAGATAGTGATCCGATCCGAACCAACCTTTCACAAATCGTGTATAGCTATGTCAAATAAATAAATGTTGAATTCGGTTGCAATAGCTTGGAAAACAAAAAATGTTTCAATACAAAGACTTGTTTTCATATTGGTCGTTTGTATGGCAGCTATATGATATAGTAATCCGTTCCGAAACAAACTTTCACAAATCGTGTATGGCTGCGTTAAATGAATAATTATTGAATTCGGTTGCAATAGCTTAGAAAACAAAAAAGGTTTTCATACAAAGGCTTGTTTTCATATCGGTCGTTTGTATGGCATCTATATGATATAATGATTCGAACCGGACCAACCTTTCACAAATCGTGTATAGCTATGTCAAATGAATAAATGTTGAATTCGGTTGCAATAGCTTAGAAAACAAAAAAGGTTTCCATACAAAGACTTGTTTTTATACCGGTCGTTTGTATGGCAGCTATTAGATATAGTGATCCGATCCAGACCAACCTTTCACAAATCGTGTATGGCTATATTGCAAGAATAAATGTTGAATTCGGTTGCAATAGCTTAAAAAACAAAAAAGGTTTCCATACAAAGACTTGTTTTCATATTGGTCGTTTGTATGGCAGCTATATGAGATAGTGATCCGATCCAGACCAAACTTTCGCAAATTATGTATGGCTATGTCAAATGAATAAATGTTGAATTCGGTTGCAATAGCTTAGAAAACAAAAAAGGTTTCCATACAAAGACTTGTTTTCATATTGGTCGTTTGTATGGCAGCTATATGATATAGTGGTCCGATCCGGACCAACCTTTCACAAATCGTGTATGGCTATGTTGCGTGAATAAGTGATGAATTCGGTTGCAATAGCTTAGAAAACAAAAGGGTTTCCATACAAAGACTTGTTTTCTTATCGGTCGTTTGTATGGCAGCTATATGATATAACGATCCGATCCGGACCAAACTTTCACAAATCTTGTATGGGTCTGTCAAATGAATAAACATTGAATTCGGTTGCAATAGTTTAAAAAACAAAAAAGGTTTCCATACAAAGACTTGTTTTCATATTGGTCGTTTGTATATCAGCTATATGATATAGTGGTCCGATCCGGACCAAACTTTCACAAATCGTGTATGGCTATGTCAAATAAATAAATGTTGAATTCGGTTGCAATAGCTTAGAAAACAAAAAATAATATAGCTTGGAAAATAAATAGCTTGGAAAACATAAAACGTTTTCATACAAAGACTTGTTTTCATATCGGTCGTTTGTATGGCAGCTATATGATATAGTGATCCGTTCCGGACCAAACTTTTACAAATTGTGTACCGCTATGTCAAATGAATACATGTTGAATTCGGTTGCAATAGCTTAGAAAACAAAAAAGGTTTCCATACAAAGACTTGTTTTCATATTGGTCGTTTGTATGGCAGCTATATGATATAGTAATCCGTTCCGAAACAAACTTTCACAAATCGTGTATGGCTGCGTCAAATGAATAATTGTTGAATTCGGTTGCAATAGCTTAGAAAACATAAAACGTTTCCATACAAAGACTTGTTTTCATATCGGTCGTTTGTATGGCAGCTATATGATATAGTGATCCGAACCGGACCAAACTTTTACGAATCGTGTATGGCTATGTTGCATGAATAAATGTGGAATTCGGTTGCAATAGCTTAAAAAACAAAAAAGGTTTCCATACAAAGACTTGTTTTCATACCGGTCGTTTGTATGGCAGCTATATGATATAGTGATCCGATCCAGACCAACCTTTCACAAATCGTGTACGGCTATGTTGCATGAATAAATGTTGAATTCAATTGCAATAGCTTAAAAAACAAAAAAGTTTTCCATACAAAGACTTGTTTTCATATTGGTCGTTTGTATGGCAGCTATATGAGATAGTAATCCGATCCGGACCAAACTTTCACAAAATATGTATGGCTATGTCAAATAAATAAATTTTGAATTCGGTTGCAATAGCTTAGAAAACAAAAAAGGTTTCCATACAAAGACTTGTTTTCATATCGGTCGTTTGTATGGCAGCTATATGAGATAGTGATCCGATCCGGACCAACCTTTCACAAATCGTGTATGGCTATGTCAAATAAATAAATGTTGAATTCGGTTGCAATAGCTTGGAAAACAAAAAAGTTTTCCATACAAAGACTTGTTTTCATATTGGTCGTTTGTATGGCAGCTATATGATATAGTAATCCGTTCCGAAACAAACTTTCACAAATCGTGTATGGCTGCGTCAAATGAATAATTATTGAATTCGGTTGCAATAGCTTAGAAAAAAAAAAGGTTTTCATACAAAGGCTTGTTTTCATATCGGTCGTTTGTATGGCATCTATATGATATAATGATTCGAACCGGACCAACCTTTCACAAATCGTGTATAGCTATGTCAAATGAATAAATGTTCAATTCGGTTGCAATAGCTTAGAAAACAAAAAAGGTTTCCATACAAAGACTTGTTTTCATACCGGTCTGTTGTATGGCAGCTATATGATATAGTGATCCGATCCAGATCAACCTTTCACAAATCGTGTATGGCTATGTTGCGTGAATAAGTGATGAATTCGGTTGCAATAGCTTAGAAAACAAAAGGGTTTCCATACAAAGACTTGTTTTCTTATCGGTCGTTTGTATGGCAGCTATATGATATAACGATCCGATCCGGACCAAACTTTCACAAATCTTGTATGGGTCTGTCAAATGAACAAACATTGAATTCGGTTGCAATAGTTTAAAAAAACAAAAAAGGTTTCCATACAAAGACTTGTTTTCATATTGGTCGTTTGTATATCAGCTATATGATATAGTGGTCCGATCCGGACCAAACTTTCACAAATCGTGTATGGCTATGTCAAATAAATAAATGTTGAATTCGGTTGCAATAGCTTAGAAAACAAAAAATAATATAGGTTGGAAAATAAATAGCTTGGAAAACATAAAACGTTTCCATACAAAGACTTGTTTTCATATCGGTCGTTTGTATGGCAGCTATATGATATAGTGATCCGAACCGGACCAAACTTTCACAAATTGTGTATGGCTATGTCAAATGAATAAATGTTGAATTCGGTTGCAATAACTTAGAAAACAAAAAAGGTTTCCATACAAAGACTTGTTTTCATACCGGTCGTTTGTATGGCAGCTATATGATATAGTGATCCGATCCAGACCAACCTTTCACAAATCGTGTATGGCTAAGTTGCATGAATATGTGTTGAATTCGGTTGCAATTGCTTAAAAAACAAAAAAGGTTTCCATACAAAGACTTGTTTTCATATTAGTCGTTTGTATGGCAGCTATATGAGATAGTGATCCGATCCGGACCAAACTTTCACAAAATATGTATGGCTATGTCAAATAAATAAATTTTGAATTCGGTTGCAATAGCTTAGAAAACAAAAAAGGTTTCCATACAAAGACTTGTTTTCATGTTGGTCGTTTGTATGGCAGCTATATGATATAGTGGTCCGATCCGGACTAAACTTTCACAAATAATGTATGGCTATGTTGCATGAATAAGTGTTGAATTCGGTTGCAATAGCTTAAAAAACAAAAAAGGTTTCCATACAAAGACTTGTTTTCATATTGGTCGTTTGTATGGCAGCTATATGAGATAGTGATCCGATCCGGACCAAACTTTCACAAAATATGTATGGCTATGTCAAATGAGTAAATTTTGAATTCGGTTGCAATAGCTTAGAAAAGAAAAAAGGTTTCCATACAAAGACTTGTTTTCATATCGGTCGTTTGTATGGCAGCTATATGAGATGGTGATCCGATCCGGACCAACCTTTCACAAATTGTGTACGGCTATGTCAAATAAATAAATGTTGAATTCGGTTGCAATAGCTTGGAAAACAAAAAATGTTTCAATACAAAGACTTGTTTTCATATTGGTCGTTTGTATGGCAGCTATATGATATAGTGATCTGATCTAGACCAAACTTTCACAAATTGTGTATCGCTATGTCAAATGAATAAATGTTGAATTGGGTTGCAATAGCTTAGAAAACAAAAAAGGTTTTCATACAAAGACTTGTTTTCATATCGGTCGTTTGTATGGCATCTATATGATATATTGATTCGAACCGGACCAAACATTCACAAATTGTGTATGGCTATGTCAAATGAATAAATGTTGAATTCAGTTGCAATAGCTTAAAAAACAAAAAAGGTTTCCATACAAAGACTTGTTTTCATATCGGTCGTTTGTATGGCAACTATATGAGATAGTGATTCGATCCGGACCAAACTTTTTACAAAATATGTATGGCTATGTCAGATAAATAAATTTTGAATTCGGTTGCAATAGCTTAGAAAACAAAAAAGGTTTCCATACAAAGACTTGTTTTCATATTGGTCGTTTGTATGGCAGCTATATGATATAGTGGTCCGATCCGGACTAAACTTTCACAAATTATGTACGGCTATGTTGCATGAATAAGTGTTGAATTCTGTTGCAATAGCTTAGAAAACAAAAGGGTTTCCATACAAAGACTTGTTTTCTTATCGGTCGTTTGTATGGCAGCTATATGATATAACGATCCGATCCGGACCAAACTTTCACAAATATTGTATGTCTATGTCAAATGAATAAATTTTGAATTCGGTTGCAATAGCTTAGAAAACAAAAAAGGTTTCCATACAAAGACTTGTTTTCATATCGGTCGTTTGTATGGCAGCTATATGAGATAGTGATCCGATCCGAACCAACCTTTCACAAATTGTGTACGGCTACGTCAAATAAATAAATGTTGAATTCGGTTGCAATAGCTTGGAAAACAAAAAATGTTTCAATACAAAGACTTGTTTTCATATTGGTCGTTTGTATGGCAGCTATATGATATAGTGATCCGATCCGGACCAAACTTTCACAAATCGTGTGTGGCTATGTCAAATGAATGAATGAATGTTGAATTGGGTTGCAATAGCTTAGAAAAGAAAAAAGGTTTTCATACAAAGACTTGTTTTCATATCGGTCGTTTGTATGGCATCTATATGATATATTGATTCGAACCGGACCAAACTTTCACAAATCGTGTACAGCTATGTCAAATGAATAAATGTTGAATTCAGTTGCAATAGCCTAAAAAACAAAAAAGGTTTCCATACAAAGACTTGTTTTCATATTGGTCGTTTGTATGGCAGCTATATGAGATAGTGATCCGCTCCAGCCCAAACTTTCACAAATTATGTATGGCTTTGTCAAATAAATAAATGTTGAATTCGGTTGCAATAGCTTAGAAAACAAAAAAGGTTTCCATACAAAGACTTGTTTTCATATTGGTCGTTTGTATGGCAGCTATATGATATAGTGGTCCGATCCGGACCAACCTTTTACAAATCGTGTACAGCTATGTCAAATAAATAAATGTTGAATTCGGTTGCAATAGCTTGGAAAACAAAAAATGTTTCAATACAAAGACTTGTTTTCATATTGGTCGTTTGTATGGCAGCTATATGATATAGTGATCCGATCTGGACCAAACTTTCACAAATTATGTATCGCTATGTCAAATAAATAAATGTTGAATTGGGTTGCAATAGCTTAGAAAACAAAAAAGGTTTTCATACAAAGACTTGTTTTCATATCGGTCGTTTGTATGGCATCTATATGATATATTGATTCGAACCGGACCAAACTTTCACAAATCGTGTACAGCTATGTCAAATGAATAAATGTTGAATTCAGTTGCAATAGCTTAAAAAACAAAAAAGGTTTCCATACAAAGACTTGTTTTCATATCGGTCGTTTGTATGGCAACTATATGAGATAGTGATTCGATCCGGACCAAACTTTTACAAAATATGTATGGCTATGTCAGATAAATAAATTTTGAATTCGGTTGCAATAGCTTAGAAAAACAAAAAGGTTTCCATACAAAGACTTGTTTTCATATTGGTCGTTTGTATGGCAGCTATATGATATAGTGGTCCGATCCGGACTTAACTTTCACAAATTATGTACGGCTATGTTGCATGAATAAGTTTTGAATTCGGTTGCAATAGCTTAGAAAACAAAAAGGGTTTCCATACAAAGACTTGTTTTCTTATCGGTCGTTTGTATGGCAGCTATATGATATAACGATCCGATCCGGACCAAACTTTCACAAATATTGTATGGCTATGTCAAATGAATAAATTTTGAATTCGGTTGCAATAGCTTAGAAAACAAAAAAGGTTTCCATACAAAGACTTGTTTTCATATAGGTCGTTTGTATGGCAGCTATATGAGATAGTGATCCGATCCGGACCAACCTTTCACAAATTGTGTACGGCTTCGTCAAATAAATAAATGTTGAATTCGGTTGCAATAGCTTGGAAAACAAAAAATGTTTCAATACAAAGACTTGTTTTCATATTGGTCGTTTGTATGGCAGCTATATGATATAGTGATCCGATCCGGACCAAACTTTCACAAATCGTGTATGGCTACGTCAAATGAATAAATGTTGAATTAGGTTGCAATAGCTTAGAAAACAAAAAAGGTTTTCATACAAAGACTTGTTTTCATATCGGTCGTTTGTATGGCATCTATATGATATATTGATTCGAACCGGACCAAACTTTCACAAATCGTGTACAGCTATGTCAAATGAATAAATGTTGAATTCAGTTGCAATAGCCTAAAAACAAAAAAGGTTTCCATACAAAGACTTGTTTTCATATTGGTCGTTTGTATGGCAGCTATATGAGATAGTGATCCGCTCCAGACCAAACTTTCACAAATTATATATGGCTATGTCAAATAAATAAATGTTGAATTCGGTTGCAATAGCTTAGAAAACAAAAAAGGTTTCCATACAAAGACTTGTTTTCATATTGGTCGTTTGTATGGCAGCTATATGATATAGTGGTCCGATCCGGACCAACCTTTCACAAATCGTGTATGGCTATGTTGCATGAATAAGTTATGAATTCGGTTGCAATAGCTTAGAAAACAAAAAGGGTTTCCATACAAAGACTTGTTTTCTTATCGGTCGTTTGTATGGCAGCTATATGATATAACGATCCGATCCGGACCAAACTTTCACAAATCTTGTATGGGTCTGTCAAATGAATAAACATTGAATTCGATTGCAATAGTTTAAAAAACAAAAAAGGTTTCCATACAAAGACTTGTTTCCATATTGGTCGTTTGTATATCAGCTATATGATATAGTGGTCCGATCCGGACCAAACTTTCACAAATCGTGTATGGCTATGTCAAACAAATAAATGTTGAATTCGGTTGCAATAGCTTAGAAAACAAAAAATAATATAGCTTGGAAAATAAATAGCTTGGAAAACATAAAACGTTTCCATACAAAGACTTGTTTTCATACCGGTCGTTTGTATGGCAGCTATATGATATAGTGATCCGATCCAGACCAACCTTTCACAAATCGTGTATGGCTATGTTGCATGAATAAATGTTGAATTCGGTTGCAATAGCTTAAAAAACAAAAAAGGTTTCCATACAAAGACTTGTTTTCATATTGGTCGTTTGTATGGCAGCTATATGATATAGTGGTCCGATCCGGACTAAACTTTCACAAATTATGTATAGCTATGTTGCAATAACAAGTGTTGAATTCGGTTGCAATAGCTTAAAAAACAAAAAAGGTTTACATACAAAGACTTGTTTTCATATTGGTCGTTTGTATGGCAGCTATATGAGATAGTGATCCGATCCGGACCAACCTTTTACAAATCGTGTATGGCTATGTCAAATGAATAAATTTTGAATTCGGTTGCAATAGCTTAGAAAACAAAAAAGGTTTCCATACAAAGACTTGTTTTCATATCGGTCGTTTGTATGGCAGCTATATGAGATACTGATCCGATCCGGACCAACCTTTCACAAATTGTGTACGGCTATGTCAAATAAATAAATGTTGAATTCGGTTGCAATAGCTTGGAAAACAAAAAATGTTTCAGTACAAAGACTTGTTTTCATATTGGTCGTTTGTATAGCAGCTATATGATATAGTGATCCGATCCCGACCAAACTTTCACAAATTGTGTATCGCTATGTCAATTGAATAAATGTTGAATTGGGTTGCAATAGCTTAGAAAACAAAAAAGGTTTTCATACAAAGACTTGTTTTCATATCGGTCGTTTGTATGGCATCTATATGATATATTGATTCGAACCGGACCAAACTTTCACAAATCGTGTACAGCTTTGTCAAATGAATAAATGTTGAATTCAGTTGCAATAGCCTAAAAAACAAAAAAGGTTTCCATACAAAGACTTGTTTTCATATTGGTCGTTTGTATGGCAGCTATATGAGATAGTGATCCGCTCCAGACCAAACTTTCACAAATTATGTACGGCTATGTAAAATAAATAAATGTTGAATTCGGTTGCAATAGCTTAGAAAACAAAAAAGGTTTCCATACAAAGACTTGTTTTCATATTGGTCGTTTGTATGGCAGCTATATGATATAGTGGTCCGATCCGGACCAACCTTTCAGAAATCGTGTATGGCTATGTTGCATGAATAAATGATGAATTCGGTTGCAATAGCTTAGAAAACAAAAAGGGTTTCCATACAAAGACTTGTTTTCTTATCGGTCGTTTGTATGGCAGCTATATGATATAACGATCCGATCCGGACCAAACTTTCACAAATCTTGTATGGGTCTGTCAAATGAATAAACATTGAATTCGGTTGCAATAGTTTAAAAAACAAAAAAGGTTTCCATACAAAGACTTGTTTCCATATTGGTCGTTTGTATATCAGCTATATGATATAGTGGTCCGATCCGGACCAAACTTTCACAAATCGTGTATGGCTATGTCAAACAAATAAATGTTGAATTCGGTTGCAATAGCTTAGAAAACAAAAAATAATATAGCTTGGAAAATAAATAGCTTGGAAAACATAAAACGTTTCCATACAAAGACTTGTTTTCATACCGGTCGTTTGTATGGCAGCTATATGATATAGTGATCCGATCCAGAGCAACCTTTCACAAATCGTGTATGGCTATTTTGCATGAATAAATGTTGAATTCGGTTGCAATAGCTTAAAAAACAAAAAAGGTTTCCATACAAAGACTTGTTTTCATATTGGTCGTTTGTATGGCAGCTATATGAGATAGTGATCCGATCCAGACCAAACTTTCACAAATTATGTATAGCTATGTTGCATGAATAAGTGTTGAATTCGGTTGCAATAGCTTAAAAAACAAAAAAGGTTTCCATACAAAGACTTGTTTTCATATCGGTCGTTTGTATGGCAACTATATGAGATAGTGATTCGATCCGGACCAAACTTTTACAAAATATGTATGGCTATGTCAAATAAATAAATTTTGAATTCGGTTGCAATAGCTTAGAAAACAAAAAAGGTTTCCATACAAAGACTTGTTTTCATATTGGTCGTTTGTATGGCAGCTATATGATATAGTGGTCCGATCCGGACTAAACTTTCACAAATTATGTACGGCTATGTTGCATGAATAAGTGTTGAATTCGGTTGCAATAGCTTAGAAAACAAAAAGGGTTTCCATACAAAGACTTGTTTTCTTATCGGTCGTTTGTATGGCAGCTATATGATATAGTGATCCGATCCGGACCAAACTTTCACAAATATTGTATGGCTATGTCAAATGAATAAATTTTGAATTCGGTTGCAATAGCTTAGAAAACAAAAAGGTTTCCATACAAAGACTTGTTTTCATATCGGTCGTTTGTATGGCAGCTATATGAGATAGTGATCCGATCCGGACCAACCTTTCACAAATTGTGTACGGCTACGTCAAATAAATAAATGTTGAATTCGGTTGCAATAGCTTGGAAAACAAAAAATGTTTCAATACAAAGACTTGTTTTCATATTGGTCGTTTGTATGGCAGCTATATGATATAACGATCCGATCTAGACCAAACTTTCACAAATCTTGTACAGCTATGTCAAATGAATAAATGTTGAATTCAGTTGCAATAGCCTAAAAAACAAAAAAGGTTTCCATACAAACACTTGTTTTCATATTGGTCGTTTGTATGGCAGCTATATGAGATAGTGATCCGCTCCAGACCAAACTTTCACAAATTATGTATGGCTATGTCAAATAAATAAATGTTGAATTCGGTTGCAATAGCTTAGAAAACAAAAAAGGTTTCCATACAAAGACTTGTTTTCAATTCGGTCGTTTGTATGGCAGCTATATGATATAGTGTTCCGATCCGGACCAACCTTTCACAAATCGTGTATGGCTATGTTGCATGAATAAGTGATGAATTCGGTTGCAATAGCTTAGAAAACAAAAAGGGTTTCCATACAAAGACTTGTTTTCTTATCGGTCGTTTGTATGGCAGCTATATGATATAACGATCCGATCCGGACCAAACTTTCACAAATCTTGTATGGGTCTGTCAAATGAATAAACATTGAATTCGGTTGCAATAGTTTAAAAAACAAAAAAGGTTTCCATACAAAGACTTGTTTCCATATTGGTCGTTTGTATATCAGCTATATGATATAGTGGTCCGATCCGGACCAAACTTTCACAAATCGTGTATGGCTATGTCAAACAAATAAATGTTGAATTCGGTTGCAATAGCTTAGAAAACAAAAAATAATATAGCTTGGAAAATAAATAGCTTGGAAAACATAAAACGTTTCCATACAAAGACTTGTTTTCATACCGGTCTGTTGTATGGCAGCTATATGATATAGTGATCCGATCCAGATCAACCTTTCACAAATCGTGTATGGCTATGTTGCGTGAATAAGTGATGAATTCGGTTGCAATAGCTTAAAAACAAAAAAGGTTTCCATACAAAGACTTGTTTTCATATTGGTCGTTTGTATGGCAGCTATATGAGATAGTGATCCGATCCAGACCAAACTTTCACAAATCATGTTTGGCTATGTTGCATGAATAAATGTTGAATTCGGTTGCAATAGCTTAGAAAACAAAAAGGTTTCCATACAAAGACTTGTTTTCATATTGGTCGTTTGTATGGCAGCTATATGATATAGTGGTCCGATCCGGACTAAACTTTCACAAATTATGTATGGCTATGTTGCATGAACAAGTGTTGAATTCGGTTGCAATAGCTTAAAAAACAAAAAGGTTTACATACAAAGACTTGTTTTCATATTGGTCGTTTGTATGGCAGCTATATGATATAGTGATCCGATCCAGACCAAACTTTCACAAAATATGTATCGCTATGTCAAATAAATAAATGTTGAATTCGGTTGCAATAGCTTGGAAAACAAAAAATGTTTCAATACAAAGACTTGTTTTCATATTGGTCGTTTGTATGGCAGCTATATGATATAACGATCCGATCCAGACCAAACTTTCACAAATTGTGTATCGCTATGTCAAATGAATAAATGTTGAATTGGGTTGCAATAGCTTAGAAAACAAAAAAGGTTTTCATACAAAGACTTGTTTTCATATCGGTCGTTTGTATGGCAGCTATATGAGATAGTGATCCGATCCGGACCAACCTTTCACAAATTGTGTACGGCTATGTCAAATAAATAAATGTTGAATTCGGTTGCAATAGCTTAGAAAACAAAAAAGGTTTCCATACAAAGACTTGTTTTCATATTGGTCGTTTGTATGGCAGCTATATGATATAGTGGTTCGATCCGGACCAACCTTTCAAAAATCGTGTATGGCTATGTTGCATGAATAAGTGATGAATTCGGTTGCAATAGCTTAGAAAACAAAAAGGGTTTCCATACAAAGACTTGTTTTTTTATCGGTCGTTTGTATGGCAGCTATATGATATAACGATCCGATCCGGACCAAACTTTCACAAATCTTGTATCGCTATGTCAAATAAATAAATGTTGAATTCGGTTGCAATAGCTTGGAAAACAAAAAATGTTTCAATACAAAGACTTGTTTTCATATTGGTCGTTTGTATGGCAGCTATATGATATAACGATCCGATCCAGACCAAACTTTCACAAATTGTGTATCGCTATGTCAAATGAATAAATGTTGAATTGGGTTGCAATAGCTTAGAAAACAAAAAGGTTTTCATACAAAGACTTGTTTTCATATCGGTCGTTTGTATGGCAGCTATATGAGATAGTGATCCGATCCGGACCAACCTTTCACAAATTGTGTACGGCTATGTCAAATAAATAAATGTTGAATTCGGTTGCAATAGCTTAGAAAACAAAAAAGGTTTCCATACAAAGACTTGTTTTCATATTGGTCGTTTGTATGGCAGCTATATGATATAGTGGTTCGATCCGGACCAACCTTTCAAAAATCGTGTATGGCTATGTTGCATGAATAAGTGATGAATTCGGTTGCAATAGCTTAGAAAACAAAAAGGGTTTCCATACAAAGACTTGTTTTTTTATCGGTCGTTTGTATGGCAGCTATATGATATAACGATCCGATCCGGACCAAACTTTCACAAATCTTGTATGGGTCTGTCAAATGAATAAACATTGAATTCGGTTGCAATAGTTTAAAAAACAAAAAAGGTTTCCATACAAAGACTTGTTTCCATATTGGTCGTTTGTATGGCAGCTATATGAGATAGTGATCCGATCCAGACCAAACTTTCACAAATCATGTTTGGCTTTGTCAAATGAATAAATGTTGAATTCAGTTGCAATAGCCTAAAAAACAAAAAAGGTTTCCATACAAAGACTTGTTTTCATATTGGTCGTTTGTATGGCAGCTATATGATATAGTGGTCCGATCCGGACTAAACTTTCACAAATTATGTATGGCTATGTTGCATGTACAAGTGTTGAATTCGGTTGCAATAGCTTAAAAAACAAAAAAGGTTTACATACAAAGACTTGTTTTCATATTGGTCGTTTGTATGGCAGCTATATGATATAGTGATCCGATCCAGACCAAACTTTCACAAAATATGTATCGCTATGTCAAATGAATAAACTTTGAATTCAGTTGCAATAGCTTAGAAAACAAAAAGGTTTCCATACAAAGACTTGTTTTCATATCGGTCGTTTGTATGGCAGCTATATGAGATAGTGATCCGATCCGGACCAACCTTTCACAAATTGTGTACGGCTATGTCAAATAAATAAATGTTGAATTCGGTTGCAATAGCTTAGAAAACAAAAAAGGTTTCCATACAAAGACTTGTTTTCATATTGGTCGTTTGTATGGCAGCTATATGAGATAGTGATCCGCTCCAGACCAAACTTTCACAAATTATGTACGGCTATGTCAAATAAATAAATGTTGAATTCGGTTGCAATAGCTTAGAAAACAAAAAAGGTTTCCATACAAAGACTTGTTTTCATATTGGTCGTTTGTATGGCAGCTATATGATATAGTGGTTCGATCCGGACCAACCTTTCAAAAATCGTGTATGGCTATGTTGCATGAATAAGTGATGAATTCGGTTGCAATAGCTTAGAAAACAAAAAGGGTTTCCATACAAAGACTTGTTTTTTTATCGGTCGTTTGTATGGCAGCTATATGATATAACGATCCGATCCGGACCAAACTTTCACAAATCTTGTATGGGTCTGTCAAATGAATAAACATTGAATTCGGTTGCAATAGTTTAAAAAACAAAAAAGGTTTCCATACAAAGACTTGTTTCCATATTGGTCGTTTGTATATCAGCTATATGATATAGTGGTCCGATCCGGACCAAACTTTCACAAATCGTGTATGGCTATGTCAAACAAATAAATGTTGAATTCGGTTGCAATAGCTTAGAAAACAAAAAATAATATAGCTTGGAAAATAAATAGCTTGGAAAACATAAAACGTTTCCATACAAAGACTTGTTTTCATACCGGTCGTTTGTATGGCAGCTATATGATATAGTGATCCGATCCAGAGCAACCTTTCACAAATCGTGTATGGCTATTTTGCATGAATAAATGTTGAATTCGGTTGCAATAGCTTAAAAAACAAAAAAGGTTTCCATACAAAGACTTGTTTTCATATTGGTCGTTTGTATGGCAGCTATATGAGATAGTGATCCGATCCAGACCAAACTTTCACAAATTATGTATAGCTATGTTGCATGAATAAATGTTGAATTCGGTTGCAATAGCTTAGAAAACAAAAAAAGGTTTCCATACAAAGACTTGTTTTCATATTGGTCGTTTGTATGGCAGCTATATGATATAGTGATCCGATCCGGACCAAACTTTCACAAATTATGTATCGCTATGTCAATTGAATAAGTGTTGAATTCGGTTGCAATAGCTTAAAAAACAAAAAAGGTTTACATACAAAGACTTGTTTTCATATTGGTCGTTTGTATGGCAGCTATATGATATAGTGATCCGATCCAGACCAAACTTTCACAAAATATGTATCGCTATGTCAAATAAATAAATGTTGAATTCGGTTGCAATAGCTTGGAAAACAAAAAATGTTTCAATACAAAGACTTGTTTTCATATTGGTCGTTTGTATGGCAGCTATATGATATAACGATCCGATCCAGACCAAACTTTCACAAATTGTGTATGGCTATGTCAAATGAATAAATGTTGAATTGGGTTGCAATAGCTTAGAAAACAAAAAAGGTTTTCATACAAAGACTTGTTTTCATATCGGTCGTTTGTATGGCATCTATATGATATATTGATTCGAACCGGACCAAACTTTCACAAATCGTGTACAGCTTTGTCAAATGAATAAATGTTGAATTCAGTTGCAATAGCCTAAAAAACAAAAAGGTTTCCATACAAAGACTTGTTTTCATATTGGTCGTTTGTATGGCAGCTATATGATATAGTGGTCCGATCCGGACTAAACTTTCACAAATTATGTATGGCTATGTTGCATGTACAAGTGTTGAATTCGGTTGCAATAGCTTAAAAAACAAAAAAGGTTTACATACAAAGACTTGTTTTCATATTGGTCGTTTGTATGGCAGCTATATGATATAGTGATCCGATCCAGACCAAACTTTCACAAAATATGTATCGCTATGTCAAATGAATAAACTTTGAATTCAGTTGCAATAGCTTAGAAAACAAAAAAGGTTTCCATACAAAGACTTGTTTTCATATCGGTCGTTTGTATGGCAGCTATATGAGATAGTGATCCGATCCGGACCAACCTTTCACAAATTGTGTACGGCTATGTCAAATAAATAAATGTTGAATTCGGTTGCAATAGCTTAGAAAATAAAAAAGGTTTCCATACAAAGACTTGTTTTCATATTGGTCGTTTGTATGGCAGCTATATGAGATAGTGATCCGCTCCAGACCAAACTTTCACAAATTATGTACGGCTATGTCAAATAAATAAATGTTGAATTCGGTTGCAATAGCTTAGAAAACAAAAAAGGTTTCCATACAAAGACTTGTTTTCATATTGGTCGTTTGTATGGCAGCTATATGATATAGTGGTTCGATCCGGACCAACCTTTCAAAAATCGTGTATGGCTATGTTGCATGAATAAGTGATGAATTCGGTTGCAATAGCTTAGAAAACAAAAAGGGTTTCCATACAAAGACTTGTTTTTTTATCGGTCGTTTGTATGGCAGCTATATGATATAACGATCCGATCCGGACCAAACTTTCACAAATCTTGTATGGGTCTGTCAAATGAATAAACATTGAATTCGGTTGCAATAGTTTAAAAAACAAAAAAGGTTTCCATACAAAGACTTGTTTCCATATTGGTCGTTTGTATATCAGCTATATGATATAGTGGTCCGATCCGGACCAAACTTTCACAAATCGTGTATGGCTATGTCAAACAAATAAATGTTGAATTCGGTTGCAATAGCTTAGAAAACAAAAAATAATATAGCTTGGAAAATAAATAGCTTGGAAAACATAAAACGTTTCCATACAAAGACTTGTTTTCATACCGGTCGTTTGTATGGCAGCTATATGATATAGTGATCCGATCCAGAGCAACCTTTCACAAATCGTGTATGGCTATTTTGCATGAATAAATGTTGAATTCGGTTGCAATAGCTTAAAAAACAAAAAAGGTTTCCATACAAAGACTTGTTTTCATATTGGTCGTTTGTATGGCAGCTATATGAGATAGTGATCCGATCCAGACCAAACTTTCACAAATTATGTATAGCTATGTTGCATGAATAAATGTTGAATTCGGTTGCAATAGCTTAGAAAACAAAAAAGGTTTCCATACAAAGACTTGTTTTCATATTGGTCGTTTGTATGGCAGCTATATGATATAGTGATCCGATCCGGACCAAACTTTCACAAATTATGTATCGCTATGTCAGTTGAATAAGTGTTGAATTCGGTTGCAATAGCTTTGAAAACAAAAAAGGTTTCTATACAAAGACTTGTTTTCCTATCGGTCGTTTGTATGGCAGCTATATGATATAGTGATCCGATCCAGACCATACTTTCACAAATCGTGTATGGGTCTGTCAAATGAATAAACGTTGAATTCGGTTGCAATAGTTTAAAAAACAAAAAAGGTTTCCATACAAAGACTTGTTTTCATATTGGTCGTTTGTATATCAGCTATATGATATAGTGGTCCGATCCAAACCAAACTTTCACAAATCGTGTATGGCTATGTCAAATAAATAAATGTTGAATTCGGTTGCAATAGCTTGGAAAACAAAAAGGTTTCCATACAAAGACTTGTTTTCATATTGGTCGTTTGTATATCAGCTATATGATATAGTGGTCCGATCCGGACTAAACTTTCACAAATTATGTATGGCTATGTTGCATGAACAAGTGTTGAATTCGGTTGCAATAGCTTAGAAAACAAAAAGGTTTCCATACAAAGACTTGTTTTCATATCGGTCGTTTGTATGGCAGCTATATGAGATAGTGATCCGATCCAGACCAACCTTTCACAAATTGTGTACGGCTATGTCAAATAAATAAATGTTGAATTCGGTTACAATAGCTTGGAAAACAAAAAATGTTTCAATACAAAGACTTGTTTTCATATTGGTCGTTTGTATGGCAGCTATATGATATAGTGATCTGATCCGGACCAAACTTTCACAAATTGTGTATCGCTATGTCAAATGAATAAATGTTGAATTGGGTTGCAATAGCTTAGAAAACAAAAAAGGTTTTCATACAAAGACTTGTTTTCATATTGGTCGTTTGTATGGCATCTATATGATATATTGATTCGAACCGGACCAAACTTTCACAAATCGTGTACACCTATGTCAAATGAATAAATGTTGAATTCAGTTGCAATAGCCTAAAAAACAAAAAAGGTTTCCATACAAAGACTTGTTTTCATATTGGTCGTTTGTATGGCAGCTATATGAGATAGTGATCCGCTCCAGACCAAACTTTCACAAATTATGTATGGCTATGTCAAATAAATAAATGTTGAATTCGGTTGCAATAGCTTAGAAAACAAAAAAAGGTTTCCATACAAAGACTTGTTTTCATATTGGTCGTTTGTATGGCAGCTATATGATATAGTGGTCCGATCCGGACCAACCTTTCAGAAATCGTGTATGGCTATGTTGCATGAATAAGTGATGAATTCGGTTGCAATAGCTTAGAAAACAAAAAGGGTTTCCATACAAAGACTTGTTTTCTTATCGGTCGTTTGTATGGCAGCTATATGATATAACGATCCAACGCGGACCAAACTTTCACAAATCTTGTATGGGTCTGTCAAATGAATAAACATTGAATTCGGTTGCAATAGTTTAAAAAACAAAAAAGGTTTCCATACAAAGACTTGTTTCCATATTGGTCGTTTGTATATCAGCTATATGATATAGTGGTCCGATCCGGACCAAACTTTCACAAATCGTGTATGGCTATGTCAAACAAATAAATGTTGAATTCGGTTGCAATAGCTTAGAAAACAAAAAATAATATAGCTTGGAAAATAAATAGCTTGGAAAACATAAAACGTTTCCATACAAAGACTTGTTTTCATACCGGTCGTTTGTATGGCAGCTATATGATATAGTGATCCGATCCAGAGCAACCTTTCACAAATCGTGTATGGCTATTTTGCATGAATAAATGTTGAATTCGGTTGCAATAGCTTAAAAAACAAAAAAGGTTTCCATACAAAGACTTGTTTTCATATTGGTCGTTTGTATGGCAGCTATATGATATAGTGATCCGATCCAGAGCAACCTTTCACAAATCGTGTATGGCTATTTTGCATGAATAAATGTTGAATTCGGTTGCAATAGCTTAAAAAACAAAAAAGGTTTCCATACAAAGACTTGTTTTCATATTGGTCGTTTGTATGGCAGCTATATGATATAGTGATCCGATCCGGACCAATCTTTCACAAATTATGTATCGCTATGTCAATTGAATAAGTGTTGAATTCGGTTGCAATAGTTTGGAAAACAAAAAAGGTTTCCATACAAAGACTTGTTTTCCTATCGGTCGTTTGTATGGCAGCTATATGATATAGTGATCCGATCCGGACCAACCTTTCACAAATTGCGTATGGCTATGTCAAATAATTAAATGTTGAATTCGGTTGCAATAGCTTGGAAAACAAAAAACGTTTCCATACAAAGACTTGTTTTCATATCGGTCGTTTGTATGGCAGCTATATGATATAGTGATCCGATCCAGACCATACTTTCACAAATCGTGTATGGGTCTGTCAAATGAATAAACGTTGAATTCGGTTGCAATAGTTTAAAAAACAAAAAAGGTTTCCATACAAAGACTTGTTTTCATATTGGTCGTTTGTATATCAGCTATATGATATAGTGGTCCGATCCAAACCAAACTTTCACAAATCGTGTATGGCTATGTCATATAAATAAATGTTGAATTCGGTTGGAATAGCTTAGAAAACAAAAAAGGTTTCCATACAGAAACTTGTTTACATACCGGTCGTTTGTATGGCAGCTATATGAGATAGTGATCCGATCCAGACCAAACTTTCACAAATCATGTTTGGCTATGTTGCATGAATAATTGTTGAATTCGGTTGCAATAGCTTAGAAAACAAAAAAGGTTTCCATACAAAGACTTGTTTTCATATTGGTCGTTTGTATGGCAGCTATATGATATAGTGGTCCGATCCGGACCAAACTTTCACAAATTATGTATGGCTATGTTGCATGAATAAATGTTGAATTCGGTTGCAATAGCTTAAAAAACAAAAAAGGTTTCCATAAAAAGACTTGTTTTCATATTGGTCGTTTGTATGGCAGCTATATGAGATAGTGATCCGATCCGGACCAAACTTTCACAAAATATGTATGGCTATGTCAGATGAATAAATGTTGAATTCGGTTGCAATAGCTTAGAAAACAAAAAAGGTTTCCATGCAAAGACTTGTTTTCATATTGGTCGTTTGTATGGCAGCTATATGAGATAGTAGTCCGATCCGGACCAAACTTTCAAAAAATATGTATATCTATGTCAAATGAATAAATGTTGAATTCGGTTGCAATAGCTTAGAAAACAAAAAGGGTTTCCATACAAAGACTTGTTTTCTTATCGGTCGTTTGTATGGCAGCTATATGATATAACGATCCGATCCGGACCAAACTTTCACAAATCTTGTATGGGTCTGTCAAATGAATAAACGTTGAATTCGGTTGCAATAGTCTAAAAAACAAAAAAGGTTTCCATACAAGGACTTGTTTTCATATTGGTCGTTTGTACATCAGCTATATGATATAGTGGTCCGATCCGGACCAAACTTTCACAAATCGTGTATGGCTATGTCAAATAAATAAATGTTGAATTCGGTTGCAATAGCTTGGAAAACAAAAAATGTTAAAATACAAAGACTTGTTTTCATATTGGTCGTTTGTATGGCAGCTATATGATATAGTGATCCGAACCGGACCAAACTTTCACAAATCGTGTACAGCTATGTCAAATGAATAACTGTTGAATTCAGTTGCAATAGCTTAGAAAACAAAAAAGGTTTCTATACAAAGACTTGTTTTCATACCGGTCGTTTGTATGGCAGCTATATGATATAGTTATCCGATCCAGACCAACCTTTCACAAATCGTGTATGGCTATGTTGTATGAATAAATGTTGAATTCGGTTGCAATAGCTTAAAAAACAAAAAGGTTTCCATACAAAGACTTGTTTTCATATTGGTCGTTTGTATGGCAGCTATATGAGATAGTGATCCGATCCAGACCAAACTTTCGCAAATTATGTATGGCTATGTCAAATAAATAAATGTTGAATTCGGTTGCAATAGCTTGGAAAACAAAAAAGGTTTCCATACAAAGACTTGTTTTCATATTGGTCGTTTGTATGGCAGCTATATGATATAGTGGTCCGCTCCGGACCAACCTTTCACAAATCGTGTATGGCTATGTTGCATGAATAAGTGATGAATTCGGTTGCAATAGCTTAGAAAACAAAAAGGGTTTCCATACAAAGACTTGTTTTCCTATCGGTCGTTTGTATGGCAGCTATATGAGATAGTGATCCGATCCGGACCAAACTTTCAAAAAATATGTATGGCTATGTCAAATGAATAAATGTTGAATTCGGTTGCAATAGCTTAGAAAACAAAAAGGGTTTCCATACAAAGACTTGTTTTCTTATCGGTCGTTTGCATGGCAGCTATATGGTAAACCGATCCGATCCGGACCAAACTATCACAAATCTTGTATGGGTCTGTCAAATGAATAAACATTGAATTCGGTTGCAATAGTTTAAAAAACAAAAAAGGTTTCCATACAAAGACTTGTTTTCATATTGGTCGTTTGTATATCAGCTATATGATATAGTGGTCCGATCCGGACCAAACTTTCACAAATCGTGTATGGCTATGTCAAATAAATAAATGTTGAATTCGGTTGCAATAGCTTAGAAAACAAAAAATAATATAGTTGGAAAATAAATAGCTTGGAAAACATAAAACGTTTCCATACAAAGACTTGTTTTCATACCGGTCGTTTGTATGGCAGCTATATGATATAGTGATCCGATCCAAACCAACCTTTCACAAATCGTGTATGGCTATGTTGCATGAATAAATGTTGAATTCGGTTGCAATAGCTTAAAAAACAAAAAGGTTTCCATACAAAGACTTGTTTTCATATTGGTCGTTTGTATGGCAGCTATATGAGATAGTGATCCGATCTGGACCAACCTTTCACAAATTATGTATAGCTATGTTGCACAAATAAATGTTGAATTCGGTTGCAATAGCTTGGAAAACAAAAAAGGTTTCCATACAAAGACTTGTTTTCCTATCGGTCGTTTGTATGGCAGCTATATGAGATAGTAATCCGATCCGAACCAACCTTTCACAAATCGTGTATGGCTATGTCAAATAAATAAATGTTGAATTCGGTTGCAATAGCTTGGAAAACAAAAAACGTTTCCATACAAAGACTTGTTTTCATATCGGTCGTTTGTATGTCAGCTATATATATAGTGATCCGATCCAGACCAAACTTTCACAAATCGTGTATGGGTCTGTCAAATGAATAAACGTTGAATTCGGTTGCAATAGTTTAAAAAACAAAAAGGTTTCCATACAAAGACTTGTTTTCATATTGGTCGTTTGTATATCAGCTATATGATATAGTGGTCCGATCCAAACCAAACTTTCACAAATCGTGTATGGCTATGTCAAATAAATAAATCTTGAATTCGGTTGCAATAGCTTAGAAAACAAAAAGGTTTCCATACAAAGACTTGTTTTCATATTGGTCGTTTGTATATCAGCTATATGATATAGTGGTCCGATCCAAACCAAACTTTCACAAATCGGGTATGGCTATGTCAAATAAATAAATGTTGAATTCGGTTGGAATAGCTTAGAAAACAAAAAAGGTTTCCGTACAAAGACTTGTTTTCATATTGGTCGTTTGTATGGCAGCTATATGATATAGTGATCCGATCCGGACCAACCTTTCACAAATCGTGTATGGCTTTGTTGCATAAATTAATGTTTAATTCGGTTGCAATACCTTAAAAAACAAAAAAGGTTTCCATACAAAGACTTGTTTTCATATTGGTCGTTTGTATGGCAGCTATATGATATAGTAATCCGATCCGGACCAAACTTTCACAAATTATGTATGTCTATGTTGCATGAAAAAATGTTGAATTCGGTTGCAATAGCTTAGAAAACAAAAAAGGTTTCCATACAAAGACTTGTTTTCCTATCGGTCGTTTGTATGGCAGCTATATGAGATAGTGATCCGATTCGGACCAACCTTTCACAAATTGTGTATGGCTATGTCAAATAATTAAATGTTGAATTCGGTTGCAATAGCTTGGAAAACAAAAACGATTCCATACAAAGACTTGTTTTCATATCGGTCGTTTGTATGGCAGCTATATATATAGTGATCCGATCCAGACCATACTTTCACAAATCGTGTATGGGTCTGTCAAATGAATAAACGTTGAATTCGGTTGCAATAGTTTAAAAAACAAAAAAGGTTTCCATACAAAGACTTGTTTTCATATTGGTCGTTTGTATATCAGCTATATGATATAGTGGTCCGATCCAAACCAAACTTTCACAAATCGTGTATGGCTATGTCAAATAAATAAATGTTGAATTCGGTTGGAATAGCTTAGAAAACAAAAAAAATTTCCATACAAAGACTTGTTTACATACCGGTCGTTTGTATGACAGCTATATGAGATAGTGATCCAATCCAGACCAAACTTTCACAAATCATGTTTAGCTATGTTGCATGAATAATTGTTGAATTCGGTTGCAATAGCTTAGAAAACAAAAAAGGTTTCCATACAAAGACTTGTTTTCATACCGGTCGTTTGTATGGCAGCTATATGATATAGTGGTCCGATCCGGACCAAACTTTTACAAATTATGTATGGCTATGTTGCATGAACAAATGTTGAATTCGGTTGCAATAGCTTAAAAAACAAAAAAGGTTTCCATACAAAGACTTGTTTTCATATCGGTCGTTTGTATGGCAGCTATATGATTTAGTAATCCGATCCGGACCAAACTTTTACAAATTGTGTATCGCTATGTCAAATAAATAAATGTTGAATTCGGTTGCAATAGCTTAGAAAACAAAAAAGGTTTCCATACAAAGACTTGTTTTCATATCGGTCGTTTGTATGGCAGCTATATGAGATAGTGATCCGATCCAGACCAAACTTTCACAAATTATGTATAGCTATGTCAAATAAATAAATGTTGAATTCAGTTGCAATAGCTTGGAAAACAAAAAAGGTTTCCATACAAAGACTTGTTTTCATATTGGTCGTTTGTATGGCAGCTATATGAGATAGTGATCCGATCCGGACCAAACTTTCAAAAAATATGTATGGCTATGTCAAATGAGTAAATTTTGAATTCAGTTGCAATAGCTTAGAAAACAAAAAGGGTTTCCATACAAAGACTTGTTTTCTTATCGGTCGTTTGTATGGCAGCTATATGATATAACGATCCGATCCGAACCAAACTTTCACAAATCTTGTATGGGTCTGTCAAATGAATAAACATTGAATTCGGTTGCAATAGTCTAAAAAACAAAAAAGGTTTCCATACAAAGACTTGTTTTCATATTGGTCGTTTGTACATCAGCTATATGATATAGTGGTCGGATCCGGACCAAACTTTCACAAATCGTGTATGGCTATGTCAAATAAATAAATGTTGAATTCGGTTGCAATAGCTTGGAAAACAAAAAATGTTAAAATACAAAGACTTGTTTTCATATTGGTCGTTTGTATGGCAGCTATATGAGATAGTGATCCGATCCAGACTAACCTTTTACAAATTATGTATGGCTATGTTGCATGAATAAATGTTGAATTCGGTTGCAATAGCTTAGAAAACAAAAAAGGTTTTCATACAAAGACTTGTTTTCATACCGGTCGTTTGTATGGCAGCTATTAAAGATAGTGATCCGATCCAGACCAAACTTTCACAAATCATGTTTGGCTATGTTGCATGAATAAATTTTGAATTCGGTTGCAATAGCTTAGAAAACAAAAAAGGTTTCCATACAAAGACTTGTTTTCATATTGGTCGTTTGTATGGCAGCTATATGATATAGTGGTCCGATCCAGACCAAACTTTTACAAATTATGTATGGCTATGTTGCATAAATAAATGTTGAATTCGGTTGCAATAGCTTAAAAAACAAAAAAGGTTTCCATACAAAGACTTGTTTTCATATTGGTCGTTTGTATGGCAGCTATATGAGATAGTGATCCGATCCGAACCAAACTTTCACAAAATATGAATGGCTATGTCAATTGAATAAGTGTTGAATTCGGTTGCAATAGCTTGGAAAACAAAAAAGGTTTCCATACAAAGACTTGTTTTCCTATCGGTCGTTTGTATGGCAGCTATATATATAGTGATCCGATCCAGACCAAACTTTCACAAATCGTGTATGGGTCTGTCAAATGAATAAACGTTGAATTCGGTTGCAATAGTTTAAAAAACAAAAAAGGTTTCCATACAAAGACTTGTTTTCATATTGGTCGTTTGTATATCAGCTATATGATATAGTGGTCCGATCCAAACCAAACTTTCACAAATCGTGTATGGCTATGTCAAATAAATAAATCTTGAATTCAGTTGCAATAGCTTAGAAAACAAAAAAGGTTTCCGTACAAAGACTTGTTTTCATATTGGTCGTTTGTATGGCAGCTATATGATATAGTGATCCGATCCGGACCAACCTTTCACAAATTGTGTATGGCTATGTCAAATAAATAAATGTTGAATTCGGTTGCAATAACTTAGAAAACAAAAAAGGTTTCCATACAAAGACTTGTTTTCATACCGGTCGTTTGTATGGCAGCTATATGATATAGTGATCCGATCCAGACCAACCTTTCACAAATCGTGTATGGCTATGTTGCATGAATAAATGTTGAATTCGGTTGCAATAGCTTAAAAACAAAAAAGGTTTCCATACAAAGACTTGTTTTCATATTGGTTGTTTGTATGGCAGCTATATGAGGTAGTAATCCGATCCAGACCAAACTTTCACAAATTATGTATAGCTATGTTGCATAAATAAATGTTGAATTCGGTTGCAATAGCTTAGAAAACAAAAAGGTTTCCATACAAAGACTTGTTTTCATATTGGTCGTTTGTATGGCAGCTATATGATATAGTGATCCGATCCGGACCAAACTTTCACAAATTATGTATGGCTATGTTGCATAAATAAATGTTGAATTCGGTTGCAATAGCTTAGAAAACAAAAAAAGGTTTTCATACAAAGACTTGTTTTCATACCGGTCGTTTGTATGGCAGCTATTAAAGATAGTGGTCCGATCCAGACCAAACTTTCACAAATCATGTTTGGCTATGTTGTATGAATAAATTTTGAATTCGATTGCAATAGCTTAGAAAACAAAAAGGTTTCCATACAAAGACTTGTTTTCATATTGGTCGTTTGTATGGCAGCTATATGATATAGTGGTCCGATCCAGACCAAACTTTTACAAATTATGTATGGCTATGTTGCATAAATAAATGTTGAATTCGGTTGCAATAGCTTAAAAAACAAAAAGGTTTCCATACAAAGACTTGTTTTCATATTGGTCGTTTGTATGGCAGCTATATGAGATAGTGATCCGATCCGGACCAAACTTTCACAAAATATGAATGGCTATGTCAATTGAATAAGTGTTGAATTCGGTTGCAATAGCTTGGAAAACAAAAAAGGTTTCCATACAAAGACTTGTTTTCCTATCGGTCGTTTGTATGGCAGCTATATATATAGTGATCCGATCCAGACCAAACTTTCACAAATCGTGTATGGGTCTGTCAAATGAATAAACGTTGAATTCGGTTGCAATAGTTTAAAAAACAAAAAAGGTTTCCATACAAAGACTTGTTTTCATATTGGTCGTTTGTATATCAGCTATATGATATAGTGGTCCGATCCAAACCAAACTTTCACAAATCGTGTATGGCTATGTCAAATAAATAAATCTTGAATTCAGTTGCAATAGCTTAGAAAACAAAAAAGGTTTCCGTACAAAGACTTGTTTTCATATTGGTCGTTTGTATGGCAGCTATATGATATAGTGATCCGATCCGGACCAACCTTTCACAAATTGTGTATGGCTATGTCAAATAAATAAATGTTGAATTCGGTTGCAATAACTTAGAAAACAAAAAAGGTTTCCATACAAAGACTTGTTTTCATACCGGTCGTTTGTATGGCAGCTATATGATATAGTGATCCGATCCAGACCAACCTTTCACAAATCGTGTATGGCTATGTTGCATGAATAAATGTTGAATTCGGTTGCAATAGCTTAAAAAACAAAAAAGGTTTCCATACAAAGACTTGTTTTCATATTGGTTGTTTGTATGGCAGCTATATGAGGTAGTAATCCGATCCAGACCAAACTTTCACAAATTATGTATAGCTATGTTGCATAAATAAATGTTGAATTCGGTTGCAATAGCTTAGAAAACAAAAAAGGTTTCCATACAAAGACTTGTTTTCATATTGGTCGTTTGTATGGCAGCTATATGATATAGTGATCCGATCCGGACCAAACTTTCACAAATTATGTATGGCTATGTTGAATAAATAAATGTTGAATTCGGTTGCAATAGCTTAGAAAACAAAAAAGGTTTTCATACAAAGACTTGTTTTCATACCGGTCGTTTGTATGGCAGCTATTAAAGATAGTGGTCCGATCCAGACCAAACTTTCACAAATCATGTTTGGCTATGTTGTATGAATAAATTTTGAATTCGATTGCAATAGCTTAGAAAACAAAAAAGGTTTCCATACAAAGACTTGTTTTCATATTGGTCGTTTGTATGGCAGCTATATGATATAGTGGTCCGATCCAGACCAAACTTTTACAAATTATGTATGGCTATGTTGCATAAATAAATGTTGAATTCGGTTGCAATAGCTTAAAAAACAAAAAAGGTTTCCATACAAAGACTTGTTTTCATATTGGTCGTTTGTATGGCAGCTATATGAGATAGTAATCCGATCCGGACCAAACTTTCACAAAATATGTATGGCTATGTCAATTGAATAAGTGTTGAATTCGGTTGCAATAGCTTGGAAAACAAAAAAGGTTTCCATACAAAGACTTGTTTTCCTATCGGTCGTTTGTATGGCAGCTATATGAGATAGTAATACGATCCGGACCAACCTTTCACAAATCGTGTATGGCTATGTCAAATAAATAAATGTTGAATTCGGTTGCAATAGGTTGGAAAACAAAAAACGTTTCCATACAAAGACTTGTTTTCATATCGGTCGTTTGTATGGCAGCTATATATATAGTGATCCGATCCAGACCAAACTTTCACAAATCGTGTATGGGTCTGTCAAATGAATAAACGTTGAATTCGGTTGCAATAGTTTAAAAAACAAAAAAGGTTTCCATACAAAGACTTGTTTTCATATTGGTCGTTTGTATATCAGCTATATGATATAGTGGTCCGATCCAAACCAAACTTTCACAAATCGTGTATGGCTATGTCAAATAAATAAATGTTGAATTCGGTTGCAATAGCTTAAAAAACAAAAAAGGTTTCCGTACAAAGACTTGTTTTCATATTGGTCGTTTGTATGGCAGCTATATGATATAGTGATCCGATCCGGACCAACCTTTCACAAATTGTGTATGGCTATGTCAAATGAATAAATGTTGAATTCGATTGCAATAACTTAGAAAACAAAAAAGGTTTCCATACAAAGACTTGTTTTCATACCGGTCGTTTGTATGGCAGCTATATGATATAGTGATCCGATCCAGACCAACCTTTCACAAATCGTGTATGGCTATGTTGCATAAATAAATGTTGAATTCGGTTGCAATAGCTTAAAAAACAAAAAAGGTTTCCATACAAAGACTTGTTTTCATATTGGTCGTTTGTACGGCAGCTATATGAGATAGTGATCCGATCCAGACCAAACTTTCACAAATTATGTATGGCTATGTTGAATGAATAAATGTTGAATTCCGTTGCAATAGCTTAGAAAACAAAAAAGGTTTCCATACAAAGACTTGTTTTCCTATTGGTCGTTTGTATGGCAGCTATATGATATAGTAATCCGATCCGGACCAAACTTTCACAAATTATGTATAACTATTTGAAATAAATAAATTTTGAATTCGGTTGCAATAGCTTAGAAAACAAAAAAGGTTTTCATACAAAGACTTGTTTTCATACCGGTCGTTTGTATGGCAGCTATTAGAGATAGTGATCCGATCCAGACCAAACTTTCACAAATCATGTTCGGCTATGTTGCATGAATAAATGTTGAATTCGGTTGCAATAGCTTAGAAAACAAAAAAGGTTTCCATACAAAGACTTGTTTTCATATTGGTCGTTTGTATGGCAGCTATATGATATAGTGGTCCGATCCAGACCAAACTTTTACAAATTATGTATGGCTATGTTGCATGAATAATTGTTGAATTCGGTTGCAATAGCTTAAAAAACAAAAAGGTTTCCATACAAAGACTTGTTTTCATATCGGTCGTTTGTATGGCAGCTATATGATAGTGATCCGATCCGGACCAAACTTTCATAAATTATGTACGGCTATGTCAAATAAATAAATGTTGAATTCAGTTGCAATAGCTTAGAAAACAAAAAATGTTTCAATACAAAGACTTGTTTTCATATTGGTCGTTTGTATGGCAGCTATATGATATAGTGATCCGATCCGGACCAAACTTTCACAAATTGTGTATCGCTATGTCAAATGAATAAATGTTGAATTGGGTTGCAATAGCTTAGAAAACAAAAAGGTTTTCATACAAAGACTTGTTTTCATATCGGTCGTTTGTATCTATATGATATAATGATTCGAACCGGACCAAACTTTCACAAATCGTGTACAGCTATGTCAAATGAATAAATGTTGAATTCAGTTGCAATAGCTTAGAAAAGAAAAAGGTTTCCATACAAAGACTTGTTTTCATACCGGTCGTTTGTATGGCAGCTATCGATATAGTGATCCGATCCAGACCAACCTTTCACAAATCGTGTATGGCTATGTTGTATGAAAAAATAATGAATTCGGTTGCAATAGCTTAGAAAAAAAAAGGTTTCCATACAAAGACTTGTTTTCATATTGGTCGTTTGTATGGCAGCTATATGATATAGTAATCCGATCCGGACCAAACTTTTACAAATTATGTATGGCTATGTTGCATGAATAAATGTTGAATTCGGTTGCAATAGCTTAGAAAACAAAAAAGGTTTCCATACAAACACTTGTTTTCATATTGGTCGTTTGTATGGCAGCTATATGATATAGTAATCCGATCCGGACCAAACTTTCACAAATTATGTATGGCTATGTTGCATGAATAAATGTTGAATTCGGTTGCAATAGCTTAGAAAACAAAAAAGGTTTTCATACAAAGACTTGTTTTAATACCGGTCGTTTGTATGGCAGCTAATAGAGATAGTGATCCGATCCAGACCAAACTTTCACAAATCATGTTTGGCTATGTTGCATGAATAAATGTTGAATTCGGTTGCAATAGCTTAAAAAACAAAAAAGGTTTCCATACAAAGACTTGTTTTCATATTGGTCGTTTGTATGGCAGCTATATGATATAGTGGTCCGATCCAGACCAAACTTTAACAAATTATGTACGGCTATGTTGCATAAATAAATGTTGAATTCGGTTGCAATAGCTTGGAAAACAAAAAAGGTTTCCATACAAAGACTTTTTTTCCTATCGGTCGTTTGTATGGCAGCTATATGAGATAGTGATCCGATCGGACCAAACTTTTACAAAATATGTATGGCTATGTCAAATAAACAAATGTTGAATTCGGTTGCAATAGCTTGGAAAACAAAAAATGTTTCAATACAAAGACTTGTTTTCATATTGGTCGTTTGTATGGCAGCTATATGATATAGTGATCCGATCCGGACCAAACTTTCACAAATTGTGTATCGCTATGTCAAATGAATAAATGTTGAATTGGGTTGCAATAGCTTAGAAAACAAAAAAGGTTTTCATACAAAGACTTGTTTTCATATCGGTCGTTTGTATCTATATGATATAATGATTCGAACCGGACCAAACTTTCACAAATCGTGTACAGCTATGTCAAATGAATAAATGTTGAATTCAGTTGCAATAGCTTAGAAAAGAAAAAAGGTTTCAAATAAATAAATGTTGAATTCGGTTGCAATAGCTTAGAAAACAAAAAATGTTTCAATACAAAGACTTGTTTTCATATTGGTCGTTTGTATGGCAGCTATATGATATAGTGATCCGATCCGGACCAAACTTTCACAAATTGTGTATCGCTATGTCAAATGAATAAATGTTGAATTGGGTTGCAATAGCTTAGAAAACAAAAAAGGTTTTCATACAAAGACTTGTTTTCATATCGGTCGTTTGTATCTATATGATATAATGATTCGAACCGGACCAAACTTTCACAAATCGTGTACAGCTATGTCAAATGAATAAATGTTGAATTCAGTTGCAATAGCTTAGAAAAGAAAAAGGTTTCCATACAAAGACTTGTTTTCATACCGGTCGTTTGTATGGCAGCTATATGATATAGTGATCCGATCCAGACCAACCTTTCACAAATCGTGTATGGCTATGTTGTATGAAAAAATAATGAATTCGGTTGCAATAGCTTAGAAAAAAAAAAGGTTTCCATACAAAGACTTGTTTTCATATTGGTCGTTTGTATGGCAGCTATATGATATAGTAATCCGATCCGGACCAAACTTTTACAAATTATGTATGGCTATGTTGCATGAATAAATGTTGAATTCGGTTGCAATAGCTTAGAAAACAAAAAAGGTTTCCATACAAACACTTGTTTTCATATTGGTCGTTTGTATGGCAGCTATATGATATAGTAATCCGATCCGGACCAAACTTTCACAAATTATGTATGGCTATGTTGCATGAATAAATGTTGAATTCGGTTGCAATAGCTTAGAAAACAAAAAAGGTTTTCATACAAAGACTTGTTTTAATACCGGTCGTTTGTATGGCAGCTAATAGAGATAGTGATCCGATCCAGACCAAACTTTCACAAATCATGTTTGGCTATGTTGCATGAATAAATGTTGAATTCGGTTGCAATAGCTTAAAAAACAAAAAAGGTTTCCATACAAAGACTTGTTTTCATATTGGTCGTTTGTATGGCAGCTATATGATATAGTGGTCCGATCCAGACCAAACTTTAACAAATTATGTACGGCTATGTTGCATAAATAAATGTTGAATTCGGTTGCAATAGCTTGGAAAACAAAAAGGTTTCCATACAAAGACTTTTTCCTATCGGTCGTTTGTATGGCAGCTATATGAGATAGTGATCCGATCCGGACCAAACTTTCACAAAATATGTATGGCTATGTCAAATAAACAAATGTTGAATTCGGTTGCAATAGCTTGGAAAACAAAAAATGTTTCAATACAAAGACTTGTTTTCATATTGGTCGTTTGTATGGCAGCTATATGATATAGTGATCCGATCCGGACCAAACTTTCACAAATTGTGTATCGCTATGTCAAATGAATAAATGTTGAATTGGGTTGCAATAGCTTAGAAAACAAAAAAAAGTTTTCATACAAAGACTTGTTTTCATATCGGTCGTTTGTATCTATATGATATAATGATTCGAACCGGACCAAACTTTCACAAATCGTGTACAGCTATGTCAAATGAATAAATGTTGAATTCAGTTGCAATAGCTTAGAAAAGAAAAAAGGTTTCCATACAAAGACTTGTTTTCATACCGGTCGTTTGTATGGCAGCTATATGATATAGTGATCCGATCCAGACCAACCTTTCACAAATCGTGTATGGCTATGTTGTATGAAAAAATAATGAATTCGGTTGCAATAGCTTAGAAAAAAAAAGGTTTCCATACAAAGACTTGTTTTCATATTGGTCGTTTGTATGGCAGCTATATGATATAGTAATCCGATCCGGACCAAACTTTTACAAATTATGTATGGCTATGTTGCATGAATAAATGTTGAATTCGGTTGCAATAGCTTAGAAAACAAAAAAGGTTTTCATACAAAGACTTGTTTTAATACCGGTCGTTTGTATGGCAGCTAATAGAGATAGTGATCCGATCCAGACCAAACTTTCACAAATCATGTTTGGCTATGTTGCATGAATAAATGTTGAATTCGGTTGCAATAGCTTAAAAAACAAAAAAGGTTTCCATACAAAGACTTGTTTTCATATTGGTCGTTTGTATGGCAGCTATATGATATAGTGGTCCGATCCAGACCAAACTTTAACAAATTATGTATGGCTATGTTGCATAAATAAATGTTGAATTCGGTTGCAATAGCTTGGAAAACAAAAAAGGTTTCCATACAAAGACTTTTTTCCTATCGGTCGTTTGTATGGCAGCTATATGAGGTAGTGATCCGATCCGGACCAAACTTTCACAAAACATGTATGGCTATGTCAAATAAACAAATGTTGAATTCGGTTGCAATAGCTTGGAAAACAAAAAATGTTTCAATACAAAGACTTGTTTTCATATTGGTCGTTTGTTTGGCAGCTATATGATATAGTGATCGGATCCGGACCAAACTTTCACAAATTGTGTATCGCTATGTCAAATGAATAAATGTTGAATTGGGTTGCAATAGCTTAGAAAACAAAAAGGTTTTCATACAAAGACTTGTTTTCATATCGGTCGTTTGTATCTATATGATATAATGATTCGAACCGGACCAAACTTTCACAAATCGTGTACAGCTATGTCAAATGAATAAATGTTGAATTCAGTTGCAATAGCTTAGAAAACAAAAAGGTTTCCATACAAAGACTTGTTTTCATACCGGTCGTTTGTATGGCAGCTATATGATATAGTGACCCGATCCAGACCAACCTTTCACAAATCGTGTATGGCTATGTTGCATGAATAAGTGATGAATTCGTTTGCAATAGCTTAGAAAACAAAAAGGGTTTCCATACAAAGACTTGTTTTCTTATCGGTCGTTTGTATGGCAGCTATATGATATAACGATCCGATCCGGACCAAACTTTCACAAATCTTGTATGAGTCTGTCAAATAAATAAACATTGAATTCGGTTGCAATAGTTTAAAAAACAAAAAAGGTTTCCATACAAGGACTTGTTTTCATATTGGTCGTTTGTATATCAGCTATATGATATAGTGGTCCGATCGGACCAAACTTTCACAAATCGTGTATGGCTATGTCAAATAAATAAATGTTGAATTCAGTTGCAATAGCTTAGAAAACAAAAAATAATATAGCTTGGAAAATAAATAGCTTGGAAAAAATAAAACGTTTCCATACAAAGACTTGTTTTCATATCGGTCGTTTGTATGGCAGCTATATGATATAGTGATCCGATCCAGACTAACCTTTCTTAAATCGTGTATGGCTATGTTGCATGAATAAATGTGTAATTCGGTTGCAATAGCTTAAAAAACAAAAAAGGTTTCCATACAATAACTTGTTTTCATATTGGTCGTTTGTACGGCAGCTATATGAGATAGTGATCCGATCCAGACCAAACTTTCACAAATTATGTATGGCTATGTCAAATAAATAAATCTTGAATTCGGTTGCAATAGCTTAGAAAACAAAAAAGGTTTTCATACAAAGACTTGTTTTCATACCGGTCGTTTGTATGGCAGCTATTAGAGATAGTGATCCGATCCAGACCAAACTTTCACAAATCATGTTTGGCTATGTTGCATGAATAAATGTTGAATTCGGTTGCAATAACTTAGAAAACAAAAAACGTTTCCATACAAAGACTTGTTTTCATACCGGTCGTTTGTATGGCAGCTATATGATATAGTGATCCGATCCAGACCAACCTTTCACAAATCGTGTATGGCTATGTTGCATGAATAAATGTTGAACTCGGTTGCAATAGCTTAAAAAACAAAAAAGGTTTCCATACAAAGACTTGTTTTCATATTGGTCGTTTGTACGGCAGCTATATGAGATAGTGATCCGATCCAGACCAAACTTTCACAAATTATGTATGGCTATGTTGAATGAATAAATGTTGAATTCGGTTGCAATAGCTTAGAAAACAAAAAAGGTTTCCATACAAAGACTTGTTTTATATTGGTCGTTTGTATGGCAGCTATATGATATAGTAATCCGATCCGGACCAAACTTTCACAAATCGTGTACAGTTATGTCAAAAGAATAAATGTTGAATTCAGTTGCAATAGCTTAGAAAACAAAAAAGGTTTTCATACAAAGACTTGTTTTCATACCGGTCGTTTGTATGGCAGCTATTAGAGATAGTGATCCGATCCAGACCAAACTTTCACAAATCATGTTTGGCTATGTTGCATGAATAAATGTTGAATTTGGTTGCAATAGCTTAGAAAACAAAAAAGGTTTCCATACAAAGACTTGTTTTCATATTGGTCGTTTGTATGGCAGCTATATGATATAGTGGTCCGATCCAGACCAAACTTTTACAAATTATGTATGGCTATGTTGCATGAATAAATGTTGAATTCGGTTGCAATAGCTTAAAAACCAAAAAAGGTTTCCATACAAAGACTTGTTTTCATATCGGTCGTTTGTATGGCAGCTATATGAGATAGTGTTTCGATCCGGACCAAACTTTCACAAATTGTGTATCGCTCTGTCAAATGAATAAATGTTGAATTGGGTTGCAATAGCTTGGAAAACAAAAAAGGTTTTCATACAAAGACTTGTTTTCATATCGGTCGTTTGTATCTATATGATATAATGATTCGAACCGGACCAAACTTTCACAAATCGTGTACAGTTATGTCAAATGAATAAATGTTGAATTCAGTTGCAATAGCTTAGAAAACAAAAAAGGTTTCCATACAAAGACTTGTTTTCATACCGGTCGTTTGTATGGCAGCTATATGATATAGTGATCCGATCCAGACCAACCTTTCACAAATCGTGTATGGCTATGTTGTATGAATAAATAATGAATTCGGTTGCAATAGCTTAGAAAACAAAAAAGGTTTCCATACAAAGACTTGTTTTCATATTGGTCGTTTGTATGGCAGCTATATCATATAGTGATCCGATCCGGACCAACCTTTCACAAATCGTGTATGGCTATGTTGCATGAATAAGTGATGAATTCGTTTGCAATAGCTTAGAAAACAAAAAGGGTTTCCATACAAAGACTTGTTTTCTTATCGGTCGTTTGTATGGCAGCTATATGATATAACGATCCGATCCGGACCAAACTTTCACAAATCTTGTATGGGTCTGTCAAATGAATAAACATTGAATTCGGTTGCAATAGTTTAAAAAACAAAAAAGGTTTCCATACAAGGACTTGTTTTCATATTGGTCGTTTGTATATCAGCTATATGATATAGTGGTCCGATCCGGACCAAACTTTCACAAATCGTGTATGGCTATGTCAAATAAATAAATGTTGAATTCAGTTGCAATAGCTTAGAAAACAAAAAATAATATAGCTTGGAAAATAAATAGCTTGGAAAACATAAAACGTTTCCATACAAAGACTTGTTTTCATACCGGTCGTTTGTATGGCAGCTATATGATATAGTGATCCGATCCAGACTAACCTTTCACAAATCGTGTATGGCTATGTTGCGTGAATAAATGTTGAATTCGGTTGCAATAGCTTAAAAAACAAAAAAGGTTTCCATACAAAGACTTGTTTTCATACCGGTCGTTTGTATGGCAGCTATATGATATAGTGATCCGATCCAGACTAACCTTTCACAAATCGTGTATGGCTATGTTGCATGAATAAATGTTGAATTCGGTTGCAATAGCTTAAAAAACAAAAAAGGTTTCCATACAAAGACTTGTTTTCATATTGGTCGTTTGTATGATAGCTATATGATATAGAGGTCCGATCCAGACCAAACTTTAACAAATTATGTATGGCTATGTTGCATGAATAAATGTTGAATTCGGTTGCAATAGCTTAAAAAACAAAAAAGGTTTCCATACAAAGACTTGTTTTCATTTTGGTCGTTTGTATGGCAGCTATATGAGATAGTGATCCGATCCGGACCAAACTTTCACAAAATATGTATGGCTATGTCAAATGAATAAATTTTGAATTCTGTTGCAATAGCTTAGAAAACAAAAAAGGTTTCCATACAAAGACTTGTTTTCATATCGGTCGTTTGTATGGCAGCTATATGAGATAGTGATCCGATCCGGACCAACCTTTCACAAATTGTGTATGGCTATGTCAAATAAATAAATCTTGAATTCGGTTGCAATAGCTTAGAAAACAAAAAATGTTTCAATACAAAGACTTGTTTTCATATTGGTCGTTTGTATGGCAGCTATATGATATAGTGGTCCGATCCAGACCAAACTTTTACAAAATATGTATGGCTATGTTGCATGTATAAATGTTGAATTCGGTTGCAATAGCTTAAAAAACAAAAAAGGTTTCCATACAAAGACTTGTTTTCATTTTGGTCGTTTGTATGGCAGCTATATGAGATAGTGATCCGATCCGGACAAAAATTTCACAAAATATGTATGGCTATGTCAAATGAATAAATTTTGAATTCTGTTGCAATAGCTTAGAAAACAAAAAAGGTTTCCATACAAAGACTTGTTTTCATATCGGTCGTTTGTATGGCAGCTATATGAGATAGTGATCCGATCCGGACCAACCTTTCACAAATAGTGTACGACTATGTCAAATAAATAAATGTTGAATTCGGTTGCAATAGCTTGGAAAACAAAAAATGTTTCAATACAAAGACTTGTTTTCATATTGGTCGTTTGTATGGCAGCTATATGATTTAGTGATCCGATCCGGACCAAACTTTCACAAATTGTGTATCGCTATGTCAAATGAATAAATGTTGAATTGGGTTGCAATAGTTTAGAAAACAAAAAAGGTTTTCATACAAAGACTTGTTTTCATATCGGTCGTTTGTATGGCATCTATATGATATAATGATTCGAACCGGACCAAACTTTCACAAATCGTGGACAGCTAAGTCAAATGAATAAATGTTGAATTCAGTTGCAATAGCTAAGAAAACAAAAAAGGTTTCCATACAAAGACTTGTTTTCATACCGGTCGTTTGTATGGCAGCTATATGATATAGTGATCCGATCCAGACCAACCTTTCACAAATCGTGTATGGCTATGTTGTATGAATAAATGTTGAATTCGGTTGCAATAGCTTAGAAAACAAAAAGGGTTTCCATACAAAGACTTGTTTTCATATTGGTCGTTTGTATGGCAGCTATATGAGATAGTGATCCGATCCAGACCAACCTTTCACAAATCGTGTATGGCTATGTCAAATAAATAAATGTTGAATTCGGTTGCAATAGCTTGGAAAACAAAAAACGTTTCCATACAAAGACTTGTTTTCATATCGGTCGTTTGTATGGCAGCTATATATATAGTGATCCGATCCGAGCCAAACTTTCACAAATCGTGTATGGGTCTGTCAAATGAATAAACGTTGAATTCGGTTGCAATAGTTTAAAAAACAAAAAAGGTTTCCATACAAAGACTTGTTTTCATATTGGTCGTTTGTATATCAGCTATATGATATAGTGGTCCGATCCAAACCAAACTTTCACAAATCGTGTATGGCTATGTCAAATAAATAAATCTTGAATTCGGTTGCAATAGCTTAGAAAACAAAAAGGTTTCCATACAAAGACTTGTTTTCATATTGGTCGTTTGTATGGCAGCTATATGATATAGTGATCCGATCCGGACCAAACTTTCATAGATTGTGTACCGCTATGTCAAATGAATAAATGTTGAATTCGGTTGGAATAGTTTAGAAAACAAAAAAGGTTTCCATACAAAGACTTGTTTTCATATTGGTCGTTTGTATGGCAGCTATATGATATAGTAATCCGTTCCGAAACAAACTTTCACAAATCGTGTATGGCTACGTCAAATGAATAATTGTTGAATTCGGTTGCAATAGCTTAGAAAACAAAAAAGGTTTCCATACAAAGACTTGTTTTCATATCGGTCGTTTGTATGGCAGCTATATGAGATAGTGATCCGATCCAGACCAAACTTTCACAAATCGTGTATGGCTATGTCAAATAAAAAAAAATGTTGAATTCGGTTGCAATAGCTTTGAAAACAAAAAATGTTTCAATACAAAGACTTGTTTTCATATTGGTCGTTTGTATGGCAGCTATATGATATAGTGATCCGATCCGGACCAAACTTTCACAAATTGTGTATGGCTATGTCAAATGAATAAATGTTGAATTCGGTTGCAATAGCTTGGAAAAAAAAGGTTTCCATACAAAGACTGGTTTTCATATTGGTCGTTTGTATGGCAGCTATACGATATAGTGATCCGATCCGGACCAAACTTTCACAAATCGTGTATGCCTGTGTCAAATAAATAAATGTTGAATTCGGTTGCAATAGCTTAGAAAACAAAAAATAATATAGCTTGGAAAATAAATAGCTTAGAAAACAAAAAAGGTTCCCATACAAAGACTGGTTTTCATATTGGTCGTTTGTATGGCAGCTATATGATATAGTGGTCCGATCCGGACCAAACTTTCACAAATCGTGTATTGCTATGCCAAATAAATAAATGTTGAATTCGGTTGCAATAGCTTGGAAAACAAAAAACGTTTCCATACAAAGACTTGTTTTCATATCGGTCGTTTGTATGGCAGCTATATATATAGTGATCCGATCCAGACCAAACTTTCACAAATCGTGTGTGGGTCTGTCAAATAAATAAACGTTGAATTCGGTTGCAATAGTTTAAAAAACAAAAAAGTTTTCCTTACAAAGACTTGTTTTCATATTGGTCGTTTGTATATCAGCTATATGATATAGTGGTCCGATCCAAACCAAACTTTCACAAATCGTGTATGGCTATGTCAAATAAATAAATCTTGAATTCGGTTGCAATAGCTTAGAAAACAAAAAATGTTTCTGTACAAAGACTTGTTTTCATATTGGTCGTTTGTATGGCAGCTATATGAGATAGTGATCCGATCCGGACCAAACTTTCATAAGTTGTGTACCGCTATGTCAAATAAACAAATGTTGAATTCGGTTGCAATAGCTTAGAAAACAAAAAAGGTTTCCATACAAAGACTTGTTTTCATATTGGTCGTTTGTATGGCAGCTATATGATATAGTTATCCGATCCGGACCAAACTTTCACAAATTGTGTATCGCTATGTCACTTGAATAAATGTTGAATTCGGTTGCAATAGCTTGGAAAACAAAAAAGGTTTCCATACAAAGACTTGTTTTCCTATCGGTCGTTTGTATGGCAGCTATAGTGATCCGATCCGGACCAAACTTTCACAAATCGTGTATGGCTATGTCAAATAAATAAATGTTGAATTCGGTTGCAATAGCTTGGAAAACAAAAAACGTTTCCATACAAAGACTTGTTTTCATATCGGTCGTTTGTATGGCAGCTATATATATAGTGATCCGATCCTAGCCAAACTTTCACAAATCGTGTATGGGTCTGTCAAATGAATAAATATTGAATTCGGTTGCAATAGTTTAAAAAACAAAAAAGGTTTCCATACAAAGACTTGTTTTCATATTGGTCGTTTGTATATCAGCTATATGATATAGTGGTCCGATCCAAACCAAACTTTCACAAATCGTGTATGGCTATGTCAAATAAATAAATCTTGAATTCGGTTGCAATAGCTTAGAAAACAAAAAAGGTTTCCATACAAAGACTTGTTTTCATATTGGTCGTTTGTATGGCAGCTATATGATATAGTGATCCGATCCGGACCAAACTTTCATAAATTGTGTATCGCTATGTCAAATGAAAAAATGTTGAATTCGGTTGGAATAGTTTAGAAAACAAAAAAGGTTTCCATACAAAGACTTGTTTTCATATTGGTCGTTTGTATGGCAGCTATATGATATAGTAATCCGTTCCGAAACAAACTTTCACAAATCGTGTATGGCTACGTCAAATGAATAATTGTTAAATTCGGTTGCAATAGCATAGAAAACATAAAACGTTTCCATACAAAGACTTGTTTTCATATCGGTCGTTTGTATGGCAGCTATTTGATATAGTGATCCGATCCAGACCAAACTTTCACAAATTGTGTATGGCTTTGTCAAATAAATAAATGTTGAACTCGGTTGCAATAGCTTAGAAAACAAAAAAGGTTTCCATACAAAGACTTGTTTTCATATCGGTCGTTTGTATGGCAGCTATATGAGATAGTGATCCGATCCAGACCAAACTTTCACAAATCGTGTATGGCTATGTCAAATAAAAAAAAATGTTGAATTCGGTTGCAATAGCTTTGAAAACAAAAAATGTTTCAATACAAAGACTTGTTTTCATATTGGTCGTTTGTATGGCAGCTATATGATATAGTGATCCGATCCGGACCAAACTTTCACAAATTGTGTATGGCTATGTCAAATGAATAAATGTTGAATTCGGTTGCAATAGCTTGGAAAAAAAAAACGTTTCCATACAAAGACTTGTTTTCATATTGGTCGTTTGTATGGCAGCTATACGATATAGTGATCCGATCCGGACCAAACTTTCACAAATCGTGTATGCCTGTGTCAAATAAATAAATGTTGAATTCGGTTGCAATAGCTTAGAAAACAAAAAATAATATAGCTTGGAAAATAAATAGCTTAGAAAACAAAAAAGGTTCCCATACAAAGACTGGTTTTCATATTGGTCGTTTGTATGGCAGCTATATGATATAGTGGTCCGATCCGGACCAAACTTTCACAAATCGTGTATGGCTTTGTCAAATAAATAAATGTTGAATTCGGTTGCAATAGCTTAGAAAACAAAAAAGGTTTCCATACAAAGACTTGTTTTCATATCGGTCGTTTGTATGGCAGCTATATGATATAGTGATCCGATCCGGACCAAACTTTCATAAATTGTGTACCGCTATGTCAAATGAATAAATGTTGAATTCGGTTGGAATAGTTTAGAAAACAAAAAGGTTTCCATACAAAGACTTGTTTTCATATTGGTCGTTTGTATGGCAGCTATATGATATAGTAATCCGTTCCGAAACAAACTTTCACAAATCGTGTATGGCTACGTCAAATGAATAATTGTTGAATTCGGTTGCAATAGCTTAGAAAACAAAAAAGGTTTCCATACAAAGACTTGTTTTCATATCGGTCGTTTGTATGGCAGCTATGTGAGATAGTGATCCGATCCAGACCAAACTTTCACAAATCGTGTATGGCTATGTCAAATAAAAAAAAATGTTGAATTCGGTTGCAATAGCTTAGAAAACAAAAAAGGTTTCCATACAAAGACTTGTTTTCATATCGGTCGTTTGTATGGCAGCTATATGAGATAGTGATCCGATCCAGACCAAACTTTCACAAATCGTGTATGGCTATGTCAAATAAAAAAAAATGTTGAATTCGGTTGCAATAGCTTTGAAAACAAAAAATGTTTCAATACAAAGACTTGTTTTCATATTGGTCGTTTGTATGGCAGCTATATGATATAGTGATCCGATCCGGACCAAACTTTCACAAATTGTGTATGGCTATGTCAAATAAATAAATGTTGAATTCGGTTGCAATAGCTTGGAAAAAAAAAACGTTTCCATACAAAGACTGGTTTTCATATTGGTCGTTTGTATGGCAGCTATACGATATAGTGATCCGATCCGGACCAAACTTTCACAAATCGTGTATGCCTGTGTCAAATAAATAAATGTTGAATTCGGTTGCAATAGCTTAGAAAACAAAAAATAATATAGCTTGGAAAATAAATAGTTTAAAAAACAAAAAAGGTTTCCATACAAAGACTTGTTTTCATATTGGTCGTTTGTATATCAGCTATATGATATAGTGGTCCGATCCAAACCAAACTTTCACAAATCGTGCATGGCTATATCAAATAAATAAATCTTGAAGTCGGTTGCAATAGCTTAGAAAACAAAAAGGTTTCCATACAAAGACTTGTTTTCATATTGGTCGTTTGTATGGCAGCTATATGATATAGTGATCCGATCCGGACCAAACTTTCATAAATTGTGTACCGCTATGTCAAATGAATAAATGTTGAATTCGGTTGGAATAGTTTAGAAAACAAAAAAGGTTTCCATACAAAGACTTGTTTTCATATTGGTCGTTTGTATGGCAGCTATATGATATAGTAATCCGTTCCGAAACAAACTTTCACAAATCGTGTATGGCTACGTCAAATGAATAATTGTTGAATTCGGTTGCAATAGCTTAGAAAACAAAAAAGGTTTCCATACAAAGACTTGTTTTCATATCGGTCGTTTGTATGGCAGCTATATGAGATAGTGATCCGATCCAGACCAAACTTTCACAAATCGTGTATGGCTATGTCAAATAAAAAAAAATGTTGAATTCGGTTGCAATAGCTTTGAAAACAAAAAATGTTTCAATACAAAGACTTGTTTTCATATTGGTCGTTTGTATGGCAGCTATATGATATAGTGATCCGATCCGGACCAAACTTTCACAAATTCTGTATGGCTATGTCAAATGAATAAATGTTGAATTCGGTTGCAATAGCTTGGAAAAAAAAAGGGTTCCATACAAAGACTGGTTTTCATATTGGTCGTTTGTATGGCAGCTATACGATATAGTGATCCGATCCGGACCAAACTTTCACAAATCGTGTATGCCTGTGTCAAATAAATAAATGTTGAATTCGGTTGCAATAGCTTAGAAAACAAAAAATAATATAGCTTGGAAAATAAATAGCTTAGAAAACAAAAAAGGTTCCCATACAAAGACTGGTTTTCATATTGGTCGTTTGTATGGCAGCTATATGATATAGTGGTCCGATCCGGACCAAACTTTCACAAATCGTGTATTGCTATGCCAAATAAATAAATGTTGAATTCGGTTGCAATAGCTTGGAAAACAAAAAACGTTTCCATACAAAGACTTGTTTTCATATCGGTCGTTTGTATGGCAGCTATATATATAGTGATCCGATCCAGACCAAACTTTCAGAAATCGTGTATGGGTCTGTCAAATGAATAAACGTTGAATTCGGTTGCAATAGTTTAAAAAACAAAAAAAGTTTTCCTTACAAAGACTTGTTTTCATATTGGTCGTTTGTATATCAGCTATATGATATAGTGGTCCGATCCAAACCAAACTTTCACAAATCGTGTATGGCTATGTCAAATAAATAAATCTTGAATTCGGTTGCAATAGCTTAGAAAACAAAAAATGTTTCCGTACAAAGACTTGTTTTCATATTGGTCGTTTGTATGGCAGCTATACGATATAGTGATCCGATCCGGACCAAACTTTCATAAATTGTGTACCGCTATGTCAAATAAATAAATGTTGAATTCGGTTGCAATAGCTTAGAAAACAAAAAAGGTTTCCATACAAAGACTTGTTTTCATATTGGTCGTTTGTATGGCAGCTATATGATATAGTAATCCGATCCGGACCAAACTTTCACAAATTGTGTATGGCTTTGTCAAATAAATAAATGTTGAATTCGGTTGCAATAGCTTAGAAAACAAAAAAGGTTTCCGTACAAAGACTTGTTTTCATATCGGTCGTTTGTATGGCAGCTATATGAGATAGTGATCCGATCCAGACCAAACTTTCACAAATCGTGTATGGCTATGTCAAATAAAAAAAAATGTTGAATTCGGTTGCAATAGCTTTGAAAACAAAAAATGTTTCAATACAAAGACTTGTTTTCATATTGGTCGTTTGTATGGCAGCTATATGATATAGTGATCCGATCCGGACCAAACTTTCACAAATTGTGTATGGCTATGTCAAATAAATAAATGTTGAATTCGGTTGCAATAGCTTGGAAAAAAAAAACGTTTCCATACAAAGACTGGTTTTCATATTGGTCGTTTGTATGGCAGCTATACGATATAGTGATCCGATCCGGACCAAACTTTCACAAATCGTGTATGCCTGTGTCAAATAAATAAATGTTGGATTCGGTTGCAATAGCTTAGAAAACAAAAAATAATATAGCTTGGAAAATAAATAGTTTAAAAAACAAAAAAGGTTTCCATACAAAGACTTGTTTTCATATTGGTCGTTTGTATATCAGCTATATGATATAGTGGTCCGATCCAAACCAAACTTTCACAAATCGTGTATGGCTATGTCAAATAAATAAATCTTGAAGTCGGTTGCAATAGCTTAGAAAACAAAAAAGGTTTCCATACAAAGACTTGTTTTCATATTGGTCGTTTGTATGGCAGCTATATGATATAGTGATCCGATCCGGACCAAACTTTCATAAATTGTGTACCGCTATGTCAAATGAATAAATGTTGAATTCGGTTGGAATAGTTTTGAAAACAAAAAAGGTTTCCATACAAAGACTTGTTTTCATATTGGTCGTTTGTATGGCAGCTATATGATATAGTAATCCGTTCCGAAACAAACTTTCACAAATCGTGTATGGCTACGTCAAATGAATAATTGTTGAATTCGGTTGCAATAGCTTAGAAAACAAAAAAGGTTTCCATACAAAGACTTGTTTTCATATCGGTCGTTTGTATGGCAGCTATGTGAGATAGTGATCCGATCCAGACCAAACTTTCACAAATCGTGTATGGCTATGTCAAATAAAAAAAAATGTTGAATTCGGTTGCAATAGCTTAGAAAACAAAAAAGGTTTCCATACAAAGACTTGTTTTCATATCGGTCGTTTGTATGGCAGCTATATGAGATAGTGATCCGATCCAGACCAAACTTTCACAAATCGTGTATGGCTATGTCAAATAAAAAAAAATGTTGAATTCGGTTGCAATAGCTTTGAAAACAAAAAATGTTTCAATACAAAGACTTGTTTTCATATTGGTCGTTTGTATGGCAGCTATATGATATAGTGATCCGATCCGGACCAAACTTTCACAAATTCTGTATGGCTATGTCAAATGAATAAATGTTGAATTCGGTTGCAATAGCTTGGAAAAAAAAAGGTTTCCATACAAAGACTGGTTTTCATATTGGTCGTTTGTATGGCAGCTATACGATATAGTGATCCGATCCGGACCAAACTTTCACAAATCGTGTATGCCTGTGTCAAATAAATAAATGTTGAATTCGGTTGCAATAGCTTAGAAAACAAAAAATAATATAGCTTGGAAAATAAATAGCTTAGAAAACAAAAAGGTTCCCATACAAAGACTGGTTTTCATATTGGTCGTTTGTATGGCAGCTATATGATATAGTGGTCCGATCCGGACCAAACTTTCACAAATCGTGTATTGCTATGCCAAATAAATAAATGTTGAATTCGGTTGCAATAGCTTGGAAAACAAAAAACGTTTCCATACAAAGACTTGTTTTCATATCGGTCGTTTGTATGGCAGCTATATATATAGTGATCCGATCCAGACCAAACTTTCAGAAATCGTGTATGGGTCTGTCAAATGAATAAACGTTGAATTCGGTTGCAATAGTTTAAAAAACAAAAAAAGTTTTCCTTACAAAGACTTGTTTTCATATTGGTCGTTTGTATATCAGCTATATGATATAGTGGTCCGATCCAAACCAAACTTTCACAAATCGTGTATGGCTATGTCAAATAAATAAATCTTGAATTCGGTTGCAATAGCTTAGAAAACAAAAAATGTTTCCGTACAAAGACTTGTTTTCATATTGGTCGTTTGTATGGCAGCTATACGATATAGTGATCCGATCCGGACCAAACTTTCATAAATTGTGTACCGCTATGTCAAATAAATAAATGTTGAATTCGGTTGCAATAGCTTAGAAAACAAAAAAGGTTTCCATACAAAGACTTGTTTTCATATTGGTCGTTTGTATGGCAGCTATATGATATAGTAATCCGATCCGGACCAAACTTTCACAAATTGTGTATGGCTTTGTCAAATAAATAAATGTTGAATTCGGTTGCAATAGCTTAGAAAACAAAAAAGGTTTCCGTACAAAGACTTGTTTTCATATCGGTCGTTTGTATGGCAGCTATATGAGATAGTGATCCGATCCAGACCAAACTTTCACAAATCGTGTATGGCTATGTCAAATAAAAAAAAATGTTGAATTCGGTTGCAATAGCTTTGAAAACAAAAAATGTTTCAATACAAAGACTTGTTTTCATATTGGTCGTTTGTATGGCAGCTATATGATATAGTGATCCGATCCGGACCAAACTTTCACAAATTGTGTATGGCTATGTCAAATAAATAAATGTTGAATTCGGTTGCAATAGCTTGGAAAAAAAAAACGTTTCCATACAAAGACTGGTTTTCATATTGGTCGTTTGTATGGCAGCTATACGATATAGTGATCCGATCCGGACCAAACTTTCACAAATCGTGTATGCCTGTGTCAAATAAATAAATGTTGAATTCGGTTGCAATAGCTTAGAAAACAAAAAATAATATAGCTTGGAAAATAAATAGTTTAAAAAACAAAAAAGGTTTCCATACAAAGACTTGTTTTCATATTGGTCGTTTGTATATCAGCTATATGATATAGTGGTCCGATCCAAACCAAACTTTCACAAATCGTGTATGGCTATGTCAAATAAATAAATCTTGAAGTCGGTTGCAATAGCTTAGAAAACAAAAAAAGGTTTCCATACAAAGACTTGTTTTCATATTGGTCGTTTGTATGGCAGCTATATGATATAGTGATCCGATCCGGGCCAAACTTTCATAAATTGTGTACCGCTATGTCAAATGAATAAATGTTGAATTCGGTTGGAATAGTTTTGAAAACAAAAAAGGTTTCCATACAAAGACTTGTTTTCATATTGGTCGTTTGTATGGCAGCTATATGATATAGTAATCCGTTCCGAAACAAACTTTCACAAATCGTGTATGGCTACGTCAAATGAATAATTGTTGAATTCGGTTGCAATAGCTTAGAAAACAAAAAAGGTTTCCATACAAAGACTTGTTTTCATATCGGTCGTTTGTATGGCAGCTATGTGAGATAGTGATCCGATCCAGACCAAACTTTCACAAATCGTGTATGGCTATGTCAAATAAAAAAAATGTTGAATTCGGTTGCAATAGCTTAGAAAACAAAAAAGGTTTCCATACAAAGACTTGTTTTCATATCGGTCGTTTGTATGGCAGCTATATGAGATAGTGATCCGATCCAGACCAAACTTTCACAAATCGTGTATGGCTATGTCAAATAAAAAAAAATGTTGAATTCGGTTGCAATAGCTTTGAAAACAAAAAATGTTTCAATACAAAGACTTGTTTTCATATTGGTCGTTTGTATGGCAGCTATATGATATAGTGATCCGATCCGGACCAAACTTTCACAAATTGTGTATGGCTATGTCAAATAAATAAATGTTGAATTCGGTTGCAATAGCTTGGAAAAAAAAAACGTTTCCATACAAAGACTGGTTTTCATATTGGTCGTTTGTATGGCAGCTATACGATATAGTGATCCGATCCGGACCAAACTTTCACAAATCGTGTATGCCTGTGTCAAATAAATAAATGTTGAATTCGGTTGCAATAGCTTAGAAAACAAAAAATAATATAGCTTGGAAAATAAATAGTTTAAAAAACAAAAAAGGTTTCCATACAAAGACTTGTTTTCATATTGGTCGTTTGTATATCAGCTATATGATATAGTGGTCCGATCCAAACCAAACTTTCACAAATCGTGTATGGCTATGTCAAATAAATAAATCTTGAAGTCGGTTGCAATAGCTTAGAAAACAAAAAAGGTTTCCATACAAAGACTTGTTTTCATATTGGTCGTTTGTATGGCAGCTATATGATATAGTGATCCGATCCGGACCAAACTTTCATAAATTGTGTACCGCTATGTCAAATGAATAAATGTTGAATTCGGTTGGAATAGTTTAGAAAACAAAAAAGGTTTCCATACAAAGACTTGTTTTCATATTGGTCGTTTGTATGGCAGCTATATGATATAGTAATCCGTTCCGAAACAAACTTTCACAAATCGTGTATGGCTACGTCAAATGAATAATTGTTGAATTCGGTTGCAATAGCTTAGAAAACAAAAAGGTTTCCATACAAAGACTTGTTTTCATATCGGTCGTTTGTATGGCAGCTATATGAGATAGTGATCCGATCCAGACCAAACTTTCACAAATCGTGTATGGCTATGTCAAATAAAAAAAAATGTTGAATTCGGTTGCAATAGCTTTGAAAACAAAAAATGTTTCAATACAAAGACTTGTTTTCATATTGGTCGTTTGTATGGCAGCTATATGATATAGTGATCCGATCCGGACCAAACTTTCACTAATTGTGTATGGCTATGTCAAATGAATAAATGTTGAATTCGGTTGCAATAGCTTGGAAAAAAAAAGGTTTCCATACAAAGACTGGTTTTCATATTGGTCGTTTGTATGGCAGCTATACGATATAGTGATCCGATCCGGACCAAACTTTCACAAATCGTGTATGCCTGTGTCAAATAAATAAATGTTGAATTCGGTTGCAATAGCTTAGAAAACAAAAAATAATATAGCTTGGAAAATAAATAGCTTAGAAAACAAAAAAGGTTCCCATACAAAGACTGGTTTTCATATTGGTCGTTTGTATGGCAGCTATATGATATAGTGATCCGATCCGGACCAAACTTTCACAAATCGTGTATTGCTATGCCAAATAAATAAATGTTGAATTCGGTTGCAATAGCTTGGAAAACAAAAAACGTTTCCATACAAAGACTTGTTTTCATATCGGTCGTTTGTATGGCAGCTATATATATAGTGATCCGATCCAGACCAAACTTTCAGAAATCGTGTATGGGTCTGTCAAATGAATAAACGTTGAATTCGGTTGCAATAGTTTAAAAAACAAAAAAAGTTTTCCTTACAAAGACTTGTTTTCATACCGGTCGTTTGTATATCAGCTATATGATATAGTGGTCCGATCCAAACCAAACTTTCACAAATCGTGTATGGCTATGTCAAATAAATAAATCTTGAATTCGGTTGCAATAGCTTAGAAAACAAAAAATGTTTCCGTACAAAGACTTGTTTTCATATTGGTCGTTTGTATGGCAGCTATACGATATAGTGATCCGATCCGGACCAAACTTTCATAAATTGTGTACCGCTATGTCAAATAAATAAATGTTGAATTCGGTTGCAATAGCTTAGAAAACAAAAAGGTTTCCATACAAAGACTTGTTTTCATATTGGTCGTTTGTATGGCAGCTATATGAGATATTGATCCGATCCGGACCAAACTTTTACAAATTGTGTATCGCTATGTCACTTGAATAAATGTTGAATTCGGTTGCAATAGCTTGGAAAACAAAAAAGGTTTCCATACAAAGACTTGTTTTCCTATCGGTCGTTTGTATGGCAGCTATTTGATATAGTGATCCGATCCAGAACAAACTTTCACAAATTGTGTATGGCTTTGTCAAATAAATAAATGTTGAATTCGGTTGCAATAGCTTAGAAAACAAAAAAGGTTTCCGTACAAAGACTTGTTTTCATATCGGTCGTTTGTATGGCAGCTATATGAGATAGTGTTCCGATCCAGACCAAACTTTCACAAATCGTGTATGCCTATGTCAAATAAATAAATGTTGAATTCGGTTGCAATAGCTTGGAAAACAAAAAATGTTTCAATACAAAGACTTGTTTTCATATTGGTCGTTTGTATGGCAGCTATATGATATAGTGATCCGATCCGGACCAAACTTTCACAAATCGTGTATGGGTCTGTCAAATGAATAAACGTTGAATTCGGTTGCAATAGCTTAGAAAAACAAAAAAGGTTTCCATACAAAGACTTGTTTTCATATCGGTCGTTTGTATATCAGCTATATGAAATAGTGGTCCGATCCAGACCAAACTTTCACAAATCGTGTATGGGTCTGTCAAATGAATAAACGTTGAATTCGGTTGCAATATTTTAAAAAACAAAAAAGGTTTCCATACAAAGACTTGTTTTCATATTGGTCGTTTGTATATCAGCTATATGATATAGTGGTCCGATTCAAACCAAACTTTCACAAATTGTGTATGGCTATGTCAAATGAATAAATGTTGAATTCGGTTGCAATAGCTTGGAAAAAAAAAAGGTTTCCATACAAAGACTGGTTTTCATATTGGTCGTTTGTATGGCAGCTATATGAGATATTGATCCGATCCAGACCAAACTTTCACAAATCGTGTATGCCTGTGTCAAATAAATAAATGTTGAATTCGGTTGCAATAGCTTAGAAAACAAAAAATAATATAGCTTGGAAAATAAATAGCTTAGAAAACAAAAAAGGTTTCCATACAAAGACTGGTTTTCATATTGGTCGTTTGTATGGCAGCTATATGATATAGTAATCCGATCCGGACCAAACTTTCACAAATTGTGTATCGCTATGTCACTTGAATAAATGTTGAATTCGGTTGCAATAGCTTGGAAAACAAAAAGGTTTCCATACAAAGACTTGTTTTCCTATCGGTCGTTTGTATGGCAGCTATTTGATATAGTGATCCGATCCAGAACAAACTTGCACAAATTGTGTATGGCTTTGTCAAATAAATAAATGTTGAATTCGGTTGCAATAGCTTAGAAAACAAAAAAGGTTTCCGTACAAAGACTTGTTTTCATATCGGTCGTTTGTATGGCAGCTATATGAGATAGTGATCCGATCCAGACCAAACTTTCACAAATCGTGTATGTCAAATAAATAAATGTTGAATTCGGTTGCAATAGCTTGGAAAACAAAAATGTTTCAATACAAAGACTTGTTTTCATATTGGTCGTTTGTATGGCAGCTATATGATATAGTGATCCGATCCGGACCAAACTTTCACAAATCGTGTATGGGTCTGTCAAATGAATAAACGTTGAATTCGGTTGCAATAGTTAAAAAAACAAAAAAGGTTTCCATACAAAGACTTGTTTTCATATCGGTCGTTTGTATATCAGCTATATGAAATAGTGGTCCGATCCAGACCAAACTTTCACAAATCGTGTATGGGTCTGTCAAATGAATAAACTTTGAATTCGGTTGCAATATTTTAAAAAACAAAAAAGGTTTCCATACAAAGACTTGTTTTCATATTGGTCGTTTGTATATCAGCTATATGATATAGTGGTCCGATTCAAACCAAACTTTCACAAATTGTGTATGGCTATGTCAAATGAATAAATGTTGAATTCGGTTGCAATAGCTTGGAAAAAAAAAAGGTTTCCATACAAAGACTGGTTTTCATATTGGTCGTTTGTATGGCAGCTATATGATATAGTGGTCCGATCCGGACCAAACTTTCACAAATCGTGTATGCCTGTGTCAAATAAATAAATGTTGAATTCGGTTGCAATAGCTTAGAAAACAAAAAATAATATAGCTTGGAAAATAAATAGCTTAGAAAACAAAAAAGGTTTCCATACAAAGACTGGTTTTCATATTGGTCGTTTGTATGGCAGCTATATGATATAGTGGTCCGATCCGGACCAAACTTTCACAAATCGTGTATGGCTATGCCAAATAAATAAATGTTGAATTCGGTTGCAATAGCTTGGAAAACAAAAACGTTTCCATACAAAGACTTGTTTTCATATCGGTCGTTTGTATGGCAGCTATATATATAGTGATCCGATCCAGACCAAACTTTCACAAATCGTGTATGGGTCTGTCAAATGAATAAACGTTGAATTCGGTTGCAATAGCTTAAAAAACAAAAAAGGTTTCCATACAAAGACTTGTTTTCATATTGGTCGTTTGTATGGCAGCTATATGAGATAGTGGTCCGATCCAAACCAAACTTTCACAAATCGTGTGTGGCTAGGTCAAATAAATAAATCTTGAATTCGGTTGCAATAGCTTAGAAAACAAAAAATGTTTCCATACAAAGACTTGTTTTCATATCGGTCGTTTGTATGGCAGCTATATATATAGTGATCCGTTCCAGACCAAACTTTCACAAATCGTGTATGGGTCTGTCAAATGAATAAACGTTGAATTCGGTTGCAATAGTTTAAAAAACAAAAAAAGTTTTCCATACAAAGACTTGTTTTCATATTGGTCGTTTGTATATCAGCTATATGATATAGTGGTCCGATCCAAACCAAACTTTCACAAATCGTGTATGGCTATGTCAAATAAATAAATGTTGAATTCGGTTGCAATAGCTTAGAAAACAAAAAGGTTTCCATACAAAGACTTGTTTTCATATTGGTCGTTTGTATGGCAGCTATATGATATAGTAATCCGTTCCGGACCAAACTTTCACAAATCGTGTATGGCTGCGTCAAATGAATAATTGTTGAATTCGGTTGCAATAGCTTAGAAAACATAAAACGTTTCCATACAAAGACTTGTTTTCATATCGGTCGTTTGTATGGCAGCTATTTGATATAGTGATCCGATCCAGACCAAACTTTCACAAATTGTGTATGGCTTTGTCAAATAAATAAATGTTGAATTCGGTTGCAATAGCTTAGAAAACAAAAAAAGGTTTCCATACAAAGACTTGTTTTCATATCGGTCGTTTGTATGGCAGCTATATGAGATAGTGATCCGATCCAGACCAAACTTTCACAAATTGTGTATGGCTTTGTCAAATAAATAAATGTTGAATTCGGTTGCAATAGCTTAGAAAACAAAAAAGGTTTCCGTACAAAGACTTGTTTTCATATCGGTCGTTTGTATGGCAGCTATATGAGATAGTGATCCGATCCAGACCAAACTTTCACAAATCGTGTATGTCAAATAAATAAATGTTGAATTCGGTTGCAATAGCTTGGAAAACAAAAAATGTTTCAATACAAAGACTTGTTTTCATATTGGTCGTTTGTATGGCAGCTATATGATATAGTGATCCGATCCGGACCAAACTTTCACAAATCGTGTATGGGTCTGTCAAATGAATAAACGTTGAATTCGGTTGCAATAGTTAAAAAAACAAAAAAGGTTTCCATACAAAGACTTGTTTTCATATCGGTCGTTTGTATATCAGCTATATGAAATAGTGGTCCGATCCAGACCAAACTTTCACAAATCGTGTATGGGTCTGTCAAATGAATAAACTTTGAATTCGGTTGCAATATTTTAAAAAACAAAAAAGGTTTCCATACAAAGACTTGTTTTCATATTGGTCGTTTGTATATCAGCTATATGATATAGTGGTCCGATTCAAACCAAACTTTCACAAATTGTGTATGGCTATGTCAAATGAATAAATGTTGAATTCGGTTGCAATAGCTTGGAAAAAAAAAAGGTTTCCATACAAAGACTGGTTTTCATATTGGTCGTTTGTATGGCAGCTATATGATATAGTGGTCCGATCCGGACCAAACTTTCACAAATCGTGTATGCCTGTGTCAAATAAATAAATGTTGAATTCGGTTGCAATAGCTTAGAAAACAAAAAATAATATAGCTTGGAAAATAAATAGCTTAGAAAACAAAAAAGGTTTCCATACAAAGACTGGTTTTCATATTGGTCGTTTGTATGGCAGCTATATGATATAGTGGTCCGATCCGGACCAAACTTTCACAAATCGTGTATGGCTATGCCAAATAAATAAATGTTGAATTCGGTTGCAATAGCTTGGAAAACAAAAAACGTTTCCATACAAAGACTTGTTTTCATATCGGTCGTTTGTATGGCAGCTATATATATAGTGATCCGATCCAGACCAAACTTTCACAAATCGTGTATGGGTCTGTCAAATGAATAAACGTTGAATTCGGTTGCAATAGCTTAAAAAACAAAAAGGTTTCCATACAAAGACTTGTTTTCATATTGGTCGTTTGTATGGCAGCTATATGAGATAGTGGTCCGATCCAAACCAAACTTTCACAAATCGTGTGTGGCTAGGTCAAATAAATAAATCTTGAATTCGGTTGCAATAGCTTAGAAAACAAAAAATGTTTCCATACAAAGACTTGTTTTCATATCGGTCGTTTGTATGGCAGCTATATATATAGTGATCCGTTCCAGACCAAACTTTCACAAATCGTGTATGGGTCTGTCAAATGAATAAACGTTGAATTCGGTTGCAATAGTTTAAAAAACAAAAAAAGTTTTCCATACAAAGACTTGTTTTCATATTGGTCGTTTGTATATCAGCTATATGATATAGTGGTCCGATCCAAACCAAACTTTCACAAATCGTGTATGGCTATGTCAAATAAATAAATGTTGAATTCGGTTGCAATAGCTTAGAAAACAAAAAAGGTTTCCATACAAAGACTTGTTTTCATATTGGTCGTTTGTATGGCAGCTATATGATATAGTAATCCGTTCCGGACCAAACTTTCACAAATCGTGTATGGCTGCGTCAAATGAATAATTGTTGAATTCGGTTGCAATAGCTTAGAAAACATAAAACGTTTCCATACAAAGACTTGTTTTCATATCGGTCGTTTGTATGGCAGCTATTTGATATAGTTATCCGATCCAGACCAAACTTTCACAAATTGTGTATGGCTTTGTCAAATAAATAAATGTTGAATTCGGTTGCAATAGCTTAGAAAACAAAAAAGGTTTCCATACAAAGACTTGTTTTCATATCGGTCGTTTGTATGGCAGCTATATGAGATAGTGATCCGATCCAGACCAAACTTTCACAAATCGTGTAAGGCTATGTCAAATAAATAAATGTCAAATTCGGTTGCAATAGCTTGTAAAACAAAAAATAATATAGCTTGGAAAATAAATAGCTTGGAAAACATAAAACGTTTCCATACAAAGACTTGTTTTCATATTGGTCGTTTGTATGGCAGCTATATGATATAGTGATCCGATCCGGACCAAACTTTCACAAATTTTGTATGGCTATGTCAAATGAATAAACGTTGAATTCGGTTGCAATAGCTTGGAAAAAAAAGGTTTCCATACAAAGACTGGTTTTCATATTGGTCGTTTGTATGGCAGCTATATGATATAGTGGTCCGATCCGGACCAAACTTTCACAAATCGTGTATGCCTGTGTCAAATAAATAAATGTTGAATTCGGTTGCAATAGCTTAGAAAACAAAAAATAATATAGCTTGGAAAATAAATAGCTTAGAAAACAAAAAAAGGTTCCCATACAAAGACTGGTTTTCATATTGGTCGTTTGTATGGCAGCTATATGATATAGTGGTCCGATCCGGACCAAACTTTCACAAATCGTGTATGGCTATGCCAAATAAATAAATGTTGAATTCGGTTGCAATAGCTTAGAAAACAAAAAAGGTTTTCATACAAAGACTTGTTTTCATATCGGTCGTTTGTATGGCAGCTATATGATATAGTGATCCGAACCAGACCAAAGTTTTACAAATCGTGTATGGTATTGTCAAATAAATAAATGTTGAATTCGGTTGCAATAGCTTGGAAAACAAAAAACGTTTCCATACAAAGACTTGTTTTCATACCGGTCGTTTGTATGGCAGCTATATAATATAGTGATCCGATCCAGACCAACCTTTCACAAATCGTGTACGGCTATGTTGCATGAATAAATGTTGAATTCGGTTGCAATAGCTTAAAAAACAAAAAGGTTTCCATACAAAGACTTGTTTTCATATTGGTCGTTTGTATGGCAGCTATATGAGATATTGATCCGATCCGGACCAAACTTTTACAAAACATGTATGGCTATGCCAAATAAATAAATGTTGAATTCGGTTGCAATAGTTCGGAAAACAAAAAAGGTTTCCATACAAAGACTTGTTTTCATATCGGTCGTTTGTATGGCAGCTATATGAGATAGTGATCCGATCCGGACCAACCTTTCACAAATCGTGTATGGCTATGTCAAATAAATAAATGTTGAATTCGGTTGCAATAGCTTGGAAAACAAAAAATGTTTCAATACAAAGACTTGTTTTAATATTGGTCGTTTGTATGGCAGCTATATGATATAGTGATCCGATCCGGACCAAACTTTCACAAATTGTGAATTGCTATGTCAAATGAATATATGTTGAATTCGGTTGCAATAGCTTAGAAAACAAAAAAGGTTTTCATACAAAGACTGGTTTTTCATATCGGTCGTTTGTATGGCATCTATATGATATAATGATTCGAACCGGACCAAACTTCCACAAATCGTGTATAGCTACGTCAAATGAATAAACGTTGAATTCGGTTGCAACAGCTTAGAAAACAAAAAAGGTTTCCATACAAAGACTTGTTTTCATACCGGTCGTTTGTATGGCAGCTATATGATATAGTGATTCGATCCAGACCAACCTTTAACAAATCGTGTATGGCTATGTTGCATGAATAAATGTTGAATTCGGTTGCAATAGCTTAAAAAACAAAAAAGGTTTCCATACAAAGACCTGTTTTCATATTGGTCGTTTGTATGGCAGCTATATGATATAGTGGTCCGATCCAAACCAAACTTTCACAAATCGTGTATGGCTATGTCAAATAAATAAATCTTGAATTCAGTTGCGAATAGCTTAGAAAACAAAAAATGTTTCCATACAAAGACTTGTTTTTATATTGGTCGTTTGTATGGCAGCTATATGATATAGTGATCCGATCCGGACCAAACTTTCATAAATTGTGTATGGCTTTGTCAAATGAATAAATGTTGAATTCGGTTGCAATAGCTTAGAAAACATAAAACGTTTCCATACAAAGACTTGTTTTCATATCGGTCGTTTGTATGGCAGTTTTTTGATATAGTGATCCGATCCAGACCAAACTTTCACAAATTGTGTATGGCTTTTTTAAATAAATAAATGTTGAATTCGGTTGCAATAGCTTAGGAAAACAAAAAAGGTTTCCATACAAAGACTTGTTTTCATATCGGTCGTTTGTATGGCAGCTATATGAGATAGTGATCCGATCCAGACCAAACTTTCACAAATCGTGTATGGCTATGTCAAATAAATAAATGTTGAATTCGGTTGCAATAGCTTGGAAAACAAAAAATGTTTCAATACAAAGACTTGTTTTCATATTGGTCGTTTGTATGGCAGCTATATGATATAGTGATCCGATCCGGACCAAACTTTCACAAATTGTGTATGGCTATGGCAAATGAATAAATGTTGAATTCGGTTGCAATAGCTTGGAAAAAAAAGGTTTCAATACAAAGACTGGTTTTCATATTGGTCGTTTGTATGGCAGCTATATGATATAGTGGTTCGATCCGGACCAAACTTTCACAAATCGTGTATGGCAGTGTCAAATAAATAAATGTTGAATTCGGTTGCAATAGCTTAGAAAACAAAAAATAATATAGCTTGGAAAATAAATAGCTTAGAAAACAAAAAAAGATTCCCATACAAAGACTGGTTTTCATATTGGTCGTTTGTATGGCAGCTATATGATATAGTAATCCGTTCCGGACCAAACTTTCACAAATCGTGTATGGCTATGCCAAATGAATAAATGTTGAATTCAGTTGCAATACCTTAGAAAACAAAAAAGGTTTCCATACAAAGACTTGTTTTCATACCGGTCGTTTGTATGGCAGCTATATAATATAGTGATCCGATCCAGACCAACCTTTCACAAATCGTGAACGGCTATGTTGCATGAATAAATGTTGAATTCGGTTGCAATAGCTTAAAAAACAAAAAAGGTTTCCATACAAAGACTTGTTTTCATATTGGTCGTTTGTATGGCAGCTATATGAGATAGTGATCCGATCCGGACCAAACTTTCACAAAATATGTATGGCTATGTTGCATGAATAAATGTTGAATTCGGTTGCAATAGCTTAGAAAACATAAAACGTTTCCATACAAAGACTTGTTTTCATATCGGTCGTTTGTATGGCAGCTATATGAGATAGTGATCCGATCCAGACCAACCTTCCACAAATCGTGTATGGCTATGTTGCATAAATAAGTGATAAATTCGGTTGCAATAGCTTAGAAAACAAAAGGGGTTTCCATACAAAGACTTGTTTTCTTATCGGTCGTTTGTATGGCAGCTATATGATATAACGATCCGATCCGGACCAAACTTTCACAAATTTTGTATGGGTCTGTCAAATGAATAAATTCGGTTGCAATAGTTAAAAAAACAAAAAAGGTTTCCATACAAAGACTTGTTTTCATACCGGTCGTTTGTATATCAGCTATAGGATATAGTGGTCCGATCCGGACCAAACTTTCACAAATGGTGTATGGCTATGTCAAATAAATAAATGTCAAATGAATAAATGTTGAATTCGGTTGCAATAGCTTAGAAAACAAAAAAGGTTTCCATACAAAGACTTGTTTTCATACCGGTCGTTTGTATGGCAGCTATATGATATAGTGATCCGATCCAGACCAACCTTTCACAAATCGTGTATGGCTATGTTGCATGAATAATTGTTGAATTCGGTTGCAATAGCTTAGAAAACATAAAACGTTTCCATACAAAGACTTGTTTTCATACCGGTCGTTTGTATGGCAGCTATTTGATATAGTGATCCGATCCAGACCAAACTTTCACAAATTGTGTATTGCTTTGTCAAATAAATAAATGTTGAATTCGGTTGCAATAGCTTAGAAAACAAAAAAGGTTTCCATACAAAGACTTGTTTTCATATCGGTCGTTTGTATGGCAGCTATATGAGATAGTGATCCGATCCGGACCAACCTTTCACAAATCGTGTACGGCTATGTCAAATGAATAAATGTTGAATTCGGTTGCAATAGCTTGGAAAACAAAAAATGTTTCCATACAAAGACTTGTTTTCATATCGGTCGTTTGTATGGCAGTTTTTTGATATAGTGATCCGATCCAGACCAAACTTTCACAAATTGTGTATGGCTTTCTTAAATAAATAAATGTTGAATTCGGTTGCAATAGCTTAGAAAACAAAAAAGGTTTCCATACAAAGACTTGTTTTCATATCGGTCGTTTGTATGGCAGCTATATGAGATAGTGATCCGATCCAGACCAAACTTTCACAAATCGTGTATGGCTATGTCAAATAAATAAATGTTGAATTCGGTTGCAATAGCTTGGAAAACAAAAAATGTTTCAATACAAAGACTTGTTTTCATATTGGTCGTTTGTATGGCAGCTATATGATATAGTGATCCGATCCGGACCAAACTTTCACAAATTGTGTATGGCTATGGCAAATGAATAAATGTTGAATTCGGTTGCAATAGCTTGGAAAAAAAAAGGTTTCAATACAAAGACTGGTATTCATATTGGTCGTTTTTATGGCAGCTATATGATATAGTGGTTCGATCCGAAACCAAACTTTCACAAATCGTGTATGGCTATGTCAAATAAATAAATCTTGAATTCGGTTGCAATAGCTTAGAAAACAAAAAATGTTTCAATACAAAGACTTGTTTTCATATTGGTCGTTTGTATGGCAGCTATATGATATAGTGATCCGATCCGGACCAAACTTTCACAAATTGTGTATGGCTATGGCAAATGAATAAATGTTGAATTCGGTTGCAATAGCTTAGAAAACAAAAAGGTTTCCATACAAAGACTTGTTTTCATATCGGTCGTTTGTATGGCAGCTATATGAGATAGTGATCCGATCCAGACCAAACTTTCACAAATCGTGTATGGCTCTGTCAAATAAATAAATGTTGAATTCGGTTGCAATAGCTTAGAAAACAAAAAATGTTTCCATACAAAGACTTGTTTTCATATTGGTCGTTTGTATGGCAGCTATATGATATAGTGATCCGATCCAGACCAAACTTTCAAAAATTGTGTATGGCTTTGTCAAATGAATAAATGTTGAATTCGGTTGCAATAGCTTAGAAAACATAAAACGTTTCCATACAAAGACTTGTTTTCATATCGGTCGTTTGTATGGCAGTTTTTTGATATAGTGATCCGATCCAGACCAAACTTTCACAAATTGTGTATGGCTTTCTTAAATAAATAAATGTTGAATTCGGTTGCAATAGCTTAGAAAACAAAAAAGGTTTCCATACAAAGACTTGTTTTCATATCGGTCGTTTGTATGGCAGCTATATGAGATAGTGATCCGATCCAGACCAAACTTTCACAAATCGTGTATGGCTATGTCAAATAAATAAATGTTGAATTCGGTTGCAATAGCTTGGAAAACAAAAATGTTTCAATACAAAGACTTGTTTTCATATTGGTCGTTTGTATGGCAGCTATATGATATAGTGATCCGATCCGGACCAAACTTTCACAAATTGTGTATGGCTATGGCAAATGAATAAATGTTGAATTCGGTTGCAATAGCTTGGAAAAAAAGGTTTCAATACAAAGACTGGTTTTCATATTGGTCGTTTGTATGGCAGCTATATGATATAGTGGTTCGATCCGGACCAAACTTTCACAAATCGTGTATGGCTGTGTCAAATAAATAAATGTTGAATTCGGTTGCAATAGCTTAGAAAACAAAAAATAATATAGCTTGGAAAATAAATAGCTTAGAAAACAAAAAAGATTCCCATACAAAGACTGGTTTTCATATTGGTCGTTTGTATGGCAGCTATATGATATAGTAATCCGTTCCGGACCAAACTTTCACAAATCGTGTATGGCTATGCCAAATAAATAAATGTTGAATTCAGTTGCAATACCTTAGAAAACAAAAAGGTTTCCATACAAAGACTTGTTTTCATACCGGTCGTTTGTATGGCAGCTATATAATATAGTGATCCGATCCAGACCAACCTTTCACAAATCGTGAACGGCTATGTTGCATGAATAAATGTTGAATTCGGTTGCAATAGCTTAAAAAACAAAAAAGGTTTCCATACAAAGACTTGTTTTCATATTGGTCGTTTGTATGGCAGCTATATGAGATAGTGATCCGATCCGGACCAAACTTTCACAAAATATGTATGGCTATGTTGCATGAATAAATGTTGAATTCGGTTGCAATAGCTTAGAAAACATAAAACGTTTCCATACAAAGACTTGTTTTCATATCGGTCGTTTGTATGGCAGCTATATGAGATAGTGATCCGATCCAGACCAACCTTCCACAAATCGTGTATGGCTATGTTGCATAAATAAGTGATAAATTCGGTTGCAATAGCTTAGAAAACAAAAGGGGTTTCCATACAAAGACTTGTTTTCTTATCGGTCGTTTGTATGGCAGCTATATGATATAACGATCCGATCCGGACCAAACTTTCACAAATTTTGTATGGGTCTGTCAAATGAATAAATTCGGTTGCAATAGTTAAAAAAACAAAAAAGGTTTCCATACAAAGACTTGTTTTCATACCGGTCGTTTGTATATCAGCTATAGGATATAGTGGTCCGATCCGGACCAAACTTTCACAAATGGTGTATGGCTATGTCAAATAAATAAATGTCAAATGAATAAATGTTGAATTCGGTTGCAATAGCTTAGAAAACAAAAAAGGTTTCCATACAAAGACTTGTTTTCATACCGGTCGTTTGTATGGCAGCTATATGATATAGTGATCCGATCCAGACCAACCTTTCACAAATCGTGTATGGCTATGTTGCATGAATAATTGTTGAATTCGGTTGCAATAGCTTAGAAAACATAAAACGTTTCCATACAAAGACTTGTTTTCATACCGGTCGTTTGTATGGCAGCTATTTGATATAGTGATCCGATCCAGACCAAACTTTCACAAATTAAGTATTGCTTTGTCAAATAAATAAATGTTGAATTCGGTTGCAATAGCTTAGAAAACAAAAAAGGTTTCCATACAAAGACTTGTTTTCATATCGGTCGTTTGTATGGCAGCTATATGAGATAGTGATCCGATCCGGACCAACCTTTCACAAATCGTGTACGGCTATGTCAAATGAATAAATGTTGAATTCGGTTGCAATAGCTTGGAAAACAAAAAATGTTTCAATACAAAGACTTGTTTTCATATTGGTCGTTTGTATGGCAGCTATATGATATAGTGATCCGATCCGGACCAAACTTTCACAAATTGTGTATGGCTATGGCAAATGAATAAATGTTGAATTCGGTTGCAATAGCTTAGAAAACAAAAAAGGTTTTCATACAAAGACTGGTTTTCATATCGGTCGTTTGTATGGCATCTATATGATATAATGATTCGAACCGGACCAAACTTTCACAAATCGTGTATTGCTATGTCAAATGAATAAATGTTGAATTCGGTTGCAATAGCTTAGAAAACAAAAAAGATTCCCATACAAAAGACTGGTTTTCATATTGGTCGTTTGTATGGCAGCTATATGATATAGTAATCCGTTCCGGACCAAACTTTCACAAATCGTGTATGGCTATGCCAAATAAATAAATGTTGAATTCAGTTGCAATACCTTAGAAAACAAAAAAGGTTTCCATACAAAGACTTGTTTTCATACCGGTCGTTTGTATGGCAGCTATATAATATAGTGATCCGATCCAGACCAACCTTTCACAAATCGTGAACGGCTATGTTGCATGAATAAATGTTGAATTCGGTTGCAATAGCTTAAAAAACAAAAAAGGTTTCCATACAAAGACTTGTTTTCATATTGGTCGTTTGTATGGCAGCTATATGAGATAGTGATCCGATCCGGACCAAACTTTCACAAAATATGTATGGCTATGTTGCATGAATAAATGTTGAATTCGGTTGCAATAGCTTAGAAAAACATAAAACGTTTCCATACAAAGACTTGTTTTCATATCGGTCGTTTGTATGGCAGCTATATGAGATAGTGATCCGATCCAGACCAACCTTCCACAAATCGTGTATGGCTATGTTGCATAAATAAGTGATAAATTCGGTTGCAATAGCTTAGAAAACAAAAGGGGTTTCCATACAAAGACTTGTTTTCTTATCGGTCGTTTGTATGGCAGCTATATGATATAACGATCCGATCCGGACCAAACTTTCACAAATTTTGTATGGGTCTGTCAAATGAATAAATTCGGTTGCAATAGTTAAAAAAACAAAAAAGGTTTCCATACAAAGACTTGTTTTCATACCGGTCGTTTGTATATCAGCTATAGGATATAGTGGTCCGATCCGGACCAAACTTTCACAAATGGTGTATGGCTATGTCAAATAAATAAATGTCAAATGAATAAATGTTGAATTCGGTTGCAATAGCTTAGAAAACAAAAAAGGTTTCCATACAAAGACTTGTTTTCATACCGGTCGTTTGTATGGCAGCTATATGATATAGTGATCCGATCCAGACCAACCTTTCACAAATCGTGTATGGCTATGTTGCATGAATAATTGTTGAATTCGGTTGCAATAGCTTAGAAAACATAAAACGTTTCCATACAAAGACTTGTTTTCATACCGGTCGTTTGTATGGCAGCTATTTGATATAGTGATCCGATCCAGACCAAACTTTCACAAATTAAGTATTGCTTTGTCAAATAAATAAATGTTGAATTCGGTTGCAATAGCTTAGAAAACAAAAAAGGTTTCCATACAAAGACTTGTTTTCATATCGGTCGTTTGTATGGCAGCTATATGAGATAGTGATCCGATCCGGACCAACCTTTCACAAATCGTGTACGGCTATGTCAAATGAATAAATGTTGAATTCGGTTGCAATAGCTTGGAAAACAAAAATGTTTCAATACAAAGACTTGTTTTCATATTGGTCGTTTGTATGGCAGCTATATGATATAGTGATCCGATCCGGACCAAACTTTCACAAATTGTGTATGGCTATGGCAAATGAATAAATGTTGAATTCGGTTGCAATAGCTTAGAAAACAAAAAAGGTTTTCATACAAAGACTGGTTTTCATATCGGTCGTTTGTATGGCATCTATATGATATAATGATTCGAACCGGACCAAACTTTCACAAATCGTGTATTGCTATGTCAAATGAATAAATGTTGAATTCGGTTGCAATAGCTTAGAAAACAAAAAAGGTTTCCATACAAAGACTTGTTTTCATACCGGTCGTTTGTATGGCAGCTATATGATATAGTGATCCGATCCAGACCAACCTTTCACAAATCATGTATGGCTATGTTGCATGAATAAATGTTGAATTCGGTTGCAATAGCTTAAAAAACATAAAACGTTTCCATACAAAGACTTGTTTTCATATTGGTCGTTTGTATGGCAGCTATATGATATAGTAATCCGATCCGGACCAAACTTTCACAAATTGTGCATCGCTATGTCAATTGAATAAGTGTTGAATTCGGTTGCAATAGCTTAGAAAACAAAAAAGGTTTTCATACAAAGACTTGTTTTCATATCGGTCGTTTGTATGGCAGCTATATATATAGTGATCCGATCCAGACCAAACTTTCACAAATCGTGTATGGGTCTGTCAAATGAATAAACGTTGAATTCGGTTGCAATAGTTTAAAAAACAAAAAAGGTTTCCATACAAAGACTTGTTTTCATACCGGTCGTTTGTATGGAAGCTATATGATATAAAGATCCGATCCAGACCAACCTTTCACAAATCGTGTATAGCTACGTCAAATGAATAAATGTTGAATTCGGTTGCAATACCTTAGAAAACAAAAAAGGTTTTCATACAAAGACTTGTTTTCATATCGGTCGTTTGTATGGCATCTATATGATATAATGATTCGAACCGGACCAAACTTTCACAAATCGTGTATTGCTATGTCAAATGAATAAATGTTGAATTCGGTTGCAATAGCTTAGAAAACAAAAAAGGTTTCCATACAAAGACTTGTTTTCATATCGGTCGTTTGTATGGCAGCTATATGATATAGTGATCCGAACCGGACCAAACTTTTACAAATCGTGTATGGCTATGTTGCATGAATAAATATTGAATTCGGTTGCAATAACTTAGAAAACAAAAAAGGTTTCCATACAAAGACTTGTTTACCTATCGGTCGTTTGTATGGCAGCTATATGAGATAGTGATCCGATCCGGACCAACCTTTCACAAATCGTGTATGGCTATGTCAAATAAATAAATGTTGAATTCGGTTGCAATAGCTTGGAAAACAAAAAACGTTTCCATACAAAGACTTGTTTTCATATCGGTCGTTTGTATGGCAGCTATATATATAGTGATCCGATCCAGACCAAACTTTCACAAATCGTGTATGGGTCTGTCAAATGAATAAACGTTGAATTCGGTTGCAATAGTTTAAAAAACAAAAAAGGTTTCCATACAAAGACTTGTTTTTATATTGGTCGTTTGTATATCAGCTATATGATATAGTAAACGATCCAAACCAAACTTTCACAAATCGTGTATGGCTATGTCAAATAAATAAATCTTGAATTCGGTTGCAATAGCTTAGAAAACAAAAAATGTTTCCTTACAAAGACTTCTTTTTATATTGGTCGTTTGTGTGGCAGCTATATGATATAGTGATCCGATCCGGACCAAACTTTCATAAATTGTGTACAGCGATGTCAAATGAATAAATGTTGAATTCGGTTGCAATAGCTTAGAAAACAAAAAAGGTTTCCATACAAAGACTTGTTTTCATATAGGTCGTTTGTATGGCGGCTATATGATATAGTAATCCGTTCCGAAACAAACTTTCACAAATCGTGTATGGCTGCGTCAAATGAATAATTGTTGAATTGGGTTGCAATAGCTTAGAAAACATAAAAAGTTTCCATACAAAGACTTGTTTTCATATCGGTCGTTTGTATGGCAGCTATTTGATATAGTGATCCGATCCAGACCAAACTTTCACAAATTGTGTATGGCTTTGTCAAATAAATAAATATTGAATTCGGTTGCAATAGCTTAGAAAACAAAAAAGGTTTCTATACAAAGACTTGTTTTCATATCGGTCGTTTGTATGGCAGCTATATGAGATAGTGATCCGATCCGGACCAAACTTTCACAAATTGTGTATGGCTATGGCAAATAAATAAATCTTGAATTCGGTTGCAATAGCTAGGAAAAAAAAAAGGTTTCAATACAAAGACTGGTTTTCATATTGGTCGTTTGTATGGCAGCTATATGATATAGTGGTCCGATCCGGACCAACCTTTCACAAATCGTGTATGGCTATGTCAAATAAATAAATGTTGAAGTCGGTTGCAATAGCTTAGAAAACAAAAAAGGTTTCCATACAAAGACTTGTTTTCATATCGGTCGTTTGTATGGCAGCTATATGAGATAGTGATCCGATCCAGACCAAACTTTCACAAATCGTGTATGGCTATGTCAAATAAATAAATGTTGAATTCGGTTGCAATAGCTTGGAAAACAAAAAACGTTTCCATACAAAGACTTGTTTTCATATCGGTCGTTTGTATGGCAACTATATATATAGTGATCCGATCCAGACCAAACTTTCACAAATTGTGTATGGCTATGTCAAATGAATAAACGTTGAATTCGGTTTCAATAGTTTAAAAAACAAAAAAGGTTTCCATACAAAGACTTGTTTTCATATTGGTCGTTTGTATGGCAGCTATATGATATAGTGGTCCGATCCAAACCAAACTTTCACGAATCGTGTATGGCTATGTTGCATGAATAAATGTTGAATTCGGTTGCAATAGCTTAAAAACAAAAAATGTTTCCATACAAAGACTTGTTTTCATATTGGTCGTTTGTATGGCAGCTATATGATATAGTGATCCGATCCGAACCAAACTTTCATTAATTGTGTACCGCAATGTCAAATAAATAAATGTTGAATTCGGTTGCAATAGCTTAGAAAACAAAAAAGGTTTCCATACAAAGACTTGTTTTCACATTGGTCGTTTGTATGGCAGCTATATGATATAGTAATCCGTTCCGAAACAAACTTTCACAAATCGTGTATGGCTGCGACAAATGAATAATTGTTGAATTGGGTTGCAATAGCTTAGAAAACATAAAACGTTTCCATACAAAGACTTGTTTTCATATCGGTCGTTTGTATGGCAGCTATTTGATATAGTGATCCGATCCAGACCAAACTTTCACAAATTGTGTATGGCTTTGTCAAATAAATAAATATCGAATTCGGTTGCAATAGCTTAGAAAACAAAAAAGGTTTCCATACAAAGACTTGTTTTCATATCGGTCGTTTGTATGGCAGCTATATGATATAGTGATCTGAACCGGACCAAACTTTAACAAATCGTGTATGGCTATGTTGCATGAATAAATATTGAATTCGGTTGCAATAGCTTAGAAAACAAAAAAGGTTTCCATACAAAGACTTGTTTTCATACCGGTCGTTTGTATGGCAGCTATATAATATAGTGATCCGATCCAGACCAACCTTTCACAAATCGTGTACGGCTATGTTGCATGAATAAATGTTGAATTCGGTTGCAATAGCTTAAAAAACAAAAAAGGTTTCCATACAAAGACTTGTTTTCATATTGGTCGTTTGTATGGCAGCTATATGAGATATTGATCCGATCCGGACCAAACTTTCACAAAATATGTATGGCTATGTCAAATAAATAAATGTTGAACTCGGTTGCAATAGTTCGGAAAACAAAAAAGGTTTCCATACAAAGACTTGTTTTCATATCGGTCGTTTGTATGGCAGCTATATGAGATAGTGATCCGATCCGGACCAACCTTTCACAAATCGTGTATGGCTATGTCAAATAAATAAATGTTGAATTCGGTTGCAATAGCTTGGAAAACAAAAAATGTTTCAATACAAAGACTTGTTTTCATATTGGTCGTTTGTATGGCAGCTATATGATATAGTGATCCGATCCAAAACAAACTTTCACAAATCGTGTATGGGTCTGTCAAATGAATAAATGTTGAATTCGGTTGCAATAGCTTAGAAAACAAAAAAGGTTTTCATACAAAGACTGGTTTTCATATCGGTCGTTTGTATGGCATCTATATGATATAATGATTCGAACCGGACCAAACTTTCACAAATCGTGTATAGCTATGTCAAATGAATAAAGTTTGAATTCGGTTGCAATAGCTTGGAAAACAAAAAAGGTTTCCATACAAAGACTTGTTTTCATACCGGTCGTTTGTATGGCAGCTCTATGATATAGTGATCCGATCCAGACCAACCTTTCACAAATTCTGTATGGCTATGTTGCATGAATCAATGTTGAATTCGGTTGCAATAGCTTAAAAAACAAAAAAGGTTTCCATACAAAGACTTGTTTTCATATTGGTCGTTTGTATGGCAGCTATATGAGATAGTGATCCGATCCGGACCAAACCTTCACAAATTGTGTATGGCCATGTCAAACGAATAAATGTTGAATGCGGTTGCAATAGCTTGGAAAACAAAAAAGGTTTCCATACAAAGACTTGTTTTCATATCGGTCGTTTGTATGACAGCTATATGATATAGTGATCCGATCGGGACCAAACTCTTACAATTTGTGTATATTAGTGTTGCATGAATAAATGTTGAATTCGGTTGCAATAGTTAAAAAAACAAAAAAGGTTTCCATACAAAGACTTGTTTTCCTATCGGTCGTTTGTATGGCAGCTATATGAGATGGTGATCCGATCCGGACCAACCTTTCACAAATCGTGTATGGCTATGTCAAATAAATAAATGTTGAACTCGGTTGCAATAGTTCGGAAAACAAAAAACGTTTCCATACAAAGACTTGTTTTCATATCGGTCGTTTGTATGGCAGCTATATGATATAGTGATCCGATCCAGACCAAACTTTCACAAATCGTGTATGGGTCTGTCAAATGAATAAACGTTGAATTCGGTTGCAATAGTTTAAAAAACAAAAAAGGTTTCCATACAAAGACTTGTTTTTATATTGGTCGTTTGTATATCAGCTATATGATATAGTGGTCCGATCCAAACCAAACTTTCACAAATCGTGTATGACTATGTCAAATAAATAAATCTTGAATTCGGTTGCAATAGCTTAGAAAACCAAAAATGTTTCCATACAAAGACTTGTTTTCATACCGGTCGTTTGTATGGCAGCTATATGATATAGTGATCTGATCCGGACCAAACTTTAATAAATTGTGTACCTCGATGTCAAATAAATAAATTTTGAATTCGGTTGCAATAGCATAGAAAACAAAAAAGGTTTCCATACAAAGACTTGTTTTCATATTGGTCGTTTGTATGGCAGCTATATGATATAGTAATCCGTTCCGAAACAAACTTTCACAAATCGTGTATGTCTGCGTCAAATGAATAATTGTTGAATTCGGTTGCAATAGCTTAGAAAACATAAAACGTTTCCATACAAAGACTTGTTTTCATGTCGGTCGTTGGTATGGCAGCTATTTGATATAGTGATCCGATCCAGACCAAACTTTCACAAACTGTGTATGGCTTTGTCAAATAAATAAATATTGAATTCGGTTGCAATAGCTTAGAAAACAAAAAAGGTTTCCATACAAAGACTTGTTTTCATACCGGTCGTTTGTATGGCAGCTATATAATATAGTGATCCGATCCAGACCAACCTTTCACAAATCGTGTACGGCTATGTTGCATGAATAAATGTTGAATTCGGTTGCAATAGCTTAAAAAACAAAAAAGGTTTCCATACAAAGACTTGTTTTCCTATCGGTCGTTTGTATGGCAGCTATATGAGATATTGATCCGATCCGGACCAAACTTTCACAAAATATGTATGGCTATGTCAAATAAATAAATGTTGAACTCGGTTGCAATAGTTCGGAAAACAAAAAAGGTTTCCATACAAAGACTTGTTTTCATATCGGTCGTTTGTATGGCAGCTATATGAGATAGTGATCCGATCCGGACCAACCTTTCACAAATCGTGTATGGCTATGTCAAATAAATAAATGTTGAATTCGGTTGCAATAGCTTGGAAAACAAAAAATGTTTCAATACAAAGACTTGTTTTCATATTGGTCGTTTGTATGGCAGCTATATGATATAGTGATCCGATCCGGACCAAACTTTCACAAATTGTGAATTGCTATGTCAGATAAATAAATGTTGAATTCGGTTGCAATAGCTTAGAAAACAAAAAACGTTTCCATACAAAGACTTGTTTTCATATCGGTCGTTTGTATGGCATCTATATGATATAATGATTCGAACCGGACCAAACTTTCACAAATCGTGTATAGCTATGTCAAATGAATAAATGTTGAATTCGGTTGCAATAGCTTAGAAAACAAAAAAGGTTTCCATACAAAGACTTGTTTCAATACCGGTCGTTTGTATGGCAGCTCTATGATATAGTGATCCGATCCAGACCAACCTTTCATTAATCGTGTATGGCTATGTTGCATGAATAAATGTTGAATTCGGTTGCAATAGCTTAAAAAACAAAAAAGGTTTCATACAAAGACTTGTTTTCATATCGGTCGTTTGTATGGCAGCTATATGAGATAGTGATCCGATCCGGACCAACCTTTTTACAAATCGTGTATGGCTATGTCAAATAAATAAATGTTGAATTCGGTTGCAATAGCTTGGAAAACAAAAAATGTTTTAATACAAAGACTTGTTTTCATATTCGTCGTTTGTATGGCAGCTATATGATATAGTTATCCGATCCGGACCAAACTTTCACAAATCGTGTATAGCTATGTCATTTGAATAAGTGTTGAATTCGGTTGCAATAGCTTGGAAAACAAAAAAGGTTTCCATACAAAGACTTGTTTTCCTATCGGTCGTTTGTATGGCAGCTATATGAGATAGTGATCCGATCCTGACCAACCTTTCACAAATCGTGTATGGCTATGTCAAATAAATAAATGTTGAATTCGGTTGCAATAGCTTGGAAAACAAAAAACGTTTCCATACAAAGACTTGTTTTCATATCGGTCGTTTGTATGGCAGCTATATATATAGTGATCCGATCCAGACCAAACTTTCACAAATCGTGTATGGGTTTGTCAAATGAATAAACGTTGAATTCGGTTGCAATAGTTTAAAAAACAAAAAAGGTTTCCATACAAAGACTTGTTTTTATATTGGTCGTTTGTATATCAGCTATATGATATAGTGGTCCGATCCAAACCAAACTTTCATAAATTGTGTACCGCGACGTCAAATGAATAAATGTTGAATTCGGTTGCAATAGCTTAGAAAACAAAAAAGGTTTCCATACAAAGACTTGTTTTCATATAGGTCGTTTGTATGGCAGCTATATGATATAGTAATCCGTTCCAAAACAAACTTTCACAAATCGTGTATGGCTGCGTCAAATGAATAATTGTTGAATTCGGTTGCAATAGCTTAGAAAACATAAAACGTTTCCATACAAAGACTTGTTTTCATATTGGTCGTTTGTATGGCAGCTATTTGAGATAGTGATCCGAACCGGACCAAACTTTCACAAATCATGTATGGCTATGTCAAATAAATAAATGTTGAATTCGGTTGCAATAGCTTGGAAAACAAAAAACGTTTCCATACAAAGACTTGTTTTCATATCGGTCGTTTGTATATCAGCTATATGATATAGTGATCCGATCCAAACCAAACTTTCACAAATCGTGTATGGCTATGTCAAATAAATAAATCTTGAATTCGGTTGCAATAGCTTAGAAAACAAAAAATGTTTCCATACAAAGACTTGTTTTCATATTGGTCGTTTGTATGGCAGCTATATGATATAGTGTTCCGATCCAGACCAAACTTTCATAAATTGTGTACCGCGATGTCAAATGAATAAATGTTGAATTCGGTTGCAATAGCTTAGAAAACAAAAAAGGTTTCCATACAAAGACTTGTTTTCATATAGGTCGTTTGTATGGCAGCTATATGATATAGTAATCCGTTCCGAAACAAACTTTCACAAATCGTGTATGGCTGCGTCAAATGAATAATTGTTGAATTCGGTTGCAATAGCTTAGAAAACATAAAACGTTTCCATACAAAGACTTGTTTTCATATTGGTCGTTTGTATGGCAGCTATTTGAGATAGTGATCCGAACCGGACCAAACTTTCACAAATCGTGTATGGCTATGTCATATGAATAAATGTTGAATTCGGTTGCAATTACTTAGAAAACAAAAAAGGTTTCCATACAAAGACTTGTTTTCATACCGGTCGTTTGTATGGCAGCTATATGATATATTGATCCGATCCAGACCAACCTTTCACAAATCCTGTATGGCTATGTTGCATGAATAAATGTTTAATTCGGTTGCAATAGCTTGGAAAACAAAAAAGGTTTCCATACAAAGACTTGTTTTCATATTGGTCGTTTGTATGGCAGCTATATAATATAGTGATCCGATCCAGACCAACCTTTCACAAATCGTGTACGGCTATGTTGCATGAATAAATGTTGAATTCGGTTGCAATAGCTTGGAAAACAAAAAATGTTTCAATACAAAGACTTGTTTTCATATTGGTCGTTTGTATGGCAGCTATATGATATAGTGATCCGATCCGGACCAAACTTTCACAAATTGTGTATGGCTATGGCAAATGAATAAATGTTGAATTCGGTTGCAATAGCTTGGAAAACAAAAAATGTTTCAATACAAAGACTTGTTTTCATATTGGTCGTTTGTATGGCAGCTATATGATATAGTGATCCGATCCGGACCAAACTTTCACAAATCGTGTATGGCTGTGTCAAATAAATAAATGTTGAATTCGGTTGCAATAGCTTAGAAAACAAAAAATAATATAGCTTGGAAAATAAATAGCTTAGAAAACAAAAAAGGTTTCCATACAAAGACTTGTTTTCATATCGGTCGTTTGTATGGCAGCTATATGATATAGTGATCCGAACCGGACCAAACTTTCACAAATCGTGTATGGCTATGTTGCATTAATAAATGTTGAATTCAGTTGCAATAGCTTAGAAAACAAAAAGGTTTCCATACAAAGACTTGTTTTCATACCGGTCGTTTGTATGGCAGCTATATAATATAGTGACCCGATCCAGACCAACCTTTCACAAATCGTGTACGGCTATGTTGCATGAAGAAATGTTGAATTCGGTTGCAATAGCCTTAAAAAACAAAAAAGGTTTCCATACAAAGACTTGTTTTCATATTGGTCGTTTGTATGGCAGCTATATGAGATAGTGATCCGATCCGGACCAAACTTTCACAAAATATGTATGGCTATGTTGCATGAATAAATGTTGAATTCGGTTGCAATAGCTTAGAAAACATAAAACGTTTCCATACAAAGACTTGTTTTCATATCGGTCGTTTGTATGGCAGCTATATGAGATAGTGATCCGATCCGGACCAACCTTTCACAAATCGTGTATGGCTATGTTGCATGAATAAGTGATGAATTCGGTTGCAATAGCTTAGAAAACAAAAAGGGTTTCCATACAAAGACTTGTTTTCTTATCGGTCGTTTGTATGGCAGCTATATGATATAACGATCCGATCCGGACCAAACTTTCACAAATTTTGTATGGGTCTGTCAAATTAATAAATGTTGAATTCGGTTGCAATAGTTCGGAAAACAAAAAAGGTTTCCATACAAAGACTTCTTTTCATATCGGTCGTTTGTATATCAGCTATATGATATAGTGGTCCGATCCGGACCAAACTTTCACAAATCGTGTATGGCTATGTCAAATAAATAAATGTTGAATTCGGTTGCAATAGCTTAGAAAACAAAAAATAATATAGCTTGGAAAATAAATAGCTTGGAAAACATAAAACGTTTCCATACAAAGACTTGTTTTCATATCGGTCGTTTGTATGGCAGCTATATGATATAGTGATCCGAACCGGACCAAACTTTCACAAATCGTGTATGGCTATGTCAAATGAATAAATGTTGAATTCGGTTGCAATGACTTGGAAAACATAAAACGTTTCCATACAAAGACTTGTTTTCATATCGGTCGTTTGTATGGCAGCTATATGATATAGTGACTTGAACCGGACCAAACTTTCACAAATCGTGTATGGCTATGTCAAATAAATAAATGTTGAATTCGGTTGCAATAGCTTAGAAAACAAAAAAGGTTTCCATACAAAGACTTGTTTTCATATTGGTCGTTTGTATGGCAGCTATATGAGATAGTGATCCGATCCGGACCAAACTTTCACAAATTATGTACGGCTACGTCAAATAAATAAATGTTGAATTCGGTTGCAATAGCTTAGAAAACAAAAAAGGTTTCCATACAAAGACTTGTTTTCATATTGGTCGTTTGTTTGGCAGCTATATGATATAGTGATCCGATCCGGACCAACCTTTCACAAATCGTGTATGGCTGTGTCAAATAAATAAATGTTGAATTCGGTTGCAATAGCTTGGAAAACAAAAAACGTTTCCATACAAAGACTTGTTTTCATATCGGTCGTTTGTATGGCAGCTATATATATAGTGATCCGATCCAGACCAAACTTTCAAAAATCGTGTATGGGTCTGTTAAATGAATAAACGTTGAATTCGGATGCAATAGTTTAAAAAACAAAAAAGGTTTCTATACAAAGACTTGTTTTCATATCGGTCGTTTGTATGGCAGCTATATGAGATAGTGATCCGATCCGGACCAACCTTTCACAAATCGTGTACGGCTATGTTGCATGAATAAATGTTGAATTCGGTTGCAATAGCTTAGAAAACAAAAAAAGGTTTCCATACAAAGACTTGTTTTCATATTGGTCGTTTGTATGGCAGCTATATGAGATAGTGATCCGATCCGGACCAAACTTTAACAAAATATGTATGGCTACGTCAAATAAATAAATGTTGAATTCGGTTGCAATAGCTTAGAAAACAAAAAAGGTTTCCATACAAAGAGTTGTTTTCATATCGGTCGTTTGTATGGCAGCTATAGTGATCCGATCCGGACCAACCTTTAACAAATCGTGTATGGCTATGTTGCATGAATAAGTGATGAATTCGGTTGCAATAGCTTAGAAAACAAAAAGGGTTTCCATACAAAGACTTGTTTTCTTATCGGTCGTTTGTATGGCAGCTATATGATATAACGATCCGATCCGGACCAAACTTTCACAAATTTTGTATGGGTCTGTCAAATAAATAAACATTGAATTCGGTTGCAATAGTTCGGAAAACAAAAAAGGTTTCCATACAAAGACTTGTTTTCATATCGGTCGTTTGTATATCAGCTATATGATATAGTGGTCCGATCCGGACCAAACTTTCACAAATCGTGTATGGCTATGTCAAATAAATAAATGTTGAATTCGGTTGCAATAGCTTAGAAAACAAAAAATAATATAGCTTGGAAAATAAATAGCTTGGAAAACATAAAACGTTTCCATACAAAGACTTGTTTTCATATCGGTCGTTTGTATGGCAGCTATATGATATAGTGATCCGAACCGGACCAAACTTTCACAAATCGTGTATGGCTATGTCAAATGAATAAATGTTGAATTCGGTTGCAATGACTTAGAAAACATAAAACGTTTCCATACAAAGACTTGTTTTCATATCGGTCGTTTGTATGGCAGCTATATGATATAGTGATCCGAACCGGACCAAACTTTCACAAATCGTGTATGGCTATGTTGCATGAACAAATTTTGAATTCAGTTGCAATAGCTTAGAAAACAAAAAAGGTTTCCATACAAAGACTTGTTTTCATACCGGTCGTTTGTATGGCAGCTATATAATATAGTGATCCGATCCAGACAAACCTTTCACAAATCGTGTACGGCTATGTTGCATGAATAAATGTTGAATTCGGTTGCAATAGCCTTAAAAAACAAAAAAGGTTTCCATACAAAGACTTGTTTTCATATTGGTCGTTTGTATGGCAGCTATATGAGATAGTGATCCGATCCGGACCAAACTTTAACAAAATATGTATGGCTACGTCAAATAAATAAATGTTGAATTCGGTTGCAATAGCTTAGAAAACAAAAAAGGTTTCCATACAAAGAGTTGTTTTCATATCGGTCGTTTGTATGGCAGCTATAGTGATCCGATCCGGACCAACCTTTCACAAATCGCGTATGGCTATGTTGCATGAATAAGTTATGAATTCGGTTGCAATAGCTTAGAAAACAAAAAGGGTTTCCATACAAAGACTTGTTTTCTTATCGGTCGTTTGTATGGCAGCTATATGATATAACGATCCGATCCGGACCAAACTTTCACAAATTTTGTATGGGTCTGTCAAATAAATAAACATTGAATTCGGTTGCAATAGTTCGGAAAACAAAAAAGGTTTCCATACAAAGACTTGTTTTCATATCGGTCGTTTGTATATCAGCTATATGATATAGTGGTCCGATCCGGACCAAACTTTCACAAATCGTGTATGGCTATGTCAAATAAATAAATGTTGAATTCGGTTGCAATAGCTTAGAAAACAAAAAATAATATAGCTTGGAAAATAAATAGCTTGGAAAACATAAAACGTTTCCATACAAAGACTTGTTTTCATATCGGTCGTTTGTATGGCAGCTATATGATATAGTGATCCGAACCGGACCAAACTTTCACAAATCGTGTATGGCTATGTCAAATGAATAAATGTTGAATTCGGTTGCAATGACTTAGAAAACATAAAACGTTTCCATACAAAGACTTGTTTTCATATCGGTCGTTTGTATGGCAGCTATATGATATAGTGATCCGAACCGGACCAAACTTTCACAAATCGTGTATGGCTATGTTGCATGAACAAATTTTGAATTCAGTTGCAATAGCTTAGAAAACAAAAAAGGTTTCCATACAAAGACTTGTTTTCATACCGGTCGTTTGTATGGCAGCTATATAATATAGTGATCCGATCCAGACAAACCTTTCACAAATCGTGTACGGCTATGTTGCATGAATAAATGTTGAATTCGGTTGCAATAGCCTTAAAAAACAAAAAAGGTTTCCATACAAAGACTTGTTTTCATATTGGTCGTTTGTATGGCAGCTATATGAGATAGTGTTCCGATCCGGACCAAACTTTAACAAAATATGTATGGCTACGTCAAATAAATAAATGTTGAATTCGGTTGCAATAGCTTAGAAAACAAAAAAGGTTTCCATACAAAGAGTTGTTTTCATATCGGTCGTTTGTATGGCAGCTATAGTGATCCGATCCGGACCAACCTTTCACAAATCGCGTATGGCTATGTTGCATGAATAAGTTATGAATTCGGTTGCAATAGCTTAGAAAACAAAAAGGGTTTCCATACAAAGACTTGTTTTCTTATCGGTCGTTTGTATGGCAGCTATATGATATAACGATCCGATCCGGACCAAACTTTCACAAATTTTGTATGGGTCTGTCAAATAAATAAACATTGAATTCGGTTGCAATAGTTCGGAAAACAAAAAAGGTTTCCATACAAAGACTTGTTTTCATATCGGTCGTTTGTATATCAGCTATATGATATAGTGGTCCGATCCGGACCAAACTTTCACAAATCGTGTATGGCTATGTCAAATAAATAAATGTTGAATTCGGTTGCAATAGCTTAGAAAACAAAAAATAATATAGCTTGGAAAATAAATAGCTTGGAAAACATAAAACGTTTCCATACAAAGACTTGTTTTCATATCGGTCGTTTGTATGGCAGCTATATGATATAGTGATCCGAACCGGACCAAACTTGCACAAATCGTGTATGGCTATGTCAAATAAATAAATGTTGAATTCGGTTGCAATAGCTTAGAAAACAAAAAAGGTTTCCATACAAAGACTTGTTTTCTTATAGGTCGTTTGTATGGCAGCTATATGATATAGTGATCCGATCCAGACCAACCGTTCACAAATCGTGTACGGCTATGTTGCATGAATAAATGTTGAATTCGGTTGTAATAGCTTAAAAAACAAAAAAGGTTTCCATACAAAGACTTGTTTTCATATTGGTCGTTTGTATGGCAGCTATATGAGATAGTGATCCGATCCAGACCAAACTTTCACAAATTATGTACGGATATGTCAAGTGAATAAATGTTGAATTCGGTTGCAATAGCTTAGAAAACAAAAAAGGTTTCCATACAAAGACTTGTTTTCATATTGGTCGTTTGTTTGGCAGCTATATGATATAGTGATCCGATCCGGACCAAACTTTCACAAATCGTGTATGGCTGTGTCAAATAAATAAATGTTGAATTCGGTTGCAATAGCTTGGAAAACAAAAAACGTTTCCATACAGAGACTTGTTTTCATATCGGTCGTTTGTATGGCAGCTATATGATATAGTGATCCGATCCAGACCAAACTTTCACAAATCGTGTATGGGTCTGTCAAATGAATAAACGTTGAATTCGGTTGCAATAGTTTAAAAAACAAAAAAGGTTTCCATACAAAGACTTGTTTTCATATCGGTCGTTTGTATGGCAGCTATATGAGATAGTGATCCGATCCGGACCAACCTTTCACAAATCGTGTACGGCTATGTTGCATGAATAAATGTTGAATTCGGTTGCAATAGCTTAGAAAACAAAAAAGGTTTCCATACAAAGACTTGTTTTCATATTGGTCGTTTGTTTGGCAGCTATATGATATAGTGATCCGATCCGGACCAACCTTTCACAAATCGTGTATGGCTATGTCAAATAAATAAATGTTGAATTCGGTTGCAATAGCTTGGAAAACAAAAAACGTTTCCATACAAAGACTTGTTTTCATATCGGTCGTTTGTATGGCAGCTATATATATAGTGATCCGATCCAGACCAAACTTTCACAAATTGTGTAGCGCTATGTCAATTGAATAAGTGTTGAATTCCGTTGCAATAGCTTGGAAAACAAAAAACGTTTCCATACAAAGACTTGTTTTCATATCGGTCGTTTGTATGGCAGCTATATGATATAGTGATCCGAACCGGACCAACCTTTCACAAATCGTGTATGGCTATGTCAAATAAATAAATGTTGAATTCGGTTGCAATAGCTTGGAAAACAAAAAACGTTTCCATACAAAGACTTGCTTTCATATCGGTCGTTTTTATGGCAGCTATATATATAGTGATCCGATCCAGACCAAACTTTCACAAATCGTGTATGGGTCTGTCAAATGAATAAACGTTGAATTCGGTTGCAATAGTTTAAAAAACAAAAAAGGTTTCCATACAAAGACTTGTTTTCATATTGGTCGTTTGTATATCAGCTATATGATATAGTGGTCCGATCCAAACCAAACTTTCACAGATCGTGTATGGCTATGTCAAATAAATAAATCTTGAATTCGGTTGCAATAGCTTAGAAAACAAAAAAGGTTTCCATACAAACTGGTTTTCATATTGGTCGTTTGTATGGCAGCTATATGATATAGTGGTCCGATCCGGTTGCAATAGCTTAGAAAACAAAAAACGTTTCCATACAAAGACTTGTTTTCATATCGGTCGTTTGTATGGCAGCTATATATATAGTGATCCGATCCAGACCAAACTTTCACAAATCGTGTATGGGTCTGTCAAATGAATAAACGTTGAATTCGGTTGCAATAGTTAAAAAAACAAAAAAGGTTTCCATACAAAGATTTGTTTTCATATCGGTCGTTTGTATGGCAGCTATATGAGATAGTGATCCGATCCGGACCAACCTTTCACAAATCGTGTACGGCTATGTCAAATGAATAAATGTTGAATTCGGTTGCAATAGCTTAGAAAACAAAAAGGTTTCCATACAAAGACTTGTTTTCATATTGGTCGTTTGTATGGCAGCTATATGATATAGTGATCCGATCCGGACCAACCTTTCACAAATCGTGTATGGCTATGTCAAATAAATAAATGTTGAATTCGGTTGCAATAGCTTGGAAAACAAAAAACGTTTCCATACAAAGACTTGTTTTCATATCGGTCGTTTGTATGGCAGCTATATATATAGTGATCTGATCCAGACCAAACTTTCACAAATTGTGTATCGCTATGTCAATTGAATAAGTGTTGAATTCCGTTGCAATAGCTTGGAAAACAAAAAAGGTTTCCATACAAAGACTTGTTTTCATATCGGTCGTTTGTATGGCAGCTATATGAGATAGTGATCCGATCCGGACCAACCTTTTACAAATCGTGTACGGCTATGTCAAATAAATAAATGTTGAATTCGGTTGCAATAGCTTGGAAAACAAAAAACGTTTCCATACAAAGACTTGTTTTCATATAGGTCGTTTGTATGGCAGCTATTTGATATAGTGATCCGATCCAGACCAAACTTTCACAAATCGTGTATGGGTCTGTCAAATGAATAAATGTTGAATTCGGTTGCAATAGTTTAAAAAACAAAAAAGGTTTCCATACAAAGACTTGTTTTCATATTGGTCGTTTGTATATCAGCTATATGATATAGTAGTCCGATCCAAACCAAACTTTCACAAATCGTGTACGGCTATGTCAAATAAATAAATCTTGAATTCGGTTGCAATAGCTTAGAAAACAAAAAATGTTTCCATACAAAGACTTGTGTTCATATTGGTCGTTTGTATGGCAGCTATATGATATAGTGGTCCGATCCGGAATAAACTTTCACAAATTGTGTATCGCTATGTCAAATTAATAAATGTTGAATTCGGTTGCAATAGCTTAGAAAACAAAAAAGGTTTCCATACAAAGACTTGTTTTCATATTGGTCGTTTGTATGGCAGCTATATGATATAGTAATCCGTTCCGAAACAAACTTTCACAAATCGTGTATGGCTGCGTCAAATGAAGAAATGTTGAATTCGGTTGCAATAGCTTAGAAAACAAAAAAGGTTCCCATACAAAAGACTTGTTTTCATATCGGTCGTTTGTATATCAGCTATATGATATAGTGGTCCGATCCGGAATAAATTTTCACAAATCATGTATAGCTATGTCAAACGAATAAATGTTGAATTCGGTTGCAATAGCTTGGAAAACAAAAAAGGTTTCCATACAAAGACTCGTTTTCATATAGGTCGTTTGTATGGCAGCTATATGATGGTGGTCTGATCCGGACCAAACTTTCACAAATCGTGTATGGCTACGTCAAATGAATTGGTGTTGAATTCGGTTGCAATAGTTCGGAAAACAAAAAAGGTTTCCATACAAAGACTTGTTTGCTTATCGGTCGTTTGTATGGCAGCTATATGATATAGTAATCCGTTCCGAAACAAACTTTCACAAATCGTGTATGGCTTCAAATGAATAATTGTTGAATTCGGTTGCAATAGCTTAGAAAACATAAAACGTTTCCATACAAAGACTTGTTTTCATATCGGTCGTTTGTATGGCAGCTATTTGATATAGTGATCCGATCCAGACCAAACTTTCACAAATTGTGTATGGCTATTTCAAATGAATAAATGTTTAATTCGGTTGCAATAGCTTGAAAAACAAAGAATTCCATACAAAGACTGGTTTTCATATTGGTCGTTTGTATGGCATCTATATGATATAGTGATTCGAACCGGACCAAACTTTCACAAATCGTGTATGGCTATGTCAAATGAATAAATGTTGAATTCGGTTGCAATAGCTTAGAAAACAAAAAAGGTTCCCATACAAAAGACTTGTTTTCATATCGGTCGTTTGTATATCAGCTATATGATATAGTGGTCCGATCCGGAATAAACTTTCACAAATCATGTATAGCTATGTCAAACGAATAAATGTTGAATTCGGTTGCAATAGCTTAGAAAACAAAAAAGGTTTCCATACAAATACTTGTTTTCTTATCGGTCGTTTGTATGGCAGCTGTATTAGACAGTGATGCGATCCGGACCAAACTTTCACAAATTATGTACGGCTATGTCAGACAAACAAATGTTGAATTCGGTTGCAATAGCTTAGAAAACAAAAAAGATTCCCATACAAAGACTTGTTTTCATATTGGTCGTTTGTATGGCAGCTGTATGAGATAGTGATCCGATCCGGACCAAACTTTCACAAATTATGTATAGCTATGTCAAACAAACAAATGTTGAATTCGGTTGCAATAGCTTGGAAAACAAAAAAGGTTTCCATACAAAGACTTGTTTTCATATCGGTCGTTTGTATGGCATCTATATGATATAGTGATTAGAACCGAACCAAACTTTCACAAATCGTGTATGACTATGTCAAATGAATAAATGTTGAATTCGGTTGCAATAACTAAGAAAACAAAAAAGGTTTCCATACAAAGACTTGTTTTCATACCGGTCGTTTGTATGGTAGCTATATGATATAGTGGTCCGATCCGGACCGAACTTTCACAAATTGTGTATGGCTATGTCAAATAAATAAATGTTGAATTCGGTTGCAATAGCTTAGAAAACAAAAAAGGTTCCCATACAAAAGACTTGTTTTCATATCGGTCGTTTGTATATCAGCTATATGATATAGTGGTCCGATCCGGAATAAACTTTCACAAATCATGTATAGATATGTCAAACAAATAAATGTTGAATTCGGTTGCAATAGCTTAGAAAACAAAAAGGTTTCCATACAAAGACTTGTTTTCATATTGGTCGTTTGTATGGCAGCTGTATGAGATAGTGATCCGATCCGGACCAAACTTTCACAAATTGTGTATGGCTATGTCAAACAAACAAATGCTGAATTCGGTTGCAATAGCTTAGAAAACAAAAAAGGTTTCCATACAAAGACTTGTTTTTCCAATTGGTCGTTTGTATGGCAGCTGTATGAGACAGTGATGCGATCCGGACCAAACTTTCACAAATTATGTATGGCTATGTCAAATAAATAATTGTTGAATTTGGTTGCAATAGCTTAGAAAACAAAAAAGGTTTCCATACAAAGACTTGTTTTCATATTGGTCGTTTGTATGGCAGCTGTATGAGATAGTGATCCGATCCGAACCAAACTTTCACAAACTATGTATGGCTATGTCAAACAAACAAATGTTGAATTCGGTTGTAATTGCTTAGAAAACAAAAAGGTTTCCATACAAAGACTTGTTTTCATACCGGTCGTTTGTATGGCAGCTATATGATATAGTGGTCCGATCCGGACCAAACTTTCACAAATCGTGTAAGGCTGTGTCAAATAATTAAATGTTGAATTCGGTTGCAATAGCTTAGAAAACAAAAAAGGTTCCCATACAAAAGACTTGTTTTCATATCGGTCGTTTGTATATCAGCTATTTGATATAGTGGTCCGATCCGGAATAAACTTTCACAAATTATGTACGGCTATGTCAGACAAACAAATGTTGAATTCGGTTGCAATAGCTTAGAAAACAAAGAAGGTTCCCATACAAAGACTTGTTTTCATATTGGTCGTTTGTATGGCAGCTGTATGAGATAGTGATCCGATCCGGACCAAACTTTCACAAATTATGTATAGCTATGTCAAACAAACAAATGTTGAATTCGGTTGCAATAGCTTAGAAAACAAAAAAGGTTTCCATACAAAGACTTGTTTTCATATCGGTCGTTTGTATGGCATCTATATGATATAGTGATTAGAACCGGACCAAACTTTCACAAATCGTGTATGGCTATGTCAAATGAATAAATGTTGAATTCGGTTGCAATAACTAAGAAAACAAAAAAGGTTTCTATACAAAGACTTGTTTTCATACCGGTCGTTTGTATGGCAGCTATATGATATAGTGGTCCGATCCGGACCAAACTTTCACAAATCGTGTAAGGTTGTGTCAAATAAATAAATGTTGAATTCGGTTGCAATAGCTTAGAAAACAAAAAAAGGTTTCCATACAAAGACTTGTTTTCATATTGGTCGTTTGTATGGCAGCTGTATGAGACAGTGATGCGATCCGGACCAAACTTTCACAAATTATGTTTGGCTATGTCAGACAAACAAATGTTGAATTCGGTTGCAATAGCTTAGAAAACAAAAAAGGTTTCCATACAAAGACTTGTTTTCATATTGGTCGTTTGTATGGCAGCTGTATGAGATAGTGATCCGATCCGGACGAAACTTTCACAAATTGTGTTTGGCTATGTCAAACAAACAAATGCTGAATTCGGTTGCAATAGCTTAGAAAACAAAAAAGGTTTCCATACAAAGACTTGTTTTCATATTGGTCGTTTGTATGGCAGCTGTATGAGACAGTGATGCGATCCGGACCAAACTTTCACAAATTATGTATGGCTATGTCAGACAAACAAATGTTGAATTCGGTTGCAATAGCTTAGAAAACAAAAAGGTTTCCATACAAAGACTTGTTTTCATATTGGTCGTTTGTATGGCAGCTGTATGAGATAGTGATCCGATCCAGACCAAACTTTCACAAATTATGTATGGCTATGTCAAACAAACAAATGTTGAATTCGGTTGCAATATCTTAGAAAAACAAAAAGGTTTCCATACAAAGACTTGTTTTCATATCGGTCGTTTGTATGGCATCTATATGATATAGTGATTAGAACCGGACCAAACTTTCACAAATCGTGTATGGCTATGTCAAATGAATAAATGTTGAATTCGGTTGCAATAACTAAGAAAACAAAAAAGGTTTCCATACAAAGACTTGTTTGCATACCGGTCGTTTGTATGGTAGCTATATGATATAGTGGTCCGATCCGGACCAAACTTTCACAAATTGTGTATGGCTATGTCAAATAAATAAATGTTGAATTCGGTTGCAATAGCTTAGAAAACAAAAAATGTTCCCATACAAAAGACTTGTTTTCATATCGGTCGTTTGTATATCAGCTATATGATATAGTGGTCCGATCCGAATAAACTTTCACAAATCATGTATAGCTATGTCAAACAAATAAATGTTGAATTCGGTTGCAATAGCTTAGAAAACAAAAAGGTTTCCATACAAAGACTTGTTTTCATATTGGTCGTTTGTATGGCAGCTGTATGAGATAGTGATCCGATCCGGACCAAACTTTCACAAATTGTGTATGGCTATGTCAAACAAACAAATGCTGAATTCGGTTGCAATAGCTTAGAAAACAAAAAAGGTTTCCATACAAAGACTTGTTTTTCCAATTGGTCGTTTGTATGGCAGCTGTATGAGACAGTGATGCGATCCGGACCAAACATTCACAAATTATGTATGGCTATGTCAGACAAACAAATGTTGAATTCGGTTGCAATAGCTAAGAAAACAAAAAAGGTTTCCATACAAAGACTTGTTTTCATATTGGTCGTTTGTATGGCAGCTGTATGAGATAGTGACCCGATCCGGACCAAACTTTCACAAACTATGTATGGCTATGTCAAACAAACAAATGTTGAATTCGGTTCTAATTGCTTAGAAAACAAAAAGGTTTCCATACAAAGACTTGTTTTCATACCGGTCGTTTGTATGGCAGCTATATGATATAGTGGTCCGATCCGGACCAAACTTTCACAAATCGTGTAAGGCTGTGTCAAATAATTAAATGTTGAATTCGGTTGCAATAGCTTAGAAAACAAAAAAGGTTCCCATACAAAAGACTTGTTTTCATATCGGTCGTTTGTATATCAGCTATTTGATATAGTGGTCCGATCCGGAATAAACTTTCACAAATTATGTACGGCTATGTCAGACAAACAAATGTTGAATTCGGTTGCAATAGCTTAGAAAACAAGAAAAGGGTTTCCATACAAAGACTTGTTTTCATATTGGTCGTTTGTATGGCAGCTGTATGAGATAGTGATCCGATCCGGACCAACCTTTCACAAATTATGTATAGCTATGTCAAACAAACAAATGTTGAATTCGGTTGCAATAGCTTAGAAAACAAAAAAGGTTTCCATACAAAGACTTGTTTTCATATTGGTCGTTTGTATGGCAGCTGTATGAGACAGTGATGCGATCCGGACCAAACTTTCACAAATTATGTTTGGCTATGTCAGACAAACAAATGTTGAATTCGGTTGCAATAGCTTAGAAAACAAAAAAGGTTTCCATACAAAGACTTGTTTTCATATTGGTCGTTTGTATGGCAGCTGTATGAGATAGTGATCCGATCCGGACGAAACTTTCACAAATTGTGTTTGGCTATGTCAAACAAACAAATGCTGAATTCGGTTGCAATAGCTTAGAAAACAAAAAAGGTTTCCATACAAAGACTTGTTTTCATATTGGTCGTTTGTATGGCAGCTGTATGAGACAGTGATGCGATCCGGACCAAACTTTCACAAATTATGTATGGCTATGTCAGACAAACAAATGTTGAATTCGGTTGCAATAGCTTAGAAAACAAAAAAGGTTTCCATACAAAGACTTGTTTTCATATTGGTCGTTTGTATGGCAGCTGTATGAGATAGTGATCCGATCCAGACCAAACTTTCACAAATTATGTATGGCTATGTCAAACAAACAAATGTTGAATTCGGTTGCAATATCTTAGAAAACAAAAAAGGTTTCCATACAAAGACTTGTTTTCATATCGGTCGTTTGTATGGCATCTATATGATATAGTGATTAGAACCGGACCAAACTTTCACAAATCGTGTATGGCTATGTCAAATGAATAAATGTTGAATTCGGTTGCAATAACTAAGAAAACAAAAAAGGTTTCCATACAAAGACTTGTTTGCATACCGGTCGTTTGTATGGTAGCTATATGATATAGTGGTCCGATCCGGACCAAACTTTCACAAATTGTGTATGGCTATGTCAAATAAATAAATGTTGAATTCGGTTGCAATAGCTTAGAAAACAAAAAATGTTCCCATACAAAAGACTTGTTTTCATATCGGTCGTTTGTATATCAGCTATATGATATAGTGGTCCGATCCGGAATAAACTTTCACAAATCATGTATAGCTATGTCAAACAAATAAATGTTGAATTCGGTTGCAATAGCTTAGAAAACAAAAAAGGTTTCCATACAAAGACTTGTTTTCATATTGGTCGTTTGTATGGCAGCTGTATGAGATAGTGATCCGATCCGGACCAAACTTTCACAAATTGTGTATGGCTATGTCAAACAAACAAATGCTGAATTCGGTTGCAATAGCTTAGAAAACAAAAAAGGTTTCCATACAAAGACTTGTTTTTCCAATTGGTCGTTTGTATGGCAGCTGTATGAGACAGTGATGCGATCCGGACCAAACATTCACAAATTATGTATGGCTATGTCAGACAAACAAATGTTGAATTCGGTTGCAATAGCTAAGAAAACAAAAAAGGTTTCCATACAAAGACTTGTTTTCATATTGGTCGTTTGTATGGCAGCTGTATGAGATAGTGACCCGATCCGGACCAAACTTTCACAAACTATGTATGGCTATGTCAAACAAACAAATGTTGAATTCGGTTCTAATTGCTTAGAAAACAAAAAGGTTTCCATACAAAGACTTGTTTTCATACCGGTCGTTTGTATGGCAGCTATATGATATAGTGGTCCGATCCGGACCAAACTTTCACAAATCGTGTAAGGCTGTGTCAAATAATTAAATGTTGAATTCGGTTGCAATAGCTTAGAAAACAAAAAAGGTTCCCATACAAAAGACTTGTTTTCATATCGGTCGTTTGTATATCAGCTATTTGATATAGTGGTCCGATCCGGAATAAACTTTCACAAATTATGTACGGCTATGTCAGACAAACAAATGTTGAATTCGGTTGCAATAGCTTAGAAAACAAGAAAAGGGTTTCCATACAAAGACTTGTTTTCATATTGGTCGTTTGTATGGCAGCTGTATGAGATAGTGATCCGATCCGGACCAACCTTTCACAAATTATGTATAGCTATGTCAAACAAACAAATGTTGAATTCGGTTGCAATAGCTTAGAAAACAAAAAAGGTTTCCATACAAAGACTTGTTTTCATATCGGTCGTTTGTATGGCATCTATATGATATAGTGATTAGAACCGGACCAAACTTTCACAAATCGTGTATGGCTATGTCAAATGAATAAATGTTGAATTCGGTTGCAATAACTAAGAAAACAAAAAGGTTTCCATACAAAGACTTGTTTGCATACCGGTCGTTTGTATGGTAGCTATATGATATAGTGGTCCGATCCGGACCAAACTTTCACAAATTGTGTATGGCTATGTCAAATAAATAAATGTTGAATTCGGTTGCAATAGCTTAGAAAACAAAAAATGTTCCCATACAAAAGACTTGTTTTCATATCGGTCGTTTGTATATCAGCTATATGATATAGTGGTCCGATCCGGAATAAACTTTCACAAATCATGTATAGCTATGTCAAACAAATAAATGTTGAATTCGGTTGCAATAGCTTAGAAAACAAAAAAGGTTTCCATACAAAGACTTGTTTTCATATTGGTCGTTTGTATGGCAGCTGTATGAGATAGTGATCCGATCCGGACCAAACTTTCACAAATTGTGTATGGCTATGTCAAACAAACAAATGCTGAATTCGGTTGCAATAGCTTAGAAAACAAAAAAGGTTTCCATACAAAGACTTGTTTTTCCAATTGGTCGTTTGTATGGCAGCTGTATGAGACAGTGATGCGATCCGGACCAAACATTCACAAATTATGTATGGCTATGTCAGACAAACAAATGTTGAATTCGGTTGCAATAGCTTAGAAAACAAAAAAGGTTTCCATACAAAGACTTGTTTTCATATTGGTCGTTTGTATGGCAGCTGTATGAGATAGTGACCCGATCCGGACCAAACTTTCACAAACTATGTATGGCTATGTCAAACAAACAAATGTTGAATTCGGTTCTAATTGCTTAGAAAACAAAAAAGGTTTCCATACAAAGACTTGTTTTCATACCGGTCGTGTGTATGGCAGCTATATGATATAGTGGTCCGATCCGGACCAAACTTTCACAAATCGTGTAAGGCTGTGTCAAATAATTAAATGTTGAATTCGGTTGCAATAGCTTAGAAAACAAAAGGTTCCCATACAAAAGACTTGTTTTCATACCGGTCGTTTGTATGGCAGCTATATGATATAGTGGTCCGATCCGGACCAAACTTTCACAAATCGTGGAAGGTTGTGTCAAATAAATAAATGTTGAATTCGGTTGCAATAGCTTAGAAAACAAAAAAGGTTTCCATACAAAGACTTGTTTTCATATTGGTCGTTTGTATGGCAGCTGTATGAGACAGTGATGCGATCCGGACCAAACTTTCACAAATTATGTTTAGCTATGTCAGACAAACAAATGTTGAATTCGGTTGCAATAGCTTAGAAAACAAAAAGGTTTCCATACAAAGACTTGTTTTCATATTGGTCGTTTGTATGGCAGCTGTATGAGATAGTGATCCGATCCGGACGAAACTTTCACAAATTGTGTTTGGCTATGTCAAACAAACAAATGCTGAATTCGGTTGCAATAGCTTAGAAAACAAAAAAGGTTTCCATACAAAGACTTGTTTTCATATTGGTCGTTTGTATGGTAGCTGTATGAGACAGTGATGCGATCCGGACCAAACTTTCACAAATTATGTATGGCTATGTCAGACAAACAAATGTTGAATTCAGTTGCAATAACTTAGAAAACAAAAAGGTTTCCATACAAAGACTTGTTTTCATATTGGTCGTTTGTATGGTAGCTGTATGAGACAGTGATGCGATCCGGACCAAACTTTCACAAATTATGTATGGCTATGTCAGACAAACAAATGTTGAATTCAGTTGCAATATCTTAGAAAACAAAAAAGGTTTCCATACAAAGACTTGTTATCATATCGGTCGTTTGTATGGCATCTATATGATATAGTGATTAGAACCAGACCAAACTTTCACAAATCGTGTATGGCTATGTCAAATGAATAAATGTTGAATTCGGTTGCAATAACTTAGAAAACAAAAAAGGTTTCCATACAAAGACTTGTTTTCATACCGGTCGTTTGTATGGTAGCTATATGATATAGTGGTCCGATCCGGACCAAACTTTCACAAATTGTAAATGGCTATGTCAAATAAATAAATGTTGAATTCAGTTGCAATAGCTTAGAAAACAAAAAATGTTCCCATACAAAAGACTTGTTTTCATATCGGTCGTTTGTATATCAGCTATATGATATAGTGGTCCGATCCGGAATAAACTTTCACAAATCATGTATAGCTATGTCAAACAAATAAATGTTGAATTCGGTTGCAATAGCTTAGAAAACAAAAAAGGTTTCCATACAAAGACTTGTTTTCATATTGGTCGTTTGTATGGCAGCTGTATGAGATAGTGATCCGATCCGGCCAAACTTTCACAAATTGTGTATGGCTATGTCAAACAAACAAATGCTGAATTCAGTTGCAATAGCTTAGAAAACAAAAAAGGTTTCCATACAAAGACTTGTTTTTCCAATTGGTCGTTTGTATGGCAGCTGTATGAGACAGTGATGCGATCCGGACCAAACTTTCACAAATTATGTATGGCTATGTCAGACAAACAAATGTTGAATTCGGTTGCAATAGCTTAGAAAACAAAAAGGTTTCCATACAAAGACTTGTTTTCATATTGGTCGTTTGTATGGCAGCTGTATGAGATAGTGATCCGATCCGGACCAGACTTTCACAAATTATGTATGGCTATGTCAAACAAACAAATGTTGAATTTGGTTGCAATATCTTGGAAAACAAAAAGGTTTCCATACAAAGACTTGTTATCATATCGGTCGTTTGTATGGCATCTATATGATATAGTGATTAGAACCAGACCAAACTTTCACAAATCGTGTATGGCTATGTCAAATGAATAAATGTTGAATTCGGTTGCAATAACTTAGAAAACAAAAAGGTTTCCATACAAAGACTTGTTTTCATACCGGTCGTTTGTATGGTAGCTATATGATATAGTGGTCCTATCCGGACCAAACTTTCACAAATTGTAAATGGCTATGTCAAATAAATAAATGTTGAATTCAGTTGCAATAGCTTAGAAAACAAAAAATGTTCCCATACAAAAGACTTGTTTTCATATCGGTCGTTTGTATATCAGCTATATGATATAGTGGTCCGATCCGGAATAAACTTTCACAAATCATGTATAGCTATGTCAAACAAATAAATGTTGAATTCGGTTGCAATAGCTTAGAAAACAAAAAAGGTTTCCATACAAAGACTTGTTTTCATATTGGTCGTTTGTATGGCAGCTGTATGAGATAGTGATCCGATCCGGACCAAACTTTCACAAATTGTGTATGGCTATGTCAAACAAACAAATGCTGAATTCAGTTGCAATAGCTTAGAAAACAAAAAGGTTTCCATACAAAGACTTGTTTTTCCAATTGGTCGTTTGTATGGCAGCTGTATGAGACAGTGATGCGATCCGGACCAAACTTTCACAAATTATGTATGGCTATGTCAGACAAACAAATGTTGAATTCGGTTGCAATAGCTTAGAAAACAAAAAGGTTTCCATACAAAGACTTGTTTTCATATTGGTCGTTTGTATGGCAGCTGTATGAGATAGTGATCCGATCCGGACCAGACTTTCACAAATTATGTATGGCTATGTCAAACAAACAAATGTTGAATTTGGTTGCAATATCTTGGAAAACAAAAAAGGTTTCCATACAAAGACTTGTTATCATATCGGTCGTTTGTATGGCATCTATATGATATAGTGATTAGAACCAGACCAAACTTTCACAAATCGTGTATGGCTATGCCAACTGAATAAATGATGAATTCATTTGCAATAACTTAGAAAACAAAAAAAGGTTTCCATACAAAGACTTGTTTTCATACCGGTCGTTTGTATGGTAGCTATATGATATAGTGGTCCGATCCGGACCAAACTTTCACAAATTGTAAATGGCTATGTCAAATAAATAAATGTTGAATTCAGTTGCAATAGCTTAGAAAACAAAAAATGTTCCCATACAAAAGACTTGTTTTCATATCGGTCGTTTGTATATCAGCTATATGATATAGTGGTCCGATCCGGAATAAACTTTCACAAATCATGTATAGCTATGTCAAACAAATAAATGTTGAATTCGGTTGCAATAGCTTAGAAAACAAAAAAGGTTTCCATACAAAGACTTGTTTTCATATTGGTCGTTTGTATGGCAGCTGTATGAGATAGTGATCCGATCCGGACCAAACTTTCACAAATTGTGTATGGCTATGTCAAACAAACAAATGCTGAATTCGGTTGCAATAGCTTAGAAAACAAAAAAGGTTTCCATACAAAGACTTGTTTTTCCAATTGGTCGTTTGTATGGCAGCTGTATGAGACAGTGATGCGATCCGGACCAAACTTTCACAAATTATGTATGGCTATGTCAGACAAACAAATGTTGAATTCGGTTGCAATAGCTTAGAAAACAAAAAGGTTTCCATACAAAGACTTGTTTTCATATTGGTCGTTTGTATGGCAGCTGTATGAGATAGTGATCCGATCCGGACCAAACTTTCACAAACTATGTATGGCTATGGCAAACAAACAAATGTTGAATTCGGTTGTAATTGCTTAGAAAACAAAAAAGGTTTCCATACAAAGACTTGTTTTCATACCGGTCGTTTGTATGGCAGCTATATGATATAGTGGTCCGATCCGGACCAAACTTTCACAAATCGTGTAAGGCTGTGTCAAATAATTAAATGTTGAATTCGGTTGCAATAGCTTAGAAAACAAAAAAGGTTCCCATACAAAAGACTTGTTTTCATATCGGTCGTTTGTATATCAGCTATTTGATATAGTGGTCCGATCCGGAATAAACTTTCACAAATTATGTACGGCTATGTCAGACAAACAAATGTTGAATTCGGTTGCAATAGCTTAGAAAACAAAAAAGGTTTCCATACAAAGACTTGTTTTCATATTGGTCGTTTGTATGGCAGCTGTATGAGATAGTGATCCGATCCGGACCAAACTTTCACAAATTATTTTTCGCGCGGCTCCCACTGCATAACGTACAGCCCACCTCCCGCCCAACCGACCGAGGGGCGCTGCCGTTTATCGTACGGCTCGGATCGCGGGGATAGACCCGAGAGAATAAAGTTTAGAAAGATTACGAGGAAAAAGTAGAGTTCGTTTGTTGCTCTGAAAGGTAGGTGAGAATTGAGGATTTGATAGAGGTGGACGTGCAGAGTGAAGTAATGGAGTATAAGTCATTGTAGTCAGAACATAAAACCCTGAAAGGCTCATGCTGGGCATACGTAGATCTACAACAACTTAGGAATAGGGGACTAAAATTTCTAGTACGTCTATTTGGAATGTTAAATGTTAGTCGTGTTAGTAGATGCTGGCTGTCTACATTACCATTAATAAGGTTATAAAGGAAAACGACCCCCAGCATTTTTCTACGATTAGTTAGGGAAGGTAAATTAATTAGAAGGAGTCAGTTAGAGTAAGATGGGAGTTGAAGATTTGCATCCCAGTTGAGTCCCCTAAGTGCAAACATCAAGAAATTCTTTTGAACGGATTCAATGCGATCTTGATGAACCCCATACTGAGGGCTCCAGACGCATGACCCGTACTCCAGAATTGGACGTACTAAAGATACGTATAAAGTTTTAGTAATATAAGGGTCATTGAATTCCTTAGACCATCTTTTAATGAAGCCAAGCACGCCCTTGGCTTTATTAACCATCGTAGAAATGTGGTCGGAAAATTTAAGTTTAGTATCTAATAGGACACCAAGATCGTTAACCTGGGTTAATCTATCTAAGGAGATCCCATAGAGAAAGTATGTCGCCTGGTTAGGGCATGAGCGATAGAAAGACATAAGTTTACATTTTGACCCATTAAGTTTTAAGAGATTGGTGGAACACCACTTTTGAAAATTGTCCAAGTCTGACTGAAGTTTATATTGGGCAGAAGGGGATTTGTATTGAAGACAGAGCTTAACGTCGTCTGCATACATAAGAACCAGAGAGTTCGTTATGGCAGGGGGTAGGTCGTTAATAAAGATAGTGAAAAGTAGTGGCCCAAGATGGCTTCCTTAGGGGACTCCCGATGTAGCACTAACAAGACGAGAGTGTACATCCTTAAAAAGAACACGTTGGGTTCTCCCAGTTAAGTAGCTAGAAATCCACGTGAGAAGGTCTGAGGGAAATCCTAGGATACTAAGTTTACTCAAGAGGAGTGAGTGGTTGACAGAGTCAAATGCTTTACTAAAGTCAGTGTAGATGACATCTGTTTGAAGGCCTTTACGGAAGCCATCTATAATAAAGGAGGTCAGCTCCAAGAGGTTTGTGGTGGTGGAGCGACGCTTTATAAAACCATGCTGACATGGAGAAATAATAGAGCTGCAGAGATGTTGAAGATGTGGTGTTACCAATTTTTCAAAAGCTTTGGAATTGCCGACAATTTAGAGATTCCTCTATAGTTTGCGGCATCCGATTTTTTCCCCTTTTTTGTGTAAGGGAATTATATAGGATTCCTTCCACAATTGGGGAAAAATCGACGTTTCCAGAGACAAAGAGAAAAGTTTAAGAAGGGGTCTGCACAATGGCTTAGCGCAGTTTCTCAGTACACAGCCAGGAACACCATCAGGACCTGGCGAATAGACTGGTTTCACCCTCAGAAGATCCGATAACACAATGCTTTCGGAGAAAGTTGGTCTGAAAATAAGATTAGCTGATTGAATGTTATATGAATAAGGCTGATCCATACTTGTAGGAAATGAGTACGTTGTTTGAAAGAAAGTTGCGAATAGATCGGCAATACCCTGATCAGTAGTCGCAGATACATTTTCAAACGAAATTAGGGGGGAGAAGATACCTGCTTACGCTTAGTGTTAACAAAATTATAAAACTGCTTCGGATCCTGAGTGAACTGAATCCGACAGCGGTCTATATAATTCTTATAACACTCAGCGTTATGCACGGTGAAATTTGACCGAGCTACTAAGTATCTTGAGAAAGTTACGTTACAGCCAGTTTTCTTATGTCTCTTAAGGAGTCTATTTTTAATGTATTTTAAGTTTTTAAGGCTCCTTGTGAACCAAGGAGGGTCGGTCGAGGCGGATGGATACTTCCATGGCACGCAAGAGTCGAAGAAAGCGTTAAGCGTTTTGTAGAATGTTTCTAAAGCGATATTAATATCGGTGCATTCCCAGAGATCGGACCAATCAAATAAAGAAATTAAATTGCTTAGTCTCTGAAAATCAGCCTTACGAAAGCAGCGAGTTTTATGAACTCCATGGCGAGACTGAAGGTTGCTAGCAGTAAGGGTTTCAATCGAAACCTCAAGCGTTGGGTGGTAAGGATCTTCTGGGAGCGAAAGTGGCATGGCTCTGGAAACGGTTATTCCATATGGGTCAGAAACAAAACATAAGTCTAGAAGCCGACCTAAAGAATTCCTTACGTGGTTAATTTGACCAAGGGATATGTCAAACATACCCTCAGTAAAATCGTGATGTGTTGAGAGAGTTAAAGATGGTGAATTCTCGATGTTTGACCAGATAAGTTCCGGTAAATTGAAATCTCCTAGAGTCACTAAAAGGTCGCTGTCAGACATGCGGTTCGAAACCAGCTGAATGGCAGATAAGTGGTGCCAGTATGTAGGTGGTTCCGAAGAAGGTGGTAAATATGAGCATGTTATGAATATTGATTGAAGCGACATAGTGATTTTGATACATAGGAATTCAATATCACCCAGATTCGGTAACCTAACCTCTTCAGAAGCAAAGTCGGAGTCCACAGAGATAAGGACTCCTCCTCCCCTTCGTAGTGGTCGGTCCCGTCTGTAAGTGGTGTACCTGTCTGGGAAAATTTCCGAGCTGAAAATCTCCGGCTTTAACCAGGTCTCTGTGAAGACTAAAATCTGGGATGCAAAAGATAGACTATCAGAATACAGTTTAGGGAGCTTACTCCGAAGCCCCCTAGTATTTTGATAGGTAAGGGATATGTAAGATGTTGTTAGTTTTTTGAGGATGAAGGTTTAGGTAAGGGAGACGAAGATGGTACAGGGTTTTTAGGCTTTGGGAGTTTAACTCCCACAGGCTTACTAACCTTTTTCTTTACTGTACTCGGCTGATGTTCTTGTACGAATATGTTCTCCGGCCAAAAGCTGGGCGAACAGATCGTATCGAACATCGGCAAAGGTACACGTATTTTAAAAGATGACGTAAGCCTTGAGTAAGAATATTTAAATTTCCGAATGTCCTCCACTCTAACAACGGCCTTGGATTTAGCTTGGATATAAGCCGAGATATCAATCTCTGAGGTGTCAGGGGCCAGCCGTGAAATAAATATATTTTTAGAGGGGAGGATCACCTGTAAGGGCTTTGGTGTTGCGGTTGGTAAGACCGCGACATCAGTCCGTACCGGGGGGTCCGGACGGTGGTTTACCCTTATCAGTGGATTTTAAGGGGGTCGACTCTACTCGTGCCGGAGGAATCACTTGGAGTGATACCCTGGGTGGTATTTCGGACGAGTTATGCTCAACAATGGAGTCAAATTCCGAAACCACGTTAGTGTTTCGAACTCCTGCTCTTGGGGTAGTAAGAGTTATGAGCGGCTGCATGGTCGTCGGCTGATCGGGCTGAATAGCGATATCAGTGCCTACGGAGTCCCTAAGAGCGGTTTTTTGCGCTTTGGGGATTCATTTAGTAGCTGTAGGCTGCTAAATTGGGAATCCAGCGCAGAGAGTTGGTCGTTGATTTTCCGGAAACCACCGATCAACTCTTTAAAACCGTTTTTAGTTTGCCGCATGAACGTTCGCATTTCTTTCTGAACCGCGCGACATCCACTGCAGCAAAAGTGGAAACCAGCGTTTCTAGAAATTGCATCCGAAACTGAGGCGGTGAAACCTGCACATTTCGCATGCACAACATTTTCACACAGCCAACAGGGGATGCTAGGCTGGGACGCGGAAATCGGCTTATTGCACGATTTTATAGCGCAGATGCTATAAAATTCCATTATGAAATTTTAAGGTAAGAATTAGCAATTTAAGAATATAAGAAATAAATAAACAGCAAATAATTAATAATAATAGACAAACTAGTAGCCTTGAACCACTGTACTTGTTAATAAGAGCAACTTGTTATAAAGAGGTAATGGGAAAATAAGAGCACAAACTAGGAGAGAGGGTTATTGCAAAAGTAGAAATTGCAGTAAACGTAAGAAAAGGGAATAGAAATAAATAGGGCACAGTACCTTACTTGGGTAGATAATAAAATAACTTAAAGCACACCAAATACGGTACCGCGCAGACGCGAGTGCGAATGGAAACGTTTAAAGTGAGATTTAAAGTAAGATTAAATAATTAATTTCTCGACAAACGCCGGTTTGTCTTTATAAGAAAATAATAAAATCGAATGCTCGCCAAAAAAAAACACGTCCGTTCGCTATGAAGGTGAAGTGATTTCTGATTTAGTGAAGGTGAAGTGATTTCTATATTATGTATAGCTATGTCAAACAAACAAATGTTGAATTCGGTTGCAATAGCTTAGAAAACAAAAAAGGTTTCCATACAAAGACTTGTTTTCATATCGGTCGTTTGTATGGCATCTATATGATATAGTGATTAGAACCGGACCAAACTTTCACAAATCGTGTATGGCTATGTCAAATGAATAAATGTTGAATTCGGTTGCAATAACTAAGAAAACAAAAAAGGTTTCCATACAAAGACTTGTTTTCATACCGGTCGTTTGTATGGCAGCTATATGATATAGTGGTCCGATCCGGACCAAACTTTCACAAATCGTGTAAGGCTGTGTCAAATAATTAAATGTTGAATTCGGTTGCAATAGCTTAGAAAACAAAAAAGGTTCCCATACAAAAGACTTGTTTTCATATCGGTCGTTTGTATATCAGCTATTTGATATAGTGGTCCGATCCGGAATAAACTTTCACAAATTATGTACGGCTATGTCAGACAAACAAATGTTGAATTCGGGTGCAATAGCTTAGAAAACAAAAAAGGTTTCCATACAAAGACTTGTTTTCATATTGGTCGTTTGTATGGCAGCTGTATGAGATAGTGATCCGATCCGGACCAACCTTTCACAAATTATGTATAGCTATGTCAAACAAACAAATGTTGAATTCGGTTGCAATAGCTTAGAAAACAAAAAAGGTTTCCATACAAAGACTTGTTTTCATATCGGTCGTTTGTATGGCATCTATATGATATAGTGATTAGAACCGGACCAACCTTTCACAAATCGTGTATGGCTATGTCAAATGAATAAATGTTGAATTCGGTTGCAATAACTAAGAAAACAAAAAAGGTTTCCATACAAAGACTTGTTTTCATACCGGTCGTTTGTATGGCAGCTATATGATATAGTGGTCCGATCCGGACCAAACTTTCACAAATCGTGTAAGGTTGTGTCAAATAAATAAATGTTGAATTCGGTTGCAATAGCTTAGAAAACAAAAAGGTTTCCATACAAAGACTTGTTTTCATATTGGTCGTTTGTATGGCAGCTGTATGAGATAGTGATCCGATCCGGACCAAACTTTCACAAATTATGTTTGGCTATGTCAGACAAACAAATGTTGAATTCGGTTGCAATAGCTTAGAAAACAAAAAAGGTTTCCATACAAAGACTTGTTTTCATATTGGTCGTTTGTATGGCAGCTGTATGAGATAGTGATCCGATCCGGACGAAACTTTCACAAATTGTGTTTGGCTATGTCAAACAAACAAATGCTGAATTCGGTTGCAATAGCTTAGAAAACAAAAAAGGTTTCCATACAAAGACTTGTTTTCATATTGGTCGTTTGTATGGTAGCTGTATGAGACAGTGATGCGATCCGGACCAAACTTTCACAAATTATGTATGGCTATGTCAGACAAACAAATGTTGAATTCGGTTGCAATAGCTTAGAAAACAAAAAAGGTTTCCATACAAAGACTTGTTTTCATATTGGTCGTTTGTATGGCAGCTGTATGAGATAGTGATCCGATCCGGACCAGACTTTCACAAATTATGTATGGCTATGTCAAACAAACAAATGTTGAATTCGGTTGCAATATCTTAGAAAACAAAAAAGGTTTCCATACAAAGACTTGTTTTCATATCGGTCGTTTGTATGGCATCTATATGATATAGTGATTAGAACCAGACCAAACTTTCACAAATCGTGTATGGCTATGTCAAATGAATAAATGTTGAATTCGGTTGCAATAACTTAGAAAACAAAAAAGGTTTCCATACAAAGACTTGTTTTCATACCGGTCGTTTGTATGGTAGCTATATGATATAGCGGTCCGATCCGGACCAAACTTTCACAAATTGTAAATGGCTATGTCAAATAAATAAATGTTGAATTCGGTTGCAATAGCTTAGAAAACAAAAAATGTTCCCATACAAAAGACTTGTTTTCATATCGGTCGTTTGTATATCAGCTATATGATATAGTGGTCCGATCCGGAATAAACTTTCACAAATCATGTATAGCTATGTCAAACAAATAAATGTTGAATTCGGTTGCAATAGCTTAGAAAACAAAAAAGGTTTCCATACAAAGACTTGTTTTCATATTGGTCGTTTGTATGGCAGCTGTATGAGATAGTGATCCGATCCGGACCAAACTTTCACAAATTGTGTATGGCTATGTCAAACAAACAAATGCTGAATTCGGTTGCAATAGCTTAGAAAACAAAAAAGGTTTCCATACAATGACTTGTTTTTCCAATTGGTCGTTTGTATGGCAGCTGTATGAGACAGTGATGCGATCCGGACCAAACTTTCACAAATTATGTATGGCTATGTCAGACAAACAAATGTTGAATTCGGTTGCAATAGCTTAGAAAACAAAAAAGGTTTCCATACAAAGACTTGTTTTCATATTGGTCGTTTGTATGGCAGCTGTATGAGATAGTGATCCGATCCGGACCAAACTTTCACAAACTATGTATGGCTATGGCAAACAAACAAATGTTGAATTCGGTTGTAATTGCTTAGAAAACAAAAAAGGTTTCCATACAAAGACTTGTTTTCATACCGGTCGTTTGTATGGCAGCTATATGATATAGTGGTCCGATCCGGACCAAACTTTCACAAATCGTGTAAGGCTGTGTCAAATAATTAAATGTTGAATTCGGTTGCAATAGCTTAGAAAACAAAAAAGGTTCCCATACAAAAGACTTGTATTCATATCGGTCGTTTGTATATCAGCTATTTGATATAGTGGTCCGATCCGGAATAAACTTTCACAAATTATGTTTGGCTATGTCAGACAAACAAATGTTGAATTCGGTTGCAATAGCTTAGAAAACAAAAAGGTTTCCATACAAAGACTTGTTTTCATATTGGTCGTTTGTATGGCAGCTGTATGAGATAGTGATCCGATCCGGACGAAACTTTCACAAATTATGTATAGCTATGTCAAACAAACAAATGTTGAATTCGGTTGCAATAGCTTAGAAAACAAAAAAGGTTTCCATACAAAGACTTGTTTTCATATCGGTCGTTTGTATGGCATCTATATGATATAGTGATTCGAACCGGACCAAACTTTCACAAATCGTGTATGGCTATGTCAAATGAATAAATGTTGAATTCGGTTGCAATAACTAAGAAAACAAAAAAGGTTTCCATACAAAGACTTGTTTTCATACCGGTCGTTTGTATGGCAGCTATATGATATAGTGATCCGATCCGGACCAAACTTTCACAAATCGTGTAAGGTTGTGTCAAATAAATAAATGTTGAATTCGGTTGCAATAGCTTAGAAAACAAAAAAGGTTTCCATACAAAGACTTGTTTTCATATTGATCGTTTGTATGGCAGCTGTATGAGACAGTGATGCGATCCGGACCAAACTTTCACAAAATATGTTTGGCTATGTCAAATAAATAAATGTTGAATTCGGTTGCAATAGCTTAGAAAACAAAAAAGGTTTCCATACAAAGACTTGTTTTCATATTGGTCGTTTGTATGGCAGCTGTATGAGATAGTGATCCGATCCGGACGAAACTTTCACAAATTGTGTTTGGCTATGTCAAACAAACAAATGCTGAATTCGGTTGCAATAGCTTAGAAAACAAAAAAGGTTTCCATACAAAGACTTGTTTTCATATTGGTCGTTTGTATGGTAGCTGTATGAGACAGTGATGCGATCCGGACCAAACTTTCACAAATTATGTATGGCTATGTCAGACAAACAAATGTTGAATTCGATTGCAATAGCTTAGAAAACAAAAAAGGTTTCCATACAAAGACTTGTTTTCATATTGGTCGTTTGTATGGCAGCTGTATGAGATAGTGATCCGATCCGGACCAAACTTTCACAAATTATGTATGGCTATGTCAAACAAACAAATGTTGAATTCGGTTGCAATATCTTAGAAAACAAAAAAGGTTTCCATACAAAGACTTGTTTTCATATCGGTCGTTTGTATGGCATCTATATGATATAGTGATTAGAACCAGACCAAACTTTCACAAATCGTGTATGGCTATGTCAAATGAATAAATGTTGAATTCGGTTGCAATAACTTAGAAAACAAAAAAGGTTTCCATACAAAGACTTGTTTTCATATAGGTCGTTTGTATGGCAGCTATATGATATAGTGATCCGATCCGGAATAAACTTTTACAAATTGTGTAAGGCTATGTCAAATAAATAAATGTTGAATTCGGTTGCAATAACTTAGAAAACAAAAAAGGTTTCCATACAAAGACTTGTTTTCATATCGGTCGTTTGTATGGCATCTATATGATATAGTGATTAGAACCGGACCAAACTTTCACAAATCGTGTATGGCTATGTCAAATAAATAAATGTTGAATTCGGTTGCAATAGCTTAGAAAACAAAAAAGGTTTCCATACAAAGACTTGTTTTCATATTGGTCGTTTGTATGGCAGCTGTATGAGATAGTGATCCGATCCGGACCAAACTTTCACAAATTATGAACGGCTATGTCAAACAAACAAATGTTGAATTCGGTTGCAATAGCTTAGAAAACAAAAAGGTTTCCATACAAAAACTTGTTTTCATATCGGTCGTTTGTATGGCATCTATATGATATAGTGATTAGAACCGGACCAAACTTTCACAAATCGTGTATGGCTATGTCAAATGAATAAATGTTGAATTCGTTTGCAATAACTTAGAAAACAAAAAAGGTTTCCATACAAAGACTTGTTTTCATATCGGTCGTTTGTATATCAGCTATATGATATAGTGGTCCGATCCGGAATAAACTTTCACAAATCATGTATAGCTATGTCAAACGAATAAATGTTGAATTCGGTTGCAATAGCTTAGAAAACAAAAAAGGTTTCCATACAAAGACTTGTTTCCATATAGGTCGTTTGTATGGCAGCTATATGATATAGTAATCCGTTGCAGACCAAACTTTCACAGATCGTGTATTGCTACGTCAAATGAATAAGTTTTGAATTCGGTTGCAATAGTTCTGAAAACAAAAAAGGTTTCCATACAAAGACTTGTTTTCTTATCGGTCGTTTGTATGGCAGCTATATGATATAGTGATCCGAACCGGACCAAACTTTCACAAATCGTGTATGGCTATGTTGCATGAATAAATGTTGAATTCGGTTGCAATAGCTATAAAAACAAAAAAGGTTTCCATACAAAGACTTGTTTTCATACCGGTCGTTTTTATGGCAGCTATATGATATAGTGATCCGACCCAGACCAACCTTTCTACAAATCGTGTACGGCTATGTTGCATGAATAAATGTTGAATTCGTTTGCAATAGCTTAGAAAACAGAAAAGGTTTCCATACAAAGACTTTTTTTCATATCGGTCGTTTGTATGGCAGCTATATAAGATAGTGATCCGATCCGGACCAACCTTTCACAAATCGTGTATGGCTATGTCAAATAAATAAATGTTGAATTCGGTTGCAATAGCTTGGAAAACAAAAAACGTTTCCATACAAAGACTTGTTTTCATATCGGTCGTTTGTATGGCAGCTATATATATAGTGATCCGATCCGGACCAAACTTTCACAAATTGTGTATCGCTTTGTCAAATAAACAAATGTTGAATTCGGTTGCAATAGCTTAGAAAACAAAAAAGGTTTCCATACAAAAACTTGTTTACATATTGGTCGTTTGTATATCAGCTATATGATATAGTGATCCGATCCGGACCAAACTTTCACAAATCGTGTATGGGTCTGTCAAATGAATAAATGTTGAATTCGGTTGCAATAGTTTAAAAAACAAAAAAGGTTTCCATACAAAGACTTGTTTTCATATTGGTCGTTTGTATATCAGCTATATGATATAGTGATCCGATCCGGACCAAACTTTCACAAATCGTGTATGGCTATGTCAAATGAATAAATGTTGAATTCGTTTGCAATAACTTAGAAAACAAAAAAGGTTTCCATACAAAGACTTGTTTTCATATCGGTCGTTTGCATATCAGCTATATGATATAGTGGTCCGATCCGGAATAAACTTTCACAAATCATGTATAGCTATGTCAAACGAATAAATGTTGAATTCGGTTGCAATAGCTTAGAAAACAAAAAAGGTTTCCATACAAAGACTTGTTTCCATATAGGTCGTTTGTATGGCAGCTATATGATATAGTAATCCGTTGCAGACCAAACTTTCACAGATCGTGTATTGCTACGTCAAATGAATAAGTTTTGAATTCGGTTGCAATAGTTCTGAAAACAAAAAAGGTTTCCATACAAAGACTTGTTTTCTTATCGGTCGTTTGTATGGCAGCTATATGATATAGTGATCCGAACCGGACCAAACTTTCACAAATCGTGTATGGCTATGTTGCATGAATAAATGTTGAATTCGGTTGCAATAGCTATAAAAACAAAAAAGGTTTCCATACAAAGACTTGTTTTCATACCGGTCGTTTTTATGGCAGCTATATGATATAGTGATCCGACCCAGACCAACCTTTCACAAATCGTGTACGGCTATGTTGCATGAATAAATGTTGAATTCGTTTGCAATAGCTTAGAAAACAAAAAAGGTTTCCATACAAAGACTTTTTTTCATATCGGTCGTTTGTATGGCAGCTATATAAGATAGTGATCCGATCCGGACCAACCTTTCACAAATCGTGTATGGCTATGTCAAATAAATAAATGTTGAATTCGGTTGCAATAGCTTGGAAAACAAAAAACGTTTCCATACAAAGACTTGTTTTCATATCGGTCGTTTGTATGGCAGCTATATATATAGTGATCCGATCCGGACCAAACTTTCACAAATTGTGTATCGCTTTGTCAAATAAACAAATGTTGAATTCGGTTGCAATAGCTTAGAAAACAAAAAAGGTTTCCATACAAAAACTTGTTTACATATTGGTCGTTTGTATATCAGCTATATGATATAGTGATCCGATCCGGACCAAACTTTCACAAATCGTGTATGGGTCTGTCAAATGAATAAATGTTGAATTCGGTTGCAATAGTTTAAAAAACAAAAAAGGTTTCCATACAAAGACTTGTTTTCATATTGGTCGTTTGTATATCAGCTATATGATATAGTGATCCGATCCGGACCAAACTTTCACAAATCGTGTATGGCTATGTCAAATAAATAAATGTTGAATTCGGTTGCAATAGCTTAGAAAACAAAAAATGTTTCCATACAAAGACTTGTTTTCATATTGGTCGTTTGTATGGCAGCTATATGATATAGTGATCCGATCCGGACCAAACTTTCACAAATTGTGTATCGCTTTGTCAAATAAACAAATGTTGAACTCGGTTGCAATAGCTTAGAAAACAAAAAAGGTTTCCATACAAAAACTTGTTTACATATAGGTCGTTTGTATGGCACCTATATGATATAGTAATCCGTTCCGAAACAAACTTTCACAAATCGTGTATGGCTATGTCAAATGAATAAATGTTGAATTCGGTTGCAATAACTTAGAAAACAAAAAAGGTTTCCATACAAAGACTTGTTTTCATACCGGTCGTTTGTATGGCAGCTATATGATATAGTGATCCGATCCGGACCAAACTTGTACAAATTGTGTATGGCTATGTCAAATAAATAAATGTTGAATTCGGTTGCAATAACTTAGAAAACAAAAAAGGTTTCCATACAAAGACTTGTTTTCATATCGGTCGTTTGTATGGCATCTATATGATATAGTGATTAGAACCGGACCAAACTTTCACAAATCGTGTATGGCTATGTCAAATAAATAAATGTTGAATTCGGTTGCAATAGCTTAGAAAACAAAAAAGGTTCCCATACAAAAGACTTGTTTTCATATCGGTCGTTTGTATATCAGATATATGATATAGTGGTCCGATCCGGAATAAACTTTCACAAATCATGTATAGCTATGTCCAACGAATAAATGTTGAATTCGGTTGCAATAGCTTAAAAACAAAAAGGTTTCCATACAAAGACTTGTTTTCATATTGGTCGTTTGTATGGCAGCTGTATGAGATAGTGATCCGATCCGGACCAAACTTTCACAAATTATGAACGGCTATGTCAAACAAACAAATGTTGAATTCGGTTGCAATAGCTTAGAAAACAAAAAAGGTTTCCATACAAAGACTTGTTTTCATATCGGTCGTTTGTATGGCATCTATATGATATAGTGATTAGAGCCGGACCAAACTTTCACAAATCGTGTATGGCTATGTCAAATGAATAAATGTTGAATTCGTTTGCAATAACTTAGAAAACAAAAAAGGTTTCCATACAAAGACTTGTTTTCATATCGGTCGTTTGTATATCAGCTATATGATATAGTGGTCCGATCCGGAATAAAATTTCACAAATCATGTATAGCTATGTCAAACGAATAAATGTTGAATTCGGTTGCAATAGCTTAGAAAACAAAAAGGTTTCCATACAAAGACTTGTTTCCAAATAGGTCGTTTGTATGGCAGCTATATGATATAGTAATCCGTTGCAGACCAAACTTTCACAGATCGTGTATTGCTACGTCGAATGAATAAGTGTTGAATTCGGTTGCAATAGTTCTGAAAACAAAAAAGGTTTCCATACAAAGACTTGTTTTCATACCGGTCGTTTTTATGGCAGCTATATGATATAGTGATTCGATCCAGACCAACCTTTCACAAATCGTGTACGGCTATGTTGCATGAATAAATGTTGAATTCGTTTGCAATAGCTTAGAAAACAAAAAAGGTTTCCATACAAAGACTTTTTTTCATATCGGTCGTTTGTATGGCAGCTATATAAGATAGTGATCCGATCCGGACCAACCTTTCACAAATCGTGTATGGCTATGTCAAATAAATAAATGTTGAATTCGGTTGCAATAGCTTGGAAAACAAAAAACGTTTCCATACAAAGACTTGTTTTCATATCGGTCGTTTGTATGGCAGCTATATATATAGTGATCCGATCCGGACCAAACTTTCACAAATTCTGTATCGCTTTGTCAAATAAACAAATGTTGAATTCGGTTGCAATAGCTTAGAAAACAAAAAGGTTTCCATACAAAAACTTGTTTACATATTGGTCGTTTGTATATCAGCTATATGATATAGTGATCCGATCCGGACCAAACTTTCACAAATCGTGTATGGGTCTGTCAAATGAATAAATGTTGAATTCGGTTGCAATAGTTTAAAAACAAAAAAGGTTTCCATACAAAGACTTGTTTTCATATTGGTCGATTGTATATCAGCTATATGATATAGTGATCCGATCCGGACCAAACTTTCACAAATCGTGTATGGCTATGTCAAATAAATAAATGTTGAATTCGGTTGCAATAGCTTAGAAAACAAAAAATGTTTCCATACAAAGACTTGTTTTCATATTGGTCGTTTGTATGGCAGCTATATGATATAGTGATCCGATCCGAACCAAACTTTCACAAATTGTGTATCGCTTTGTCAAATAAAACAAATGTTGAATTCGGTTGCAATAGCTTAGAAAACAAAAAAGGTTTCCATACAAAAACTTGTTTACATATAGGTCGTTTGTATGGCACCTATATGATATAGTAATCCGTTCCGAAACAAACTTTCACAAATCGTGTATGGCTGCGTCAAATGAATAATTGTTGAATTCGGTTGCAATAGCTTAGAAAACATAAAAGGTTTCCATACAAAGACTTGTTTTCATATCGGTCGTTTGTACGGCAGCTATTTGATATAGTGAGATGATCCAGACCAACCTTTCACAAATTGTGTATGGCTATGTCAAATGAATAAATGTTGAATTCGGTTGCAATAGCTTGGAAAAAAAAAAGGTTTCCATACAAAGACTGGTTTTCATATTGGTCGTTTGTATGGCAGCTATATGATATAGTGATCCGATCCGATCCGAACCAAACTTTCACAAATCGTGTATGGGTATGCCTAATGAATAAATGTTGAATTCGGTTGCAATAGCTTAGAAAACAAAAAAGATTCCCATACAAAAGACTTGTTTTCATATCGGTCGTTTGTATATCAGCTATATGATATAGTGGTCCGATCCGGAATAAACTTTCACAAATCATGTATAGCTATGTCAAACAAATAAATGTTGAATTCGGTTGCAATAGCTTAGAAAACAAAAAAGGTTTCCATACAAAGACTTGTTTTCATATAGGTCGTTTGTATGGCAGCTATATGATATAGTAATCTGTTCCGAAACAAACTTTTACAAATCGTGTATGGCTATGTCAAATGAATAAGTATTGAATTCGGTTGCAATAGTTCGGAAAACAAAAAAGGTTTCCATACAAAGACTTGTTTTCTTATCGGTCGTTTGTATGGCAGCTATATGATATAGTGGTCCGAACCGGACCAAACTTTCACAAATCGTGTATGGCTATGTTGCATGAAAAAGTGTTGAATTCGGTTGCAATAGCTTAAAAAGCAAAAAAGGTTTCCATACAAAGACTTGTTTTCATATCGGTCGTTTGTATGGCAGCTATATGATATAGTGATCCGATCCAGACCAACCTTCCACAAATCGTGTATGGCTATGTTGCATGAACAAATGTTGAATTCGGTTGCAATAGCTTAAAAAACAAAAAAGGTTTCCATACAAAGACTTGTTGTCATATTGGTCGTTTGTATGGCAGCTGTATGAGATAGTGATTTGATCCGGACCAAACTTTCACAAATTATGTATGGCTATGTCAAATAAACAAATGTTGAATTCGGTTGCAATTGCTTAGAAAACAAAAAAGGTTTCCATACAAAGACTTGTTTTCATATCGGTCGTTTGTATGGCTATATGATATAGTGATCCGATCCGGACCAAACTTTCACAAATCGTGTATGGCTATGTCAAAAGAATAAATGTTGAATTCGGTTGCAATAACTTAGAAAACAAAAAAGGTTTCCATACAAAGACTTGTTTTCATACCGGTCGTTTGAATGGCAGCTATATGATATAGTGATCCGATCCAGACCAATCTTTCACAAATCGTGTATGGCTATGTTGCATGAATAATTGATGAATTCGGTTGCAATAGCTTAAAAAACCAAAAAGGTTTCCATACAAAGACTTGTTTTCATATCGGTCGTTTGTATGGCTATATGATTTAGTGATGCGTTTCGGACCAAACTTTCACAAATTGTGTATCGCTATGTCAATAAAAATAAATGTTGAATTCGGTTGCAATAGCTTAGAAAACAAAAAAGGTTTCCATACAAAAACTTGTTTTCATATAGGTCGTTTGTATGGCACCTATATGATATAGTAATCCGTTCCGAAACAAACTTTCACAAGTCGTGTATGGCTGCGTCAAATGAATAATTGTTGAATTCGGTTGCAATAGCTTAGAAAACATAAAAGGTTTCCATACAAAGACTTGTTTTCATATCGGTCGTTTGTATGGCAGCTATTTGATATAGTGATCCGATCCAGACCAAACTTTTTCAAATTGTGTATGGCTACGTCAAATGAATAAATGTTGAATTCGGTTGCAAAAGCTTGGAAAAAAAAAAGGTTTCCATACAAAGACTGGTTTTCATATTGGTCGTTTGTATGGCAGCTATATGATATAGTGATCCGATCCGAACCAAACTTTCAGAAATCGTGTATGGCTATGCCTAATGAATAAATGTTGAATTCGGTTGCAATAGCTTAGAAAACAAAAAAGGTTCCCATACAAAAGACTTGTTTTCATATCGGTCGTTTGTATATCAGCTATATGATACAGTGGTCCGATCCGGAATAAACTTTCACAAATCATGTATAGCTATGTCAAACAAATAAATGTTGAATTCGGTTGCAATAGCTTAGAAAACAAAAAAGGTTTCCATACAAAGACTTGTTTTCATATAGGTCGTTTGTATAGCAGCTATATGATATAGTAATCCGTTCCGAACCAAACTTTCACAAATCGTGTATGGCTACGTCAAATGAATAAGTATTGAATTCGGTTGCAATAGTTCGGAAAACAAAAAAGGTTTCCATACAAAGACTTGTTCTCTTATCGGTCGTTTGTATGGCAGCTATATGATATAGTGATTCGAACCGGACCAAACTTTCACAAATCGTGTATCGCTATGTTGCATGAATTCGTGTTGAATTCGATTGCAATAGCTATAAAAACAAAAAAGGTTTCCATACAAAGACTTGTTTTCATACCGGTCGTTTTTATGGCAGCTATATGATATAGTGATCCGATCCAGACCAACCTTTCACAAATCGTGTATGGCTATGTTGCATTATTAATAGTTGAATTCGGTTGCAATAGCTTAAAAAACAAAAAAGGTTTCCATACAAAGACTTGTTTTCATATCGGTCGTTTGTATGGCTATATGATTTAGTGATGCGTTTCGGACCAAACTTTCACAAATTGTGTATCGCTATGTCAATTAAATAAATTTTGAATTCGGTTGCAATAGCTTAGAAAACAAAAAAGGTTTCCATACAAAAACTTGTTTTCATATAGGTCGTTTGTATGGCACCTATATGATATAGTAATCCGTTCCGAAACAAACTTTCACAAATCGTGTATGGCTGCGTCAAATGAATAATTGTTGAATTCGGTTGCAATAGCTTAGAAAACATAAAAGGTTTCCATACATAGACTTGTTTTCATATCGGTCGTTTGTACGGCAGCTATTTGATATAGTGATCCGATCCAGACCAAACTTTCACAAATTGTGAATCGCTATGTCAAATGAGTAAATGTTGAATTCGGTTGCAATAGCTTGGAAAAAAAAGGTTTCCATACAAAGACTGGTTTTCATATTGGTCGTTTGTATGGCAGCTATATGATATAGTGATCCGATCCGAACCAAACTTTCAGAAATCGTGTATGGCTGTGCCTATTGAATAAATGTTGAATTCGGTTGCAATAGCTTAGAAAACAAAAAAGGTTCCCATACAAAAGACTTGTTTTCATATCGGTCGTTTGTATATCAGCTATATGATATAGTGGTCCGATCCGGAATAAACTTTCACAAATCATGTATAGCTATGTCAAACAAATAAATGTTGAATTCGGTTGCAATAGCTTAGAAAACAAAAAAGGTTTCCATACAAAGACTTGTTTTCATATAGGTCGTTTGTATGGCAGCTATATGATATAGTAATCCGTTCCGAACCAAACTTTCACAAATCGTGTATGGCTACGTCAAATGAATAAGTATTGAATTCGGTTGCAATAGTTTGGAAAACAAAAAGGTTTCCATACAAAGACTTGTTTTCTTATCGGTCGTTTGTATGGCAGCTATATGATATAGTGGTCCGAACCAAACCAAACTTTCACAAATCGTGTATGGCTCTGTTGCATAAATAATTGTTGAATTCAAATGCAATAGCTATAAAAACAAAAAAGGTTTCCATACAAAGACTTGTTTTCATACCGGTCGTTTGTATGGCAGCTATATGATATAGTGATCCGATCCAGACCAACCTTCCACAAATCGTGTATGGCTATGTTGCATGAATAAATGTTGAATTCGGTTGCAATAGCTTTAAAAACAAAAAGGTTTCCATACAAAGACTTGTTTTCATATTGGTCGTTTGTATGGCAGCTGTATGATATAGTGATTCGAACCGGACCCAACTTTCACAAATCGTGTATGGCTATGTCAGATGAATAAATGTTGAATTCGGTTGCAATTACTTAGAAAACAAAAAAGGTTTCCATACAAAGACTTGTTTTCATACCGGTCGTTTGTATGGCAGCTATATGATATAGTGATCCGATCCAGACCAACCTTTCACAAATCGTGTATGGCTATGTTGCATGAATAAATGTTGAATTCGGTTGCAATAGCTTAAAAAATAAAAAAGGTTTCCATACAAAGACTTGTTTTCATATCGGTCGTTTGTATGGCTATATGATATAGTGATCCGATCCGGACCAAATTTTCACAAATCGTGTATGGCTATGTCAGATGAATAAATGTTGAATTCGGTTGCAATAACTAAGAAAACAAAAAAGGTTTCCATACAAAGACTTGTTTTCATACCGGTCGTTTGTATGGCAGCTATATGATATAGTGATCCGATCCAGACCAACCTTTCACAAATCGTGTATGGCCATGTTGCATGAATAATTGTTGAATTCGGTTGCAATAGCTTAAAAAACAAAAAAGGTTTCCATACAAAGACTTGTTTTCATATCGGTCGTTTGTATGGCTATATGATTTAGTGATGCGTTTCGGACCAAACTTTTACAAATTGTGTACGGCTATGTCAAATAAATAAATAAAATAAATAAATTTAAATAAACAAATAAATAAATTCGGTTGCAATAGCTTAGAAAACAAAAAAGGTTTCCATACAAAGACTTGTTTTCATACCGGTCGTTTGTATATCAGCTATATGATATAGTTATCTGATCCGGACCAAACTTTCACAAATCGTGTATGGCTATGTTGCATGAATAAATGTTGAATTCGGTTGCAATAGCTTAAAAAACAAAAAAGGTTTCCATACAAAGACTTGTTTTCATATCGGTCGTTTGTATGGCAGCTATATGAGATAGTGATCCGTTCCAGACCAAACTTTCACAAATCGTGTATTGCTACGTCAAATGAATAAGTGTTGAATTCGGTTGCAATAGTTCGAAAAACAAAAAGGTTTCCATACAAAGACTTGTTCTCTTATCGGTCGTTTGTATGGCAGCTATATGATATAGTGATTTGAACCGAACCAAACTTTCACAAATCGTGTATCGCTATGTTGCATGAATTCGTGTTGAATTCGATTGCAATAGCTTAGAAAACAAAAAAGGTTTCCATACAAAGACTTGTTTTCATACCGGTCGTTTTTATGGCAGCTATATGATATAGTGATCCGATCCAGACCAAACTTTCACAAATTGTGAATCGCTATGTCAAATGAATAAATGCTGAATTCGGTTGCAATAGCTTGGAAAAAAAAAAAGGTTCCATACAAAGACTGGTTTTCATATTGGTCGTTTGTATGGTAGCTATATGATATAGTGATCCGATCCGAACCAAACTTTCAGAAATCGTGTATGGCTATGCCTAATGAATAAATGTTGAATTCGGTTGCAATAGCTTAGAAAACAAAAAAGGTTCCCATACAAAAGACTTGTTTTCATATCGGTCGTTTGTATATCAGCTATATGATATAGTGGTCCGATCCGGAATAAACTTTCACGAATCATGTATAGCTATGTCAAACAAATAAATGTTGAATTCGGTTGCAATAGCTTAGAAAACAAAAAAGGTTTCCATACAAAGACTTGTTTTCATATAGGTCGTTTGTATGGCAGCTATATGATATAGTATTCCGTTCCGAACCAAACTTTCACAAATCGTGTATGGCTACGTCAAATGAATAAGTATTGAATTCGGTTGCAATAGTTCGGAAAACAAAAAAGGTTTCCATACAAAGACTTGTTTTCTTATCGGTCGTTTGTATGGCAGCTATATGATATAGTGGTCCGAACCGGACCAAACTTTCACAAATCGTGTATTGCTCTGTTGCATGAATAAATGTTGAATTCGAATGCAATAGCTATAAAAACAAAAAAGGTTTCCATACAAAGACTTGTTTTCATACCGGTCGTTTGTATGGCAGCAAAAAAGGTTTCCATACAAAGACTTGTTTTCAAATTGGTCGTTTGTATATCAGCTATATGATATAGTGATCCGATCCGGACCAAACTTTCACAAATTGTGTATGGCTATGTCAAATAAATAATTGTTGAATTCGGTTGCAATAGCTTAGAAAACATAAAACGTTTCCATACAAAGACTTGTTTTCATATCGGTCGTTTGTATGGCAGCTATTTGATATAGTGATCCGATCCAGACCAAACTTTCACAAATCGTGTATGGCTATGCCTAATGAATAAATGTTGAATTCGGTTGCAATAGCTTAGAAAACAAAAAAGGTTCCCAAACAAAAGACTTGTTTTCATATCGGTCGTTTGTATATCAGCTATATGATATAGTGGTCCGATCCGGAATAAACTTTCACAAATCATGTATAGCTATGTCAAACGAATAAATGTTGAATTCGGTTGCAATAGCTTAGAAAACAAAAAAGGTTTCCATACAAAGACTTGTTTTCATATCGGTCGTTTGTATGGCAGCTATATGAGATAGTGATCCGATCCAGACCAAACTTTCACAAATTGTGTATGGCTATGTCAAATGAATAAATGTTGAATTCGGTTGCAAAAGCTTGGAAAAAAAAAGGTTTCCATACAAAGACTTTTTTTCATATTGGTCGTTTGTATGGCAGCTATATGATATAGTGGTCCGATCCGGACCAAACTTTCACAAATCGTGTATGGCTATGTCAAATGAAGAAATGCTGAATTCGGTTGCAATAGCTTAGAAAACAAAAAAGGTTCCCATACAAAAGACTTGTTTTCATATCGGTCGTTTGTATATCAGCTATATGATATAGTGATCCGATCCGGAATAAACTTTCACAAATCGTGTATAGCTATGGTTAACGAATAAATGTTGAATTCGGTTGCAATAGCTTAGAAAACAAAAAGGTTTCCATACAAAGACTCGTTTTCATATAGGTCGTTTGTATGGCAGCTATATGATATAGTAATCCGTTCCGGACCAAACTTTCACAAATCGTGTATGGCTACGTCAAATGAATAAGTGTTGAATTCGGTTGCAATAGTTTGGAAAACAAAAAAGGTTTCCATACAAAGACTTGTTTTCTTATCGGTCGTTTGTATGGCAGCTATATGATACAGTGATCTGAACCGGACCAAACTTTCACAAATTGTGTATCGCTATGTCAAATGAATAAATGTTGAATTCGGGTGCAATAGCTTAGAAAACAAAAAAGGTTTCCATACAAAGACTTGTTTTCATATAGGTCGTTTGTATGGCAGCTATATGATATAGTAATCCGTTCCGAAACAAACTTTCACAAATCGTGTATGGGTCTGTCAAATGAATAATTGTTGAATTCGGTTGCAATAGCTTAGAAAACATAAAACGTTTCCATACAAAGACTTGTTTTCATATCGGTCGTTTGTATGGCAACTATTTGATATAGTGATCCGATCCAGACCAAACTTTTACAAATTGTGTATGGCTATGTCAAATGAATAAATGTTGAATTCGGTTGCAATAGCTTGGAAAAAAAAGGTTCCCATACCAAGACTGGGTTTCATATTGGTCGTTTGTATGGCAGCTATATGATATAGTGATTCGAACCGGACAAAACTTTCACAAATCGTGTATGGCTATGTCAAATAAATAAATGTTGAATTCGGTTGCAATAGCTTAGAAAACAAAAAAGGTTTCCATACAAAGATTTGTTTTCATATCGGTCGTTTGTATGGCTATATGATTTAGTGATGCGTTTCGGACCAAACTTTTACAAATTGTGTACGGCTATGTCAAATAAATAAATAAAATAAATAAATTTAAATAAACAAATAAATAAATTCGGTTGCAATAGCTTAGAAAACAAAAAAGGTTTCCATACAAAGACTTGTTTTCATACCGGTCGTTTGTATATCAGCTTTATGATATAGTTATCTGATCCGGACCAAACTTTCACAAATCGTGTATGGCTATGTTGCATGAATAAATGTTGAATTCGGTTGCAATAGCTTAAAAACAAAAAAGGTTTCCATACAAAGACTTGTTTTCATATCGGTCGTTTGTATGGCAGCTATATGAGATAGTGATCCGTTCCAGACCAAACTTTCACAAATCGTGTATTGCTACGTCAAATGAATAAGTGTTGAATTCGGTTGCAATAGTTCGGAAAACAAAAAAGGTTTCCATACAAAGACTTGTTCTCTTATCGGTCGTTTGTATGGCAGCTATATGATATAGTGATTTGAACCGAACCAAACTTTCACAAATCGTGTATCGCTATTTTGCATGAATTCATTTTGAATTCGATTGCAATAGCTTAGAAAACAAAAAAGGTTTCCATACAAAGACTTGTTTTCATACCGGTCGTTTTTATGGCAGCTATATGATATAGTGATCCGATCCAGACCAACCTTTCACAAATCGTGTACGGCTACGTTGCATGAATAAACGTTGAATTCGGTTGCAATAGTTTAAAAAACAAAAAAGGTTTCCATACAAAGACTTGTTTTCAAATTGGTCGTTTGTATATCAGCTATATGATATAGTGATCCGATCCGGACCAAACTTTCACAAATTGTGTATGGCTATGTCAAATAAATAAATGTTGAATTCGGTTGCAATAGCTTAGAAAACAAAAAATGTTTCCATACAAAGACTTGTTTTCATATTGGTCGTTTGTATGGCAGCTATATGATATAGTAATCCGATCCGAACCAAACTTTCACAATATGTGTATCGCTATGTCAAATAAATAAATGTTGAATTCGGTTGCAATAGCTTAAAAAACAAAAAAGGTTTCCATACAAAAACTTGTTTTCATATAGGTCGTTTGTATGGCAGCTATATGATATAGTAATCCGTCCCAAAACAAACTTTCACAAATCGTGTATGGCTGCGTCAAATGAATAATTGTTGAATTCGGTTGCAATAGCTTAGAAAACATAAAACGTTTCCATACAAAGACTTGTTTTCATATCGGTCGTTTGTATGGCAGCTATTTGATATAGTGATCCGATCCAGACCAAACTTTCACAAATTGTGAATGGCTATGTCAAATGAATAAATGTTGAATTCGGTTGCAATAGCTTGGAAAAAAAAAGGTTTCCATACAAAGACTGGTTTTCATATTGGTCGTTTGTGTGGCAGCTATATGATATAGTGATCCGATCCGGACCAAACTTTCACAAATCGTGTATGGCTATGCCTAATGAATAAATGTTGAATTCGGTTGCAATAGCTTAGAAAACAAAAAAGGTTCCCATACAAAAGACTTGTTTTCATATCGGTCGTTTGTATATCAGCTATATCATATAGTGGTCCGATCCGGAATAAACTTTCACAAATCATGTATAGCTATGTCAAACGAATAAATGTTGAATTCGGTTGCAATAGCTTAGAAAACAAAAAAGGTTTCCATACAAAGACTTGTTTTCATATCGGTCGTTTGTATGGCAGCTATATGATATAGTGATCCGATCCGGACTAATCTTTCACAAATTGTGTATGGCTATGTCAAACGAATAAATGTTGAATTCGGTTGCAAAAAGCTTGGAAAAAAAAAAAGGTTTCCATACAAAGACTTTTTTTCATATTGGTCGTTTGTATGGCAGCTATATGATATAGTGATCCGATCCAAACCAAACTTTCACAAATCGTGTATGGCTATGTCAAATGAAGAAATGTTGAATTCGGTTGCAATAGCTTAGAAAACAAAAAAGGTTCCCATACAAAAGACTTGTTTTCTTATCGGTCGTTTGTATGGCAGCTATATGATACAGTGATCTGAACCGGACCAAACTTTCACAAATTGTGTATCGCTATGTCAAATGAATAAATGTTGAATTCGGGTGCAATAGCTTAGAAAACAAAAAAGGTTTCCATACAAAGACTTGTTTTCATATAGGTCGTTTGTATGGCAGCTATATGATATAGTAATCCGTTCCGAAACAAACTTTCACAAATCGTGTATGGGTCTGTCAAATGAATAATTGTTGAATTCGGTTGCAATAGCTTAGAAAACATAAAACGTTTCCATACAAAGACTTGTTTTCATATCGGTCGTTTGTATGGCAACTATTTGATATAGTGATCCGATCCAGACCAAACTTTTACAAATTGTGTATGGCTATGTCAAATGAATAAATGTTGAATTCGGTTGCAATAGCTTGGAAAAAAAAGGTTCCCATACCAAGACTGGGTTTCATATTGGTCGTTTGTATGGCAGCTATATGATATAGTGATTCGAACCGGACAAAACTTTCACAAATCGTGTATGGCTATGTCAAATAAATAAATGTTGAATTCGGTTGCAATAGCTTAGAAAACAAAAAGGTTTCCATACAAAGATTTGTTTTCATATCGGTCGTTTGTATGGCTATATGATTTAGTGATGCGTTTCGGACCAAACTTTTACAAATTGTGTACGGCTATGTCAAATAAATAAATAAAATAAATAAATTTAAATAAACAAATAAATAAATTCGGTTGCAATAGCTTAGAAAACAAAAAAGGTTTCCATACAAAGACTTGTTTTCATACCGGTCGTTTGTATATCAGCTATATGATATAGTTATCTGATCCGGACCAAACTTTCACAAATCGTGTATGGCTATGTTGCATGAATAAATGTTGAATTCGGTTGCAATAGCTTAAAAAACAAAAAAGGTTTCCATACTATTAGAAGTAGAGTTTATTTGTGACTAATTAATACATAAAATGATGCGTTACTCATGACGCGCTTAAAGAGAATAAACAAAAGAGAAAGATCAATTAGAGTTACATTTAGTATAAGACATTCGCTTTGCACTCTTAATTCAGATTTCAACACTCCTTCTCAAAGAGACATGCCTTTACAATTTAACTTAAATATACATTTTTCTTCTAAACATAATTTTCAATTCAATTTCTGTATACATTTTTCTTCTATACATAATTTTCAATTCAATTTAAACCTAACTTTTTAACAAAACCTGTATGCTTGATCTTATTTAAGTTCTTTGTTAAAATATCCGAAATCATATTTTCTGTTGAAACATATTTTATATCAATAACGTTTTCCTTATATAATTGTCTTACAAAATGGTACTTAATATCAATATGTTTGCTTCGTGCATGAAACTTGGAGTCTTTTGCCAGACATTGTGCGCTTTGATTATCGCTGTATATAACCATCTTTGGAACCAATCCTATTCCTATCTCCTCCACCAGCTTTTTAATGTAGACTGCCTCTTTTGCTGCTGTTGAAAGCGCCACATACTCAGCTTCAGTGGAACTAAGTGCCACAATGGTCTGCTTTTTGGACTCCCACGAAATCGCCGCACCAGCCATGATGAATGCCCAACCAGTGAAGGATTTGCGATCTGTGCTATCGCCAGCCCAGTCTGCATCGACGAAACAATGGACATGTACACCTGTACGTTTGTAACATATCCTCATGTCAGCTGTGCCCTTAAGGTACCTTAAGACACGCTTTGCAGCCACTTCGTGCTCCTTGTGAGGATCAGCATTTCTTTGTGCCAATTTAGCCACACTATGCATGATGTCTGGTCTTGTCGTCATCGCCAAATAGATCAAAGAACCAATGAGAGATTGGTACTTCTTCTGGTCGACTTTTGTGCAGCTTTCTTCCTCGCACTTAACTTGAAAGCCCGCCTCCAGAGGAATCGCGTTGGGTTTGCAGTCTTCCATACCATAGTCCTCCAGTAGACCAGCAATAAATTGTTTGTGGCCTATGGTGACACTGCCAGTTTCGCCACTCCTCTCTATCTCCATGCCTAGGAAATGTTTCTGGTCTCCGCCATCTACAACATCAAACTCGTCTGATATTTGCCGCTTGATGCTAATGAGGTCATCTTTTCTGGAACAAGCAATAATTAGATCATCAACATATACAACAATTATGTTTAGGTTTTCCCCAATTTTCTTCGTGTATATGCAAGGCTCGCTGGGACAGGAAATGAATCCTATTTTGTTGAGCACCTCATCCAGCCTCCAGTTCCACTCGCGTCCACTCTGCTTTAGACCGTATAAGGACCTATGCAATCGCAGGACTCGATCTGGGTGTTTTGCGTCTACAAAGCCTTCAGGTTGTCTCATGTAGACCTCATCCTTCAGTTCACTGTTTAGGTACGCTGCTGACACGTCCATTTGGTGCATAATCATGCCATGCTCGACAGCCAATGCTATCACTAACCTTATTGACGAGTAACGTGCCACCGGGGAAAATGTTTCCAGGTAATTCACCCCATACTGCTGTCCGCAACCTTTGGCTACTAACCTCGATTTGAGTCGATCAACTTTACCATTTTTGTCGCGTTTAATGGTAAACACCCACTTGCACCCGATTGCTTTCTGCTCTTCAGGAAGGTCAACCAAGCTCCAAGTGTTTGTAGCTCGCAAGTGATCAAACTCCTTCTGCATCGAGATTCTCCATTCATCAGAATGTTCTCCCGACAATGCCTCACGCACGTTTGTTGGTGCCACCATATTATTTCCGGCTATCACATTTAGCATATTGTACTCTTTTCGTGGACGGCCCACTAATCCTGTTCGGACTATCTTGGGGCGACCTGGGCCCCTCTTCTGCGATGTTTTGTGTTCTGTTCCTGACTCTTCGTCGTCATCACTGCCTTGAATATCCAACGACTGTTCATTGTTGCCAATATGATCTTCTCGGTGTCCAGCAGACTCATCCAATTCAATGATTACTTCTCCTGGAACTGATGCTCTATCATCCTCTATAAACACAACATCTCGGGCTATCACAATGCTTTGTTTTTCCGGGTTGTATAAACGATAAGCCTTAGAAGTTTGAGAATAGCCTACTAATATGTGCTCTTCTCCCTTTGGACGAAACTTCTTGCTATGTGTTTTGTTCAATACGATCGCTTTGCAACCAAACACACGTAGATGAGATACACTTGGCTTCTTTCCAAACCAGGCTTCAAATGGTGTTATATTAGCTAGTGTCGACGTCTCTGCTCTGTTCCGCAAGTATGCCGCTGTCATTATAGCCTCTCCCCAAAAACTCTCACCCACTCCAGCATGAGTTAACATACTGCGAGCCATTTCCAGGAGGGTTCTGTTAGCACGTTCTGCAACTCCGTTTTGTTGAGGAGTATAGGGGACTGTTAGCTGTCTTTGAATGCCTTGACTCACCAGGTATTCTTCAAACCTTCGGGAAACATATTCTCGACCGTTGTCACTACGGATCCTTTTTATCTTCTTTCCTGTTTGCTTCTCGACCAACGATTGGAACTCTTTAAATTTTTCAAAAACCGCATCTTTAGTATTTAACATGTAGACCGACATGTACCGTGTTTTGTCATCGATGAATGTTGCAAAGAACCGTGCACCACCGTTTGATTTTGTGTTTATTGGACCACATATGTCCGTGTGTATAAGTCCTAACAATTCACTCTCGCGGCTTTCCGACGCGTTTGGAAACTGTTTTACACAAATTTTGCATTTGGCACACGTCTCGCATACGAAACCGTTCAAATCACACGAATTTATTTTCAGACCGTACACCATGTCTTTGTTAATCATTTTCTGCATACTATTCAAGTTCAAATGTCCAAACCGATTATGCCACTTAATCATTTCATACTTTTCTCCATTAATTGCAAACACTTTTTCTGATTTATTTTCAAATAAGAACAATTCATTTTTGCGTTTAGCAACTAGTAAAGTGTCTCCGTCAGTGTCTATTACTTTCGCTTCGTTCTTATTAAAAATCACTTTCAATCCTTTTGAAGTTGCCTTTTGCACCGAAATAAAGTTACATTGCAAATTTTTTACGTACAATACATCAAGCAGTTTGATCGTATTCTCTCCATAGCACAAATTCACTGTACCGCGCCCTTCGGCTTCTACGTAATTATCGCCTGCTAACATTATTTTTTCCTTGTGTTCACGCATTGATATAAACATTGTTTTTTCCGCGCACAAATGAGTTGTTGCTCCACTGTCTAGACACCATGTACTTTTACTGTCTATTCCGTTTTTAACTGCACCGAAAACCGAAAACGCTTTTGGTTTATTCCCGTTTGAATTTCCTTCTTTTGCTTTGTTATGTTTTGCCGTTTTTTCTTTCGATCTACACTTTGCAGCAATATGCCCGCGCTTTCCACATGACCAACATTCGACACCTTTTTCGATATTCCTTTTTGAGTATTGTCTTTCCGTACCCGCCGCGAACATTTTCTGTTCTTTTCCGATCACCGTTTCGTTTGTCTTGCGCCTTTCTCCTTCTTCTAGAAGTTTAACCTTGAGAGCGGTCAAACCCGGCAATGTGTCGCGCGTCTCTATGGCAACAACAAAATTTTCAAAAGAGTCACACAAGCTCGAAAGCAAAATTATGACGAGCATTTCTTCTGGCACACTTTGTTCAATTTCTTGCAGCTTTTCTACCAATGCACTGAATTTATTTAAATGTTCCTCTACACTTTCCGACTCACTCATTTTCATGTACAACAACTGCTTAAACAAATGTATGCGTCTCGCTGGACCGGATGGCATATGAATTTCACCAAGTTTTTTCCAAGCCTCCCTAGCAGTTACACAATGTCTCACATGATTTATTTGCGTCGGCTTTATACATAGCATAATACTTGCAAGTGCCTTTTCATCTTTAGCATCGAAAGAGGCTTTTTGTTCTGCAGTGTCATTTTCATTTTTTATCAAACGGCCACTGACCACTGACCATAATTCGGCGTGTATCAGCACACTTTTCATTTGGATAGACCATACACTATAATTTTCATTGTCCAGTTTCTCGATTGAGTATTGGGAACTCATTTTATATCCAGTCAATTTAATTTTTTCTTCACAATATTAACCACCGGTCACACAAGTCTTTTCGACTATTCTCAACAACTTTTCGCTGTTAAACTTTCCAAAAATAATAGCGCACAGGAGCTCTGCCTGGGCCCATAACCTATTAGAAGTAGAGTTTATTTGTGACTAATTAATACATAAAATGATGCGTTACTCATGACGCGCTTAAAGAGAATAAACAAAAGAGAAAGATCAATTAGAGTTACATTTAGTATAAGACATTCGCTTTGCACTCTTAATTCAGATTTCAACACATACAAAGACTTGTTTTCATATCGGTCGTTTGTATGGCAGCTATATGAGATAGTGATCCGTTCCAGACCAAACTTTCACAAATCGTGTATTGCTACGTCAAATGAATAAGTGTTGAATTCGGTTGCAATAGTTCGGAAAACAAAAAAGGTTTCCATACAAAGACTTGTTCTCTTATCGGTCGTTTGTATGGCAGCTATATGATATAGTGATTTGAACCGAACCAAACTTTCACAAATCGTGTATCGCTATTTTGCATGAATTCATTTTGAATTCGATTGCAATAGCTTAGAAAACAAAAAAGGTTTCCATACAAAGACTTGTTTTCATACCGGTCGTTTTTATGGCAGCTATATGATATAGTGATCCGATCCAGACCAACCTTTCACAAATCGTGTACGGGTACGTTGCATGAATAAACGTTGAATTCGGTTGCAATAGTTTAAAAAACAAAAAAGGTTTCCATACAAAGACTTGTTTTCAAATTGGTCGTTTGTATATCAGCTATATGATATAGTGATCCGATCCGGACCAAACTTTCACAAATTGTGTATGGCTATGTCAAATAAATAAATGTTGAATTCGGTTGCAATAGCTTAGAAAACAAAAAATGTTTCCATACAAAGACTTGTTTTCATATTGGTCGTTTGTATGGCAGCTATATGATATAGTAATCCGATCCGAACCAAACTTTCACAATATGTGTATCGCTATGTCAAATAAATAAATGTTGAATTCGGTTGCAATAGCTTAAAAAACAAAAAAGGTTTCCATACAAAAACTTGTTTTCATATAGGTCGTTTGTATGGCAGCTATATGATATAGTAATCCGTCCCAAAACAAACTTTCACAAATCGTGTATGGCTGCGTCAAATGAATAATTGTTGAATTCGGTTGCAATAGCTTAGAAAACATAAAACGTTTCCATACAAAGACTTGTTTTCATATCGGTCGTTTGTATGGCAGCTATTTGATATAGTGATCCGATCCAGACCAAACTTTCACAAATTGTGAATGGCTATGTCAAATGAATAAATGTTGAATTCGGTTGCAATAGCTTGGAAAAAAAAAGGTTTCCATACAAAGACTGGTTTTCATATTGGTCGTTTGTGTGGCAGCTATATGATATAGTGATCCGATCCGGACCAAACTTTCACAAATCGTGTATGGCTATGCCTAATGAATAAATGTTGAATTCGGTTGCAATAGCTTAGAAAACAAAAAAGGTTCCCATACAAAAGACTTGTTTTCATATCGGTCGTTTGTATATCAGCTATATCATATAGTGGTCCGATCCGGAATAAACTTTCACAAATCATGTATAGCTATGTCAAACGAATAAATGTTGAATTCGGTTGCAATAGCTTAGAAAACAAAAAGGTTTCCATACAAAGACTTGTTTTCATATCGGTCGTTTGTATGGCAGCTATATGATATAGTGATCCGATCCGGACTAATCTTTCACAAATTGTGTATGGCTATGTCAAACGAATAAATGTTGAATTCGGTTGCAAAAGCTTGGAAAAAAAAAAGGTTTCCATACAAAGACTTTTTTTCATATTGGTCGTTTGTATGGCAGCTATATGATATAGTGATCCGATCCGGACCAAACTTTCACAAATCGTGTATGGCTATGTCAAATGAAGAAATGTTGAATTCGGTTGCAATAGCTTAGAAAACAAAAAAGGTTCCCATACAAAAGACTTGTTTTCATATCGGTCGTTTGTATATCAGCTATATGATATAGTGATCCGATCCGGAATAAACTTTCACAAATCGTGTATAGCTATGTTAAACGAATAAATGTTGAATTCGGTTGCAATAGCTTAGAAAACAAAAAAGGTTTCCATACAAAGACTTGTTTTCATATAGGTCGTTTGTATGGCAGCTATATGATATAGTAATCCGTTCCGGACCAAACTTTCACAAATCGTGTATGGGTCTGTCAAATGAATAATTGTTGAATTCGGTTGCAATAGCTTAGAAAACATAAAACGTTTCCATACAAAGACTTGTTTTCATATCGGTCGTTTGTATGGCAGCTATTTGATATAGTGATCCGATCCAGACCAAACTTTTACAAATTGTGTATGGCTATGTCAAATGAATAAGTGTTGAATTCGGTTGCAATAGTTTGGAAAACAAAAAGGTTTCCATACAAAGACTTGTTTTCTTATCGGTCGTTTGTATGGCAGCTATATGATATAGTGATCTGAACCGGACCAAACTTTCACAAATTGTGTATCGCTATGTCAAATAAATAAATGTTGAATTCGGGTACAATAGCTTAGAAAACAAAAAAGGTTTCCATACAAAGACTTGTTTTCATATAGGTCGTTTGTATGGCAGCTATATGATATAGTAATCCGTTCCGAAACAAACTTTTACAAATCGTGTATGGGTCTGTCAAATGAATAATTGTTGAATTCGGTTGCAATAGCTTAGAAAACATAAAACGTTTCCATACAAAGACTTGTTTTCATATCGGTCGTTTGTATGGCAGCTATTTGATATAGTGATCCGATCCAGACCAAACTTTTACAAATTGTGTATGGCTATGTCAAATGAATAAATGTTGAATTCGGTTGCAATAGCTTGGAAAAAAAAGGTTCCCATACAAAGACTGGGTTTCATATTGGTCGTTTGTATGGCAGCTATATGATATAGTGATTCGAACCGGACAAAACTTTCACAAATCGTGTATGGCTATGTTGCATGAATAAATGTTGAATTCGGTTGCAATAGCTTAGAAAACAAAAAAGGTTTCCATACAAAGACTTGTTTTCATATCGGTCGTTTGTATGGCAGCTATATGATATAGTAATCCGTTCCGGACCAAACATTCACAAATCGTGTATGGCTACGTCAAATGAATAAGTGTTGAATTCGGTTGCAATAGTTCGGAAAACAAAAAGGTTTCCATACAAAGACTTGTTTTCTTATCGGTCGTTATTATGGCATCTATATGATATAGTGATTCGAACCGGACCAAACTTTCACAAATCGTGTATGGCTATATCAAATGAATAAATGTTGAATTCGGTTGCAATAACTTAGAAAACAAAAAAGGTTTCCATACAAAGACTTGTTTTCATACCGGTCGTTTGTATGGCAGCTATATGATATAGTGATCCGATCCGGATTAACCTTTCACAAATCGTGTATGGCTATGTTGCATGAATAAATGTTGAATTCGGTTGCAATAGCTTAAAAAACAAAAAAGGTTTCCATACAAAGGCTTGTTTTCATTTTGGTCGTTTGTATCGCAGCTATATGATATAGTGGTCCGATCCGGACTAAACTTTCACAAATCGTGTAAGGCTGTGTCAAATGTATAAATGTTGAATTCAGTTGCAATAGCTTGGCAAACAAAAAAGGTTTCCATACAAAGACTGGGTTTCATATTGGTCGTTTGTATGGCCGCTATATGATATAGTGATTCGAACCGGACCAAACTTTCACAAATCGTGTAGGGCTATGTCAAATGAATAAATGTTGAATTTGGTTGCAATAACTTAGAAAACAAAAAAGGTTTCATTACAAAGACTTGTATTCATATCGGTCGTTTGTATGGCAGCTATATGATATAGTGATCCGATCCGGACCAAACTTTCACAAATTGTGTATAGCTATGTCAAATAAATAAATGTTGAATTCGGTTGCAATAGCTTGGAAAACAAAAAGGTTCTAACAAAGACCTGTTTTCATATCGGTCGTTTGTATATCAGCTATATGATATAGTGATCCGGTCCGGACCAAACTTTCACAAATCGTGTATGGCTATGTCAAATGAATAAATGTTGAATTCGGTTGCAATATCTTAGAAAACAAAAAAGTTTTCCATACAAAGACTTGTTTTCATATTGGTCGTTTGTATGGCAGCTATATGATAAAGTAATCCGTTCCGAAACAAACTTTCACAAATCGTGTATGGCTATGTTGCATGAATAAATGTTGAATTCGGTTGCAATAGCTTAAAAAACAAAAAAGGTTTCCATACAAAGACTTGTTTTCATATAGGTCGTTTGTATGGCTATATGATTTAGTGATGCGTTTCGGACCAAACTTTTACAAATTGTGTACGGCTATGTCAAATAAATAAATAAAATAAATAAATTTAAATAAACAAATAAATAAATTCGGTTGCAATAGCTTAGAAAACAAAAAAGGTTTCCATACAAAGACTTGTATTCATATCGGTCGTTTGTATGGCAGCTATTTGATATAGTGATCCGATCCAGACCAAACTTTCACAAATTATGTATGGCTATGTCAAATGAAGAAATGTTGAATTCGGTTGCAATAGCTTAGAAAACAAAAAAGGTTTCCATACAAAGACTTGTTTTCATATAGGTCGTTTGTATGGCAGCTATATGAGATAGTGGTCCGATCCAAACCAACCTTTTACAAATCGTGTATGGCTACGTCAAATGAATAAGTGTTGAATTCGGTTGCAATAGTTCGGAAACCAAAAAAGGTTTCCATACAAAGACTTGTTTTAATATCGGTCGTTTGTATGGCAGCTATATGATATAGTGGTGCGAACCTGACCAAACTTTCACAAATCGTGTATGGCTATGTCAAATAAATAAATGTTGAATTCAGTTGCAATAGCTTAGAAAACAAAAAAGGTTTCCATACAAAGACTTGTTTTCATACCGGTCGTTTGTATGGCAGCTATATGATATAGTGATCTGATCCAGACCAACCTTTCACAAATCGTGTATGGCTATGTTGCATGAATAAATGTTGAATTCGGTTGCAATAGCTTAAAAAACAAAAAAGGTTTCCATACAAAGACTTGTTTTCATATTGGTCGTTTGTATGGCAGCTATATGAGATAGTGATCCGATCCAGACCAAACTTTCACAAATTATGTATAGCTATGTCAAATAAATAAATGTTGACTTCGGTTGCAATAGCTTGGAAAACAAAAAAGGTTCTAACAAAGACCTGTTTTCATATCGGTCGTTTGTATATCAGCTATATGAGATAGTGATCCGGTCCGGACCAAACTTTCACAAATCGTGTATAGCTATGTCAAATGAATAAATGTTGAATTCGGTTGCAATATCTTAGAAAACGAAAAAGGTTTCCATACAAAGACTGGTTTTCATATTGGTCGTTTGTATGGCAGCTATATGATATAGTAATCCGTTCCGAAACAAACTTTCACAAATCGTGTATGGCTGCGTCAAATGAATAATTGTTGAATTCGGTTGCAATAGCTTAGAAAACATAAAACGTTTCCATACAAAGACTTGTTTTCATATCGGTCGTTTGTATGGCAGCTATTTGATATAGTGATCCGTTCCGGACCAAACTTTCACAAATCGTGTATGGCTACGTCAAATAAATAAGTGTTGAATTCGGTTGCAATAGTTCGGAAAACAAAAAAGGTTTCCATACAAAGACTTGTTTTCTTATCGGTCGTTATTATGGCATCTATATGATATAGTGATTCGAACCGGACCAAACTTTCACAAATCGTGTATGGCTATGTCAAATAAATAAATGTTGAATTCGGTTGCAATAACTTAGAAAACAAAAAAGGTTTCCATACAAAGACTTGTTTTCATACCGGTCGTTTGTATGGCAGCTATATGATATAGTGATCCGATCCAGATTAACCTTTCACAAATCGTGTATGGCTATGTTGCATGAATAAATGTTGAATTCGGTTGCAATAGCTTAAAAAACAAAAAGGTTTCCATACAAAGGCTTGTTTTCATTTTGGTCGTTTGTATCGCAGCTATATGATATAGTGGTCCGATCCGGACTAAACTTTCACAAATCGTGTAAGGCTGTGTCAATTGTATAAATTTTGAATTCAGTTGCAATAGCTTTGCAAACAAAAAAGGTTTCCATACAAAAACTTGTTTTCATATCGGTCGTTTGTATGGCAGCTATATGATATAGTGATTTGAACCGGACCAAACTTTTACAAATCGTGTATGGCTATGTCAAATGAATAAATGTTGAATTTGGTTGCAATAACTTAGAAAAAAAAAAAGGTTTCCCTACAAAGACTTGTATTCATATCGGTCGTTTGTATGGCAGCTATATGATATAGTGATCCGATCCAGAACAAACTTTCACAAATTGTGTAAAACTATGTCAAATAAATAAATGTTGAATTCGGTTGCAATAGCTTGGAAAACGAAAAAGGTTCTAACAAAGACCTGTTTTCATATTGGTCGTTTGTATGGCAGCTATATGATATAGTAATCCGATCCGGACCAAACTTTCACACATCGTGTATGGCTACGTCAAATGAATTAGTGTTGAATTCGGTTGCAATATCTTAGAAAACAAAAAAAGGTTTCCATACAAAGACTTGTTTTCTTATCGGTCGTTTGTATGGCATCTATATGATATAGTGATTCGAACCGGACCAAACTTTCACAAATCGTGTACGGCTATGTCAAATGAATAAATGTTGAATTTTGTTGCAATAACTTAGAAAACAAAAAAGGTTTCCCTACAAAGACTTGTATTCATATCGGTCGTTTGTATGGCAGCTATATGATATAGTGATCCGATCCAAAACAAACTTTCACAAATTGTGTATAGCTATGTCAAATAAATAAATGCTGAATTCGGTTGCAATAGTTTGGAAAACAAAAAAGGTTCTAACAAAGACCTGTTTTCATATCGGTCGTTTGTATATCAGCTATATGATATAGTGATCCGGTCCGGACCAAACTTTCACAAATCGTGTATGGCTATGTCAAATGAATAAATGTTGAATTCGGTTGCAATATCTTAGAAAACAAAAAAGTTTTCCATACAGAGACTTGTTTTCATATTGGTCGTTTGTATGGCAGCTATATGATAAAGTAATCCGTTCCGAAACAAACTTTCACAAATCGTGTATGGCTATGTTGCATGAATAAATGTTGAATTCGGTTGCAAAAGCTTAGAAAACATAAAACGTTTCCATACAAAGACTTGTTTTCATATCGGTCGTTAGTATGGCAGCTTTTTGATATAGTGATCCGATCCAGACCAAACTTTCACAAATTATGTATGGCTATGTCAAATGAAGAAATGTTGAATTCGGTTGCAATAGCTTAGAAAACAAAAAAGGTTTCCATACAAAGACTTGTTTTCATATAGGTCGTTTGTATGGCAGCTATATGAGATAGTGGTCCGATCCAGACCAACCTTTTACAAATCGTGTATGGCTAAGTCAAATGAATAAGTGTTGAATTCGGTTGCAATATCTTAGAAAACGAAAAAGGTTTCCATACAAAGACTTGTTTTAATATCGGTCGTTTGTATGGCATCTATATGATATAGTGATTCGAACCGGACCAAACTTTCACAAATCGTGTACGGCTATGTCAAATGAATAAATGTTGAATTTGGTTGCAATAACTTAGAAAACAAAAAAGGTTTCCCTACAAAGACTTGTATTCATATCGGTCGTTTGTATGGCAGCTATATGATATAGTGATCCGATCCAAAACAAACTTTCACAAATTGTGTATAGCTATGTCAAATAAATAAATGCTGAATTCGGTTGCAATAGCTTGGAAAACAAAAAAGGTTCTAACAAAGACCTGTTTTCATATCGGTCGTTTGTATATCAGCTATATGATATAGTGATCCGGTCCGGACCAAACTTTCACAAATCGTGTATGGCTATGTCAAATGAATAAATGTTGAATTCGGTTGCAATATCTTAGAAAACAAAAAAGTTTTCCATACAAAGACTTGTTTTCATATTGGTCGTTTGTATGGCAGCTATATGATAAAGTAATCCGTTCCGAAACAAACTTTCACAAATCGTGTATGGCTATGTTGCATGAATAAATGTTGAATTCGGTTGCAATAGCTTAGAAAACATAAAACGTTTCCATACAAAGACTTGTTTTCATATCGGTCGTTAGTATGGCAGCTTTTTGATATAGTGATCCGATCCAGACCAAACTTTCACAAATTATGTATGGCTATGTCAAATGAAGAAATGTTGAATTCGGTTGCAATAGCTTAGAAAACAAAAAAGGTTTCCATACAAAGACTTGTTTTCATATAGGTCGTTTGTATGGCAGCTATATGAGATAGTGGTCCGATCCAGACCAACCTTTTACAAATCGTGTATGGCTTCGTCAAATGAATAAGTGTTGAATTCGGTTGCAATATCTTAGAAAACGAAAAAGGTTTCCATACAAAGACTTGTTTTAATATCGGTCGTTTGTATGGCAGCTATATGATATAGTGGTGCGAACCTGACCAAACTTTCACAAATCGTGTATGGCTATGTCAAATAAATAAATGTTGAATTCAGTTGCAATAACTTAGAAAACAAAAAAGGTTTCCATACAAAGACTTGTTTTCATACCGGTCGTTTGTATGGCAGCTATATGATATAGTGATCCGATCCAGACCAACCTTTCACAAATCGTGTATGGCTATGTTGCATGAATAAATGTTGAATTCGGTTGCAATAGCTTAAAAAACAAAAAGGTTTCCATACAAAGACTTGTTTTCATATTGGTCGTTTGTATGGCAGCTATATGAGATAGTGATCCGATCCAGACCAAACTTTCACAAATTATGTATAGCTATGTCAAATAAATAAATGTTGACTTCGGTTGCAATAGCTTGGAAAACAAAAAAGGTTCTAACAAAGACCTGTTTTCATATCGGTCGTTTGTATATCAGCTATATGAGATAGTGATCCGGTCCGGACCAAACTTTCACAAATCGTGTATGGCTATGTCAAATGAATAAATGTTGAATTCGGTTGCAATATCTTAGAAAACGAAAAAGGTTTCCATACAAAGACTTGTTTTCATATTGGTCGTTTGTATGGCAGCTATATGATATAGTAATCCGTTCCAAAACAAACTTTCACAAATCGTGTATGGCTGCGTCAAATGAATAATTGTTGAATTCGGTTGCAATAGCTTAGAAAACATAAAACGTTTCCATACAAAGACTTGTTTTCATATCGGTCGTTTGTATGGCAGCTATTTGATATAGTGATCCGATCCAGACCAAACTTTCACAAATTATGTATGGCTATATCAAATGAATAAATGTTGAATTCGGTTGCAATATCTTAGAAAACAAAAAAGGTTTCCATACAAAGACTTGTTTTCTTATAGGTCGTTTGTATGGCAGCTATATGATATAGTGATCCGATCCAGACCAACCTTTCACAAATCGTGTATGGCTATGTTGCATGAATAAATTTTGAATTCGGTTGCAATAGCTATAAAAACAAAAAAGGTTTCCATACAAAGACTTGTTTTCATATCGGTCGTTTGTATGGCAGCTATATGATATAGTGATCCGATCCGAACCAAACTTTCACAAATCGTGAATATCTGTGTCAAATAAATAAATGTTGAATTCGGTTGCAATAGCTTAGAAAACAAAAAAGGTTTCCATACAAAGACTTGTTTTCACATTGGTCGTTTGTATGGCAGCTATATGATATAGTGATCCGATCCGGACCAACCTTTCACAAATCGTGTATTGCTATGTTGCATGAATAAATGTTGAATTCGGTTGCAATAGCTTGGAAAACAAAAAAGGTTCTAACAAAGACCTGATTTCATATCGGTCGTTTGTATATCGGCTATATGATATAGTGATCCGGTCCGGACCAAACTTTCACAAATCGTGAATGGCTGTGTCAAATAAATAAATGTTGAATTCGGTTGCAATAGCTTAGAAAACATAAAACGTTTCCATACAAAGACTTGTTTTCATATCGGTCGTTTGTATGGCAGCTATTTGATATAGTGATCCGATCCAGACCAAACTTTCACAAATTATGTATGGCTATGTCAAATGAAGAAATGTTGAATTCGGTTGCAATAGCTTAGAAAACAAAAAAGGTTTCCATACAAAGACTTGTTTTCATATAGGTCGTTTGTATGGCAGCTATATGAGATAGTGGTCCGATCCAGACCAACCTTTTACAAATCGTGTATGGCTACGTCAAATGAATAAGTGTTGAATTCGGTTGCAATATCTTAGAAAACGAAAAAGGTTTCCATACAAAGACTTGTTTTAATATCGGTCGTTTGTATGGCAGCTATATGATATAGTGGTGCGAACCTGACCAAACTTTCACAAATCGTGTATGGCTATGTCAAATAAATAAATGTTGAATTCAGTTGCAATAACTTAGAAAACAAAAAAGGTTTCCATACAAAGACTTGTTTTCATACCGGTCGTTTGTATGGCAGCTATATGATATAGTGATCCGATCCAGACCAACCTTTCACAAATCGTGTATGGCTATGTTGCATGAATAAATGTTGAATTCGGTTGCAATAGCTTAAAAAACAAAAAAGGTTTCCATACAAAGACTTGTTTTCATATTGGTCGTTTGTATGGCAGCTATATGAGATAGTGATCCGATCCAGACCAAACTTTCACAAATTATGTATAGCTATGTCAAATAAATAAATGTTGACTTCGGTTGCAATAGCTTGGAAAACAAAAAGGTTCTAACAAAGACCTGTTTTCATATCGGTCGTTTGTATATCAGCTATATGAGATAGTGATCCGGTCCGGACCAAACTTTCACAAATCGTGTATGGCTATGCCAAATGAATAAATGTTGAATTCGGTTGCAATATCTTAGAAAACGAAAAAGGTTTCCATACAAAGACTTGTTTTCATATTGGTCGTTTTTATGGCAGCTATATGATATAGTAATCCGTTCCAAAACAAACTTTCACAAATCGTGTATGGCTGCGTCAAATGAATAATTGTTGAATTCGGTTGCAATAGCTTAGAAAACATAAAACGTTTCCATACAAAGACTTGTTTTCATATCGGTCGTTTGTATGGCAGCTATTTGATATAGTGATCCGATCCAGACCAAACTTTCACAAATTATGTATGGCTATATCAAATGAATAAATGTTGAATTCGGTTGCAATATCTTAGAAAACAAAAAAGGTTTCCATACAAAGACTTGTTTTCTTATAGGTCGTTTGTATGGCAGCTATATGATATAGTGATCCGATCCAGACCAACCTTTCACAAATCGTGTATGGCTATGTTGCATGAATAAATTTTGAATTCGGTTGCAATAGCTATAAAAACAAAAAAGGTTTCCATACAAAGACTTGTTTTCATATCGGTCGTTTGTATGGCAGCTATATGATATAGTGATCCGATCCGAACCAAACTTTCACAAATCGTGAATATCTGTGTCAAATAAATAAATGTTGAATTCGGTTGCAATAGTTTAGAAAACAAAAAAGGTTTCCATACAAAGACTTGTTTTCACATTGGTCGTTTGTATGGCAGCTATATGATATAGTGATCCGATCCGGACCAACCTTTCACAAATCGTGTATTGCTATGTTGCATGAATAAATGTTGAATTCGGTTGCAATAGCTTGGAAAACAAAAAGGTTCTAACAAAGACCTGATTTCATATCGGTCGTTTGTATATCAGCTATATGATATAGTGATCCGGTCCGGACCAAACTTTCACAAATCGTGAATGGCTGTGTCAAATAAATAAATGTTGAATTCGGTTGCAATAGCTTAGAAAACAAAAAAGGTTTCCATACAAAGACTTGTTTTCACATTGGTCGTTTGTATGGCAGCTATATGATATAGTGGTCCGATCCGGACCAACCTTTCACAAATCGTGTATTGCTATGTTGCATGAATAAATGTTGAATTCGGTTGCAATAGCTTGGAAAACAAAAAAGGTTCTAACAAAGACCTGTTTTCATATCGGTCGTTTGTATATCAGCTATATGATATAGTGATCCGGTCCGAACCAAACTTTCACAAATCGTGTATGGCTATGTCAAATGAATAAATGTTGAATTCGGTTGCAATAGCTTAGAAAACAAAAAAGGTTTCCATACAAAGACTTGTTTTCATATCGGTCGTTTGTATGGCAGCTATATGATATAGTAATCCGATCTAAACCAAACTTTTACAAATCGTGTATGGCTATGTCATATGAATAAACGTTGAATTCGGTTGCAATAGCTTAGAAAACAAAAAAGGTTTCCATACAAAGACTTGTTTTCATATCGGTCGTTTGTATGGCAGCTATTTGATATAGTGATCCGATCCAGACCAAACTTTCACAAATTATGTATGGCTATGTCAAATAAATAAATGTTGAATTCGGTTGCAATAGCTTGGAAAACAAAAAAGTTTTCCATACAAAGACTTGTTTTCATATCGGTCGTTTGTATGGCAGCTATATGAGATAGTGGTCCGATCCAGACCAACCTTTCACAAATCGTGTATGGCTACGTCAAATGAATATGTTTTGAATTCGGTTGCAATAGTTCGGAAACCAAAAAAGGTTTCCATACAAAGACTTGTTTTAAAATCGGTCGTTTGTATGGCAGCTATATGATATAGTGGTGCGAACCTGACCAAACTTTCACAAATCGTGTATGGCTATGTCAAATAAATAAATGTTGAATTCAGTTGCAATAACTTAGAAAACAAAAAAGGTTTCCATACAAAGACTTGTTTTTATATCGGTCGTTTGTATGGCAGCTATATGATATAGTGATCCGATCCAGACCAACCTTTCACAAATCGTGTATGGCTATGTTGCATGAACAAATGATGAATTCGGTTGCAATAGCTTATAAAACAAAAAAGGTTTCCATACAAAGACTTGTTTTCATATTGGTCGTTTGTATGGCAGCTATATGAGATAGTGATCCGATCCAGACCAAACTTTCACAAATTATGTATAGCTATGTCAAATAAATAAATGTTGACTTCGGTTGCAATAGCTTGGAAAACAAAAAAGGTTCTAACAAAGACCTGTTTTCATATCGGTCGTTTGTATATCAGCTATATGATATAGTGATCCGGTCCGGACCAAACTTTCACAAATCGTGTATGGCTATGTCAAATGAATAAATGTTGAATTCGGTTGCAATATCTTAGAAAACGAAAAAGGTTTCCATACAAAGACTTGTTTTCATATTGGTCGTTTGTATGGCAGCTATATGATATAGTAATCCGTTCCGAAACAAACTTTCACAAATCGTGTATGGGTCTGTCAAATGAATAATTGTTGAATTCATTTGCAATAGCTTAGAAAACATAAAACGTTTCCATACAAAGACTTGTTTTCATATCGGTCGTTTGTATGGCAGCTATTTGATATAGTGATCCGATCCAGACCAAACTTTTACAAATTGTGTATGGCTATGTCAAATGAATAAATGTTGAATTCGGTTGCAATAGCTTGGAAAAAAAAAGGTTCCCATACAAAGACTGGGTTTCATATTGGTCGTTTGTATGGCAGCTATATGATATAGTGATTCGAACCGGACAAAACTTTCACAAATCGTGTATGGCTATGTCAAATAAATAAATGTTGAATTCAGTTGCAATAACTTAGAAAACAAAAAAGGTTTCCATACAAAGACTTGTTTTCATATCGGTCGTTTGTATGGCAGCTATATGATATAGTGATCCGAACCGGACCAAACTTTCACAAATCGTGTATGGCTATGTTGCATGAATAAATGTTGAATTCGGTTGCAATAGCTTAAAAAACAAAAAAGGTTTCCATAAAAAGACTTGTTTTCATATTGGTCGTTTGTATGGCAGCTATATGATATAGTAATCCGTTCCGAACCAAACTTTCACACATCGTGTATGGCTACGTCGAATAAATAAATGTTGAATTCGGTTGCAATAGTTCGGAAAACAAAAAAGGTTTCCATACAAAGACTTGTTTTCTTATCGGTCGTTATTATGGCATCTATATGATATAGTGATTCGAACCGGACCAAACTTTCACAAATCGTGTATGGCTATGTCAAATGAATAAATGTTGAATTCGGTTGCAATAACTTAAAAAACAAAAAAGGTTTCCATACAAAGACTTGTTTTCATACCGGTCGTTTGTATGGCAGCTATATGATATAGTGATCCGATCCAGATTAACCTTTCACAAATCGTGTATGGCTATGTTGCATGAACAAATGTTGAATTCGGTTGCAATAGCTTAAAAAACAAAAAGGGTTTCCATACAAAGGCTTGTTTTCATTTTGGTCGTTTGTATGGCAGCTATATGATATAGTGGTCCCATCAAGACTAAACTTTCACAAATCGTGTATGGGACTGTCAAATGAATAAATGTTGAATTCGGTTGCAATAGCTTGGCAAACAAAAAAGGTTTCCATACAAAGACTTGTTTTCATATCGGTCGTTTGTATGGCAGCTATATGATATAGTGATCTGAACCGGACCAAACTTTCACAAATCGTGTATGGCTATGTCGAAAAAATAAATGTTGAATTTGGTTGCAATAACTTAGAAAACAAAAAAGGTTTCCCTACAAAGACTTGTATTCATATCGGTCGTTTGTATGGCAGCTATATGATATAGTGATCCGATCCAGAACAAACTTTCACAAATTGTGTATAGCTTTGTCAAATAAATAAATGTTGAATTCGGTTGCAATAGCTTGGAAAACAAAAAGGTTCTAACAAAGACCTGTTTTCATATTGGTCGTTTGTATGGCAGCTATATGATATAGTAATCCGTTCCGAACCAAACTTTCACACATCGTGTATGGCTACGTCAAATGAATAGGTGTTGAATTCGGTTGCAATAGTTTGGAAAACAAAAAAGGTTTCCATACAAAGACTTGTTTTCATATCGGTCGTTTGTATGGCAGCTATATGATATAGTGATCTGAACCGGACCAAACTTTCACAAATCATGTATGGCTATGTCGAATGAATAAATGTTGAATTTAGTTGCAATAACTTAGAAAACAAAAAAGGTTTCCCTACAAAGACTTGTATTCATATCGGTCGTTTGTATGGCAGCTATATGATATAGTGATCCGATCCAGAACAAACTTTCACAAATTGTGTATAGCTATGTCAAATAAATAAATGTTGAATTCGGTTGCAATAGCTTGGAAAACAAAAAGGTTCTAACAAAGACCTGTTTTCATATTGGTCGTTTGTATGGCAGCTATATGATATAGTAATCCGTTCCGAACCAAACTTTCACACATCGTGTATGGCTACGTCAAATGAATAAGTGTTGAATTCGGTTGCAATAGTTTGGAAAACAAAAAAGGTTTCCATACAAAGACTTGTTTTCTAATCGGTCGTTTGTATGGCAGCTATATGATATAGTGATCCGATCCAGATTAACCTTTCACAAATCGTGTATGGCTATGTTGCATGAACAAATGTTGAATTCGGTTGCAATAGCTTAAAAAACAAAAAAGGTTTCCATACAAAGGCTTGTTTTCATTTTGGTCGTTTGTATGGCAGCTATATGATATAGTGGTCCCATCAAGACTTAACTTTCACAAATCGTGTATGGGACTGTCAAATGAATAAATGTTGAATTCGGTTGCAATAACTTAGAAAACAAAAAAGGTTTCCCTACAAAGACTTGTATTCATATCGGTCGTTTGTATGGCAGCTATATGATATAGTGATCCGATCCAGAACAAACTTTCACAAATTGTGTATAGCTATGTCAAATAAATAAATGTTGAATTCGGTTGCAATAGCTTGGAAAACAAAAAAGGTTCTAACAAAGACCTGTTTTCATATCGGTCGTTTGTATATCAGCTATATGATATAGTGATCCGGTCCGGACCAAACTTTCACAAATCGTGTATGGCTATGTCAAATGAATAAGTGTTGAATTCGGTTGCAATAGTTCGGAAACCAAAAAAGGTTTCCATACAAAGACTTGTTTTAATATCGGTCGTTTGTATGGCAGCTATATGATATAGTGATCCGATCCAGACCAACCTTTCACAAATCGTGTATGGCTATGTTGCATGAATAAATGTTGAATTCGGTTGCAATAGCTTAAAAACAAAAAAGGTTTCCATACAAAGACTTGTTTTCATATTGGTCGTTTGTATGGCAGCTATATGATAAAGTAATCCGTTCCGAAACAAACTTTCACAAATCGTGTATGGCTATGTTGCATGAATAAATGTTGAATTCGGTTGCAATAGCTTAGAAAACATAAAACGTTTCCATACAAAGACTTGTTTTCATATCGGTCGATTGTATGGCAGCTATTTGATATAGTGATCCGATCCAGACCAAACTTTCACAAATTATGTATGGCTATGTCAAATAAATAAATGTTGAATTCGGTTGCAATAGCTTGGAAAACAAAAAAGGTTTCCATACAAAGACTTGTTTTCATATAGGTCGTTTGTATGGCAGCTATATGAGATAGTGGTCCGATGCAGACCAACCTTTTACAAATCGTGTATGGCTACGTCAAATGAATAAGTGTTGAATTCGGTTGCAATAGTTCGGAAACCAAAAAAGGTTTCCATACAAAGACTTGTTTTAATATCGGTCGTTTGTATGGCAGCTATATGATATAGTGATCCGATCCAGACCAACCTTTCACAAATCGTGTATGGCTATGTCGCATGAATAAATGTTGAATTCGGTTGCAATAGCTTAAAAAACAAAAAAGGTTTCCATACAAAGACTTGTTTTCATATTGGTCGTTTGTATGGCAGCTATATGAGATAGTGATCCGATCCAGACCAAACTTTCACAAATTCTGTATAGCTATGTCAAATAAATAAATGTTGACTTCGGTTGCAATAGCTTGGAAAACAAAAAAGGTTCTAACAAACACCTGTTTTCATATCGGTCGTTTGTATATCAGCTATATGAGATAGTGATCCGGTCCGGACCAAACTTTCACAAATCGTGTATGGCTATGTCAAATGAATAAATGTTGAATTCGGTTGCAATATCTTAGAAAACGAAAAAGGTTTCCATACAAAGACTTGTTTTCATATTGGTCGTTTGTATGGCAGCTATATGATATAGTAATCCGATCGGAAACAAACTTTCACAAATCGTGTATGGCTGCGTCAAATGAATAATTGTTGAATTCGGTTGCAATAGCTTAGAAAACATAAAACGTTTCCATACAAAGACTTGTTTTCATATCGGTCGTTTGTATGGCAGCTATTCGATATAGTGATCCGATCCAGACCAAACTTTCACAAATTATGTATGGCTATATCAAATGAATAAATGTTGAATTCGGTTGCAATAGCTTAGAAAACAAAAAAGGTTTCCATACAAAGACTTGTTTTCTTATAGGTCGTTTGTATGGCAGCTATATGATATAGTGATCCGATCCTGACCAACCTTTCACAAATCGTGTATGGCTATGTTGCATAAATAAATGTTGAATTCGGTTGCAATAGCTTAGAAAACAAAAAAGGTTTCCATACAAAGACTTGTTTTCACATTGGTCGTTTGTATGGCAGCTATATGATATAGTGATCCGATCCGGACCAGCCTTTCACAAATCGTGTATTGCTATGTTGCATGAATAAATGTTGAATTCGGTTGCAATAGCTTGGAAAACAAAAAGGTTCTAACAAAGACCTGATTTCATATCGGTCGTTTGTATATCAGCTATATGATATAGTGATCCGGTCCGGACCAAACTTTCACAAATCGTGAATGGCTGTGTCAAATAAATAAATGTTGAATTCGGTTGCAATAGCTTAGAAAACAAAAAAGGTTTCCATACAAAGACTTGTTTTCACATTGGTCGTTTGTATGGCAGCTATATGATATAGTGGTCCGATCCGGACCAACCTTTCACAAATCGTGTATTGCTATGTTGCATGAATAAATGTTGAATTCGGTTGCAATAACTTGGAAAACAAAAAAGGTTCTAACAAAGACCTGATTTCATATCGGTCGTTTGTATATCAGCTATATGATATAGTGATCCGGTCCGAACCAAACTTTCACAAATCGTGTATGGGACTGTCAAATGAATAAATGTTGAATTCGGTTGCAATAGCTTGGCAAACAAAAAAGGTTTCCATACAAAGACTTGTTTTCATATCTGTCGTTTGTATGGCAGCTATATGATATAGTGATCCGATCCAGAACAAACTTTCACAAATTGTGTATAGCTATGTCGAATGAATAAATGATGAATTCGGTTGCAATAGCTTAGAAAACAAAAAAGGTTTCCATACAAAGACTTGTTTTCACATTGGTCGTTTGTATGGCAGCTATATGATATAGTGGTCCGATCTGGACCAACCTTTCACAAATCGTGTATTGCTATGTTGCATGAATAAATGTTGAATTCGGTTGCAATAGCTTAAAAAACAAAAAAGGTTTCCATACAAAGGCTTGTTTTCATTTTGGTCGTTTGTATGGCAGCTATATGATATAGTGGTCCCATCAAGACTAAACTTTCACAAATTGTGTATGGGACTGTCAAATGAATAAATGTTGAATTCGGTTGCAATAGCTTGGCAAACAAAAAAGGTTTCCATACAAAGACTTGTTTTCATATAGGTCGTTTGTATGGCAGCTATATGATATAGTGATCTGAACCGGACCAAACTTTCACAAATCGTGTATCGCTATGTCGAATGAATAAATGTTGAATTTGGTTGCAATAACTTAGAAAACAAAAAAGGTTTCCCTACAAAGACTTGTATTCATATCGGTCGTTTGTATGGCAGCTATATGATATAGTGATCCGATCCAGAACAAACTTTCACAAATTGTGTATAGCTATGTCAAATAAATAAATGTTGAATTCGGTTGCAATAGCTTGGAAAACAAAAAAGGTTCTAACAAAGACCTGTTTTCATATTGGTCGTTTGTATGGCAGCTATATGATATAGTAATCCGTTCCGAACCAAACTTTCACACATCGTGTATGGCTACGTCAAATGAATAAGTGTTGAATTCGGTTGCAATAGTTTGGAAAACAAAAAGGTTTCCATACAAAGACTTGTTTTCTTATCGGTCGTTTGTATGGCAGCTATATGATATAGTGATCAGATCCGGACCAAACTTTCACAAATCGTGTATGGCTATGTCAAATGAATAAATGTTGAATTCGGTTGCAATAACTTAGAAAACAAAAAAGGTTTCCCTACAAAGACTTGTATTCATATCGGTCGTTTGTATGGCAGCTATATGATATAGTGATCCGATCCAGAACAAACTTTCACAAATTGTGTATAGCTATGTCAAATAAATAAATGTTGAATTCGGTTGCAATAGCTTGGAAAACAAAAAAGGTTTTAACAAAGACCTGTTTTCATATCGGTCGTTTGTATATCAGCTATATGATATAGTGATCCGGTCCGGACCAAACTTTCACAAATCGTGTATGGCTATGTCAAATGAATAAGTGTTGAATTCGGTTGCAATAGTTCGGAAACCAAAAAAGGTTTCCATACAAAGACTTGTTTTAATATCGGTCGTTTGTATGGCAGCTATATGATATAGTGATCCGATCCAGACCAACCTTTCACAAATCCTGTATGGCTATGTTGCATGAATAAATGTTGAATTCGGTTGCAATAGCTTAAAAAACAAAAAAGGTTTCCATACAAAGACTTGTTTTCATATTGGTCGTTTGTATGGCAGCTATATGATAAAGTAATCCGTTCCGAAACAAACTTTCACAAATCGTGTATGGCTATGTTGCATGAATAAATGTTGAATTCGGTTGCAATAGCTTAGAAAACATAAAACGTTTTCATACAAAGACTTGTTTTCATATCGGTCGTTTGTATGGCAGCTATTTGATATAGTGATCCGATCCAGACCAAACTTTCACAAATTATGTATGGCTATGTCAAATAAATAAATGTTGAATTCGGTTGCAATAGCTTAGAAAACAAAAAGGTTTCCATACAAAGACTTGTTTTCATATAGGTCGTTTGTATGGCAGCTATATGAGATAGTGGTCCGATCCAGACCAACCTTTTACAAATCGTGTATGGCTACGTCAAATGAATAAGTGTTGAATTCGGTTGCAATAGTTCGGAAACCAAAAAAGGTTTCCATACAAAGACTTGTTTTAATATCGGTCGTTTGTATGGCAGCTATATGATATAGTGATCCGATCCAGACCAACCTTTCACAAATCGTGTATGGATATGTTGCATGAATAAATGTTGAATTCGGTTGCAATAGCTTAAAAAACAAAAAAGGTTTCCATACAAAGACTTGTTTTCATATTGGTCGTTTGTATGGCAGCTATATGAGATAGTGATCCGATCCAGACCAAACTTTCACAAATTATGTATAGCTATGTCAAATAAATAAATGTTGACTTCGGTTGCAATAGCTTGGAAAACAAAAAAGGTTCTAACAAACACCTGTTTTCATATCGGTCGTTTGTATATCAGCTATATGAGATAGTGATCCGGTCCGGACCAAACTTTCACAAATCGTGTATGGCTATGTCAAATGAATAAATGTTGAATTCGGTTGCAATATCTTAGAAAACGAAAAAGGTTTCCATACAAAGACTTGTTTTCATATTGGTCGTTTGTATGGCAGCTATATGATATAGTAATCCGTTCCGAAACAAACTTTCACAAATCGTGTATGGCTGCGTCAAATGAATAATTGTTGAATTCGGTTGCAATAGCTTAGAAAACATAAAACGTTTCCATACAAAGACTTGTTTTCATATCGGTCGTTTGTATGGCAGCTATTTGATATAGTGATCCGATCCAGACCAAACTTTCACAAATTATGTATGGCTATATTAAATGAATAAATGTTGAATTCGGTTGCAATAACTTAGAAAACAAAAAAGGTTTCCATACAAAGACTTGTTTTCTTATAGGTCGTTTGTATGGCAGCTATATGATATAGTGGTCCGATCCAGACCAACCTTTCACAAATCGTGTATGGCTATGTTGCATGAATAAATTTTGAATTCGGTTGCAATAGCTATAAAAACAAAAAGGTTTCCATACAAAGACTTGTTTTCATATCGGTCGTTTGTATGGCAGCTATATGATATAGTGATCCGATCCGGACCAAACTTTCACAAATCGTGAATATCTGTGTCAAATAAATAAATGTTGAATTCGGTTGCAATAGCTTAGAAAACAAAAAAGGTTTCCATACAAAGACTTGTTTTCATATTGGTCGTTTGTATGGCAGCTATATGATATAGTGATCCGATCCGGACCAACCTTTCACAAATCGTGTATTGCTATGTTGCATGAATAAATGTTGAATTCGGTTGCAATAGCTTGGAAAACAAAAAAGGTTCTAACAAAGACCTGATTTCATATCGGTCGTTTGTATATCAGCTATATGATATAGTGATCCGGTCCGGACCAAACTTTCACAAATCGTGAATATCTGTGTCAAATAAATAAATGTTGAATTCGGTTGCAATAGCTTAGAAAACAAAAAAGGTTTCCATACAAAGACTTGTTTTCACATTGGTCGTTTGTATGGCAGCTATATGATATAGTGGTCCGATCCGGACCAACCTTTCACAAATCGTGTATTGCTATGTTGCATGAATAAATGTTGAATTCGGTTGCAATAGCTTGGAAAACAAAAAAGGTTCTAACAAAGACCTGTTTTCATATCGGTCGTTTGTATATCAGCTATATGAGATAGTGATCCGGTCCGGACCAAACTTTCACAAATCGTGTATGGCTATGTCAAATGAATAAATTAGCGCATCCTCGACGAAGTCAGACGTGTTTTCATCGAGCTCCGTATAAAACCCCCTGATTTTAGTAAAGCGAATAATTAATAACACAAAATAAATACACAAATCGGAAGCGAAAGAGACGCTATTGGCAATGTTAAATTGCTATCCTACAAAACTTTCTGTGTGTGGAATAATAAAGTAAAAAAAACAAATAGACAACAAACAAATCAATCGTTCTAAAATGAGCCAACGCGAATTGCGCGCTCAGCGGCAAAAAGAGCAAGACGAGCGACGACTCTCCTTGCAGCGGAACAATGCATACTTCACCGTCGTGTCTAACGCCCGCGAGTGCCAAACCACCCACCCGGTCAATGACCTAGCACCTGCAGAAAGCACACGATCGCGGTCTTGCTCACCAATGCTTCTGACTGCACGAAGTGAACCCAAACGCACTGAGAGCGTCTCTCTCACCCTCTCCCCATCCCAAACGGTGTCAAGTTCTTTAACTACCAGTACATTAATCACTATATCTACTGCAACCGCACCTTTAGCAACAACAACTGCAACAACATCAACAACAACTCTATGCTCAATACCGACAGCGGTGTACAATTCCGCTGAATCAACAACAACGAATGCAAAAGCACTCACAACGACTCTTGAAAGCGAAAGCGGACAAGAACCAAAACAAAACAAAAAACTTTGCCAAACAGGGCTGGATCGCTACATCCAAATAAAGCGAAAGCTAAGCCCGCAACATAAGCAGGCTGGTAATCAGCCAAAAATAAATCGCGCCAACGCGCCAAGTTCAAATAGGTTTGCACTACTGGACGACTGTGAAGAGCAGGAACAGGAGCAGAATAAGATAAAGCCGCCACCAATATACATACGTGAGAAAACCTCAAATGCGCTGGTTAACAAACTAGTTGCAATTATTGGAGAGAATAAGTTCCATGTTATACCTCTTACTAAGGGCAACATCCAAGAAACGAAAGTGCAGACTCAGGATGAGTCTAGCCACCGGTCAGTGACCAAGTACCTAGACGAAGCTGGGAAGAGTTACTATACCTACCAGCTGAAAAGTGCCAAAGGATTGCAGGTTGTCATCAAAGGAATAGAGTCATCCGTGACCTCATCCGAAATTATCGCGGCACTAAAGGAAAAGAACTTCAACGCCAAAACGGTGATCAACATCCTCAACAGGAACAAAGAGCCGCAGCCACTCTTTAAAGTCGAACTGGAGCCATCGAGTCAAAAAAACAACAAAAATGAAGTTCATCCTATATATAAGCTACAGTATTTACTGCACCGAAGAATAACTGTAGAAGAGCCACACAAGCGCAGGCAACCTGTGCAGTGCACCAACTGCCAAGAATATGGACACACCAAAGCGTACTGCACCCTAAAATCCATCTGCGTCGTTTGCAGCGATGCCCACAGGACTGTAAACTGTCCTAAGAATAAAAACGACAGTTCAATTAAGTTATGCAGCAACTGTGGCGAAAAACACACAGCCAACTGGCGAGGATGCATTGTCTACAAGGAACTCAAGAGTCGCCTAAACAAACGAGTGGATTCAGCTCGTAATTGTATCACACCAACAATTCACAAAGAAATGGAACCGACTACAACTAACATACCTTCGTCTGCCAGCCACCGAACAATACCAAACTCTTCCTTTGCAAGTGTACTAAAATCAGGGATCCAAGTACCAACAGCAGCCACCTCCAGCGTCCAGCATAAAATCAACCAAATAAACACACAGAACATGCAACAGCAGCCAATTGGCCTTGAAGCGCTTATGCATTCGATGCAGCAAAGCATGAACAACTTCCTCTAAATCAGGATAATGACTCCCCTAATAATCGCTACCTGGAACGCTAATGGCGTTTCGCGGCACAAGCTAGAACTCGCTCAGTTCTTAGCCGACAGAAACATTGACGTCATGCTTCTCTCAGAGACTCACCTTACCGAAAAGTACAACTTCCAAATACCAGGATATAAATTTTATTTTACGAATCACCCGGATGGCAAGGCCCATGGAGGCACTGGCATACTAATACGATTGCGAATTAAGCACCACTTTCTTGGTAATTGGCAAGAAGACTGCTTACAATGCACCTCTATAAACCTCCAATGCCACAACGGTGCTCTCACTCTGGCTGCTGTCTATTGCCCACCTCGCTTCACAATCTCCGAAGAAAAATTCACAACACTTTTTGACTCGTTTGGTGAAAGGTTTGTTGCAGCTGGCGATTGGAATGCCAAGCACATGTACTGGGGATCTCGGACAGCGAACCCTAAAGGAAAACAGCTGTACAACGCAATCATTAATCCGCAACGCAAACTAAACTATGTTTCCCCGGGAGCGCCTACATACTGGCCAGCAGATCCCATGAAGCTTCCAGACTTGATCGACTTTGCCATCACAAAAAGGATACCCCAATCCATGATCACAGCTGAGGCACTTCCAGAACTCTCAACTGATCACTGTCCGGTGCTCTTTCATCTCTTGCACCAGCTACAACACATCGAGCGACCGCATAGGCTCACAAGCAACAGGACCAACTGGGCGAGGTACAAAAAATATGTTTGTTCCCATACCGGCTCTTCTAGCCCCCTGGAAACCGAACAAGACATTGATCAGCTCACAGATAACATAGAATCAATACTCGTTGCAGCAGCAAAAGCGTCAACTCCACAAGACAATTATGTATGCAGCACAAAGTTCAACAAGACAAGTAGAGATACTGAACTGCTTGTCCTTGAAAAACGACGACTTCGAAGAGAGTGGCAGGAGCACAGATCACCTGGCGCAAAGAGTAGACTCAAAGCAGCTACTCGCAGACTTACCAATGCCCTCAAGAAAGAAGAAGCGGACGCACAACTAAGGTACATTGAGAATCTCACGCCCACAGGCACAAAGAACTCGTTGTGGAAAAGCCATAGGAACCTACAGGCACCAACAGAAACGGTTGTACCCCTCCGTAACTCTACCGGAAGCTGGTCTCGCAGTGACACGGACAGAGCAAGAGTCTTCGCTGATCATCTTGAAAAAGTATTTAAACCAAATCCAGCCACTAACTCATTTACTCTCCCGCCTTTAACTGCATCTGACTTAGCACCACAAGATCCTATAGAATTTCGGCCAAGCGAGATAACGCAAGTCATTAAAGAGCAACTTAAGACTGGAAAATCGCCTGGCTACGACTTAATAACACCGAAAATGATCATCGAGCTCCCAAAGTGTGCAGTTCTACGAATCTGCTTGCTCTTCAACGCAATTACTAAAATTGGATACTTCCCTCAAAGGTGGAAGAAATCAGTTATTATTATGATCCCTAAGCCTGGGAAAGACAAAACACAGCCATCATCATACAGGCCAATAAGCTTACTTACTTGTCTATCCAAGCTATTCGAAAAAGTGCTGCTACTACGCATCAGCCCCCACCTCAAAACACACAACACACTCCCATCGCACCAATTTGGTTTTCGGGCAAAACACGGAGCCATCGAACAGGTTAACCGCATCACAACCGAAATTCGCACTGCCTTTGAACAACGAGAATATTGCACAGCTCTATTCTTAGACGTTGCACAAGCATTCGATAGAGTATGGCTGGATGGACTTATGTTTAAAATAATCAAACTGCTGCCACAAAACATACATAAGCTTCTAAAGTCGTATCTATATAAAAGAGTGTTCGCGGTTAGATGCAGTTCAAGCACTTCAAACGATTGCATTATAGAAGCCGGAGTGCCTCAAGGAAGTGTTCTGGGCCCAATTCTATACACCCTATACACGGCGGACATCCCAACAAACGACCAGCTAACTATAACCACATTCGCTGATGACACTGCAATTCTAAGTCGATCCAGATGCCCAGTAAAAGCTACGATGCAGCTAGCACGCCATCTAACTTGTGTAGAACATTGGCTTGCAGATTGGCGCATACGAGTAAACGAAGAAAAGTGCAAACAGGTAACATTTACCCTAAACAAACAAAGCTGCCCGCCCTTGGTAATGAACCACACGCGCATCCCACAAGCCGATTACGTTACATACCTAGGCATTCATCTGGACAAGCGGCTCACCTGGCGGAAACACATAGAGGCCAAGACGACGCACCTCAGACTAAAAGCACGGGATCTACACTGGCTTATAAACGTCCGCTCTCCCCTAAGCTTGGAGTACAAAGTCCTCCTTTATAACTCCGTCTTAAAACCCATATGGACCTATGGCTCCGAGCTATGGGGCAACGCATCGAGAAGCAACATCGACATAGTCCAGCGAGCACAGTCTAGGATCCTGAGAATCATTACTGGAGCTCCATGGTATCTTCGGAACGAGAATATACACAGGGACTTACAAATAAAACTTGTCATAGAGACAATAGCTGAGAAAAAAGTTAAATATAATGAAAAACTAGCCTCACATCCAAATCCTCTTGCAAGAAAACTTACTCGAGTATGCAGCCAAAGCCGACTGCACCGGAACGACCAACCAGCCCAGCGTTAAATTTGTTAGGCCACACAGCACGAATCATTTCATAAAATGATATTTAGTTAGCTTAGAATAAGATTTGAAAACTTATTGTTAGACTCTTAAGTAAAAGGGAAGATTCAATAAATAAGGAAAAACATTGGAAAAAAAAAATGAATAAATGTTGAATTCGGTTGCAATATCTTAGAAAACGAAAAAGGTTTCCATACAAAGACTTGTTTTCATATTGGTCGTTTGTATGGCAGCTATATGATATAGTAATCCGTTCCGAAACAAACTTTCACAAATCGTGTATGGCTGCGTCAAATGAATAATTGTTGAATTCGGTTGCAATAGCTTAGAAAACATAAAACGTTTCCATACAAAGACTTGTTTTCATATCGGTCGTTTGTATGGCAGCTATTTGATATAGTGATCCGATCCAGACCAAACTTTCACAAATTATGTATGGCTATATCAAATGAATAAATGTTGAATTCGGTTGCAATAGCTTAGAAAACAAAAAAGGTTTCCATACAAAGACTTGTTTTCTTATAGGTCGTTTGTATGGCAGCTATATGATATAGTGATCCGATCCAGACCAACCTTTCACAAATCGTGTATAGCTATGTTGCATGAATAAATTTTGAATTCGGTTGCAATAGCTATAAAAACAAAAAGGTTTCCATACAAAGACTTGTTTTCATATCGGTCGTTTGTATGGCAGCTATATGATATAGTGATCCGATCCGGACCAAACTTTCACAAATCGTGAATATCTGTGTCAAATAAATAAATCTTGAATTCGGTTGCAATAGCTTAGAAAACAAAAAAGGTTTCCATACAAAGACTTGTTTTCACATTGGTCGTTTGTATGGCAGCTATATGATATAGTGATCCGATCCGGACCAACCTTTCACAAATCGTGTATTGCTATGTTGCATGAATAAATGTTGAATTCGGTTGCAATAGCTTGGAAAACAAAAAGGTTCTAACAAAGACCTGATTTCATATCGGTCGTTTGTATATCAGCTATATGATATAGTGATCCGGTCCGGACCAAACTTTCACAAATCGTGAATGGCTGTGTCAAATAAACAAATGTTGAATTCGGTTGCAATAGCTTAGAAAACAAAAAAGGTTTCCATACAAAGACTTGTTTTCACATTGGTCGTTTGTATGGCAGCTATATGATATAGTGGTCCGATCCGGACCAACCTTTCACAAATCGTGTATTGCTATGTTGTATGAATAAATGTTGAATTCGGTTGCAATAGCTTGGAAAACAAAAAAGGTTCTAACAAAGACCTGATTTCATATCGGTCGTTTGTATATCAGCTATATGATATAGTGATCCGGTCCGAACCAAACTTTCACAAATCGTGTATGGCTATGTCAAATGAATAAATATTGAATTCGGTTGCAATAGCTTAGAAAACAAAAAAGGTTTCCATACAAAGACTTGTTTTCATATAGGTCGTTTGTATGGCAGCTATTTGATATAGTGATCCGATCCAGACCAAACTTTCACAAATTATGTATGGCTATGTCAAATGAATAAATGTTGAATTCGGTTGCAATAGCTTAGAAAACAAAAAAGGTTTCCATACAAAGACTTGTTTTCTTATAGGTCGTTTGTATGGCAGCTATATGAGATAGTGGTCCGATCCAGACCAACCTTTCACAAATCGTGTATGGCTACGTCAAATGAATAAGTATTGAATTCGGTTGCAATAGTTCGGAAACCAAAAAAGGTTTCCATACAAAGACTTGTTTTCTTATCGGTCGTTTGTATATCATCTATATGATATAGTGATTCGAACCGGACCAAACTTTCACAAATCGTGTATGGCTATGTCAAATGAATAAATGTTGAATTCGGTTGCAATAACTTAGAAAACAAAAAAGGTTTCCATACAAAGACTTGTTTTCATACCGGTCGTTTGTATGGCAGCTATATGATATAGTAATCCGTTCCGAAACAAACTTTCACAAATCGTGTATGGCTGCGTCAAATGAATAATTGTTGAATTCGGTTGCAATAGCTTAAAAAACAAAAAAGGTTTCCATACAAAGACTTGTTTTCATATTGGTCGTTTGTATGGCAGCTATATGATATAGTGGTCCGATCCGGACTAAACTTTTACAAATCGTGTAAGGCTGTGTCAAATGTATAAATGTTGAATTCGGTTGCAATAGCTTGGCAAAAAAAAAGGTTTCCATATAAAGACTTGTTTTCATATCGGTCGTTTGTATGGCAGCTATATGATATAGTGATCCGAACCGGACCAAACTTTCACAAATCGTGTCTGGCTATGGCAAATGAATAAATGTTGAATTCGGTTGCAATAACTTAGAAAACAAAAAAGGTTTCCATACAAAGACTTGTATTCATATCGGTCGTTTGTATGGCAGCTATATGATATAGTGATCCGATCCAGAACAAACTTTCACAAATTGTGTATAACTATGTCAAAAAAACAAATGTTGAATTCGGTTGCAATAGCTTGGAAAACAAAAAAGGTTCTAACAAAGACCTGTTTTCATATCGGTCGTTTGTATATCAGCTATATGATATAGTGATCCGGTCCGGACCAAACTTTCACAAATCGTGTATGGCTATGTCAAATGAATAAATGTTGAATTCGGTTGCAATAGCTTAGAAAATAAAAAAGGTTTCCATACAAAGACTTGTTTTCATATTGGTCGTTTGTATGGCAGCTATATGATATAGTAATCCGTTCCGAAACAAACTTTCACAAATCGTGTATGGCTATGTTGCATGAATAAATGTTGAATTCGGTTGCAATAGCTTAGAAAACATAAAACGTTTCCATACAAAGACTTGTTTTCATATCGGTCGTTTGTATGGCAGCTATTTGATATAGTGATCCGATCCAGACCAACCTTTCACAAATCTTGTATGGCTACGTCAAATGAATAAGTATTGAATTCGGTTGCAATAGTTCGGAAACCAAAAAAGGTTTCTATACAAAGACCTAATTTCATATCGGTCGTTTGTATATCAGCTATATGATATAGTGATCCGGTCCGAACCAAACTTTCACAAATCATGTATGGCTATGTCAAATGAATAAATGTTGAATTCGGTTGCAATAGCTTAGAAAACAAAAAAGGTTTCCATACAAAGACTTGTTTTCATATCGGTCGTTTGTATGGCAGCTATATGATATAGTAATCCGATCCGGACCAATTTTTCACAAATTATGTATGGCTATGTCAAATGAATAAATGTTGAATTCGGTTGCAATAGCTTAGAAAATAAAAAAGGTTTCCATACAAAGACTTGTTTTCATATTGGTCGTTTGTATGGCAGCTATATGATATAGTAATCCGTTCCGAAACAAACTTTCACAAATCGTGTATGGCTATGTTGCATGAATAAATGTTGAATTCGGTTGCAATAGCTTAGAAAACATAAAACGTTTCCATACAAAGACTTGTTTTCATATCGGTCGTTTGTATGGCAGCTATTTGATATAGTGATCCGATCCAGACCAACCTTTCACAAATCTTGTATGGCTACGTCAAATGAATAAGTATTGAATTCGGTTGCAATAGTTCGGAAACCAAAAAAGGTTTCTATACAAAGACCTAATTTCATATCGGTCGTTTGTATATCAGCTATATGATATAGTGATCCGGTCCGAACCAAACTTTCACAAATCATGTATGGCTATGTCAAATGAATAAATGTTGAATTCGGTTGCAATAGCTTAAAAAACAAAAAAGGTTTCCATACAAAGACTTGTTTTCATATCGGTCGTTTGTATGGCAGCTATATGATATAGTAATCCGATCCGGACCAATTTTTCACAAATTATGTATGGCTATGTCAATTGAATAAACATTGAATTCGGTTGCAATAGCTTAGAAAACTAAAAAGGTTTCCATACAAAGACTTGTTTTCATATAGGTCGTTTGTATGGCAGCTATATGAGATAGTGATCCGAACCGGACCAACCTTTCACAAATCGTGTATGGCTACGTCAATTGAATAAGTGTTGAATTCGGTTGCAATAGTTCGGAAAAAAAAAAAGGTTTCCATACAAAGACTTGTTTTCATATCGGTCGTTTGTATGGCAGCTATATGATATAGTGATCCGGTCCGGACCAAACTTTCACAAATCGTGTATGGCTATGTCAAATGAATAAATGTTGAATTCGGTTGCAATAGCTTAGAAAACAAAAAAAGGTTTCCATACAAAGACTTGTTTTCATATAGGTCGTTTGTATGGCAGCTATATGAGATAGTGGTCCGATCCAGACCAACCTTTCACAAATCGTGTATGGCTACGTCAAATGAATAAGTGTTGAATTCGGTTGCAATAGTTCGGAAACCAAAAAAGGTTTCCATACAAAGACTTGTTTTCATATTGGTCGTTTGTATGGCAGCTATATGAGATAGTGATCCGATCCAGACCAAACTTTCACAAATTATGTATAGCTATGTCAAATAAATAAATGGTGACTTCGGTTGCAATAGCTTGGAACACAAAAAAGGTTCTAACAAAGACCTGTTTTTATATCGGTCGTTTGTATATCAGCTATATGATATAGTGATCCGGTCCGGACCAAACTTTCACAAATCGTGTATGGCTATGTCAAATGAATAAATGTTGAATTCGGTTGCAATATCTTAGAAAACGAAAAAGGTTTCCATACAAAGACTTGTTTTCATATTGGTCGTTTGTATGGCAGCTATATGATATAGTGGTCCGATCCGGACTAAACTTTTACAAATCGTGTAAGGCTGTGTCAACTGTATAAATGTTGAATTCGGTTGCAATAGCTTGGCAAAAAAAAAGGTTTCCATATAAAGACTTGTTTTCATATCGGTCGTTTGTATGGCAGCTATATGATATAGTGATCCGAACCGGACCAAACTTTCACAAATCGTGTCTGGCTATGGCAAATGAATAAATGTTGAATTCGGTTGCAATAACTTAGAAAACAAAAAGGTTTCCATACAAAGACTTGTATTCATATCGGTCGTTTGTATGGCAGCTATATGATATAGTGATCCGATCCAGAACAAACTTTCACAAATTGTGTATAACTATGTCAAAAAAATAAATGTTGAATTCGGTTGCAATAGCTTGGAAAACAAAAAAGGTTCTAACAAAGACCTGTTTTCATATCGGTCGTTTGTATATCAGCTATATGATATAGTGATCCGGTCCGGACCAAACTTTCACAAATCGTGTATGGCTATGTCAAATGAATAAATGTTGAATTCGGTTGCAATAGCTTAGAAAATAAAAAGGTTTCCATACAAAGACTTGTTTTCATATTGGTCGTTTGTATGGCAGCTATATGATATAGTAATCCGTTCCGAAACAAACTTTCACAAATCGTGTATGGCTATGTTGCATGAATAAATGTTGAATTCGGTTGCAATAGCTTAGAAAACATAAAACGTTTCCATACAAAGACTTGTTTTCATATCGGTCGTTTGTGTGGCAGCTATTTGATATAGTGATCCGATCCAGACCAACCTTTCACAAATCTTGTATGGCTACGTCAAATGAATAAGTATTGAATTCGGTTGCAATAGTTCGGAAACCAAAAAAGGTTTCTATACAAAGACCTAATTTCATATCGGTCGTTTGTATATCAGCTATATGATATAGTGATCCGGTCCGAACCAAACTTTCACAAATCATGTATGGCTATGTCAAATGAATAAATGTTGAATTCGGTTGCAATAGCTTAGAAAACAAAAAAGGTTTCCATACAAAGACTTGTTTTCATATCGGTCGTTTGTATGGCAGCTATATGATATAGTAATCCGATCCGGACCAATTTTTCACAAATTATGTATGGCTATGTCAATTGAATAAACATTGAATTCGGTTGCAATAGCTTAGAAAACAAAAAAGGTTTCCATACAAAGACTTGTTTTCATATCGGTCGTTTGTATGGCAGCTATATGAGATAATGATCCGATCCAGACCAAACTTTCACAAATTGTGTACGGTTGTGTCAAATGAAGAAACGTTGAATTTGGTTGCAATACCTTAAAAAAACTAAAAAGGTTTCCATACAAAGACTTGTTTTCATATAGGTCGTTTGTATGGCAGCTATATGAGATAGTGATCCGAACCGGACCAACCTTTCACAAATCGTGTATGGCTACGTCAATTGAATAAGTGTTGAATTCGGTTGCAATAGTTCGGAAAAAAAAATGGTTTCCATACAAAGACTTGTTTTCATATCGGTCGTTTGTATGGCAGCTATATGATATAGTGATCCGGTCCGGACCAAACTTTCACAAATCGTGTATGGCTATGTCAAATGAATAAATGTTGAATTCGGTTGCAATAGCTTAGAAAACAAAAAAGGTTTCCATACAAAGACTTGTTTTCATATGGGTCGTTTGTATGGCAGCTATATGAGATAGTGGTCCGATCCAGACCAACCTTTCACAAATCGTGTATGGCTACGTCAAATGAATAAGTGTTGAATTCGGTTGCAATAGTTCGGAAACCAAAAAAGGTTTCCATACAAAGACTTGTTTTCATATTGGTCGTTTGTATGGCAGCTATATGAGATAGTGATCCGATCCAGACCAAACTTTCACAAATTATGTATAGCTATGTCAAATAAATAAATGGTGACTTCGGTTGCAATAGCTTGGAACACAAAAAAGGTTCTTACAAAGACCTGTTTTTATATCGGTCGTTTGTATATCAGCTATATGATATAGTGATCCGGTCCGGACCAAACTTTCACAAATCGTGTAGGGCTATGTCAAATGAATAAATGTTGAATTCGGTTGCAATATCTTAGAAAACAAAAAATGTTTCCATACAAAGACTTGTTTTCATATTGGTCGTTTGTATGGCAGCTATATGATATAGTAATCCGTTCCGAAACAAACTTTCACAAATCGTGTATGGCTGCGTCAAATGAATAATTGTTGAATTCGGTTGCAATAGATTAGAAAACATAAAACGTTTCCATACAAAGACTTGTTTTCATATCGGTCGTTTGTATGGCAGCTATTTGATATAGTGATCCGATCCAGACCAAACTTTCACAAATTATGTATGGTTATGTCAAATGAAGAAACGTTGAATTTGGTTGCAATACCTTAAAAAACTAAAAAGGTTTCCATACAAAGACTTGTTTTCATATAGGTCGTTTGTATGGCAGCTATATGAGATAGTGATTCGAACCGGACCAACCTTTCACAAATCGTGTATGGCTATGTCAAATGAATAAATTTTGAATTCGGTTGCAATAACTTAGAAAACAAAAAGGTTTCCATACAAAGACTTGTTTTCATACCGGTCGTTTGTATGGCAGCTATATGATATAGTGATCCGATCAAGACCAACCTTTCACAAATCGTGTATGGCTATGTTGCATGAATAAATGTTGAATTCGATTGCAATAGCTTAGAAAACAAAAAAGGTTTCCATACAAAGACTTGTTTTCATATAGGTCGTTTGTATGGCAGCTATATGAGATAGTGGTCCGATCCAGACCAACCTTTCACAAATCGTGTATGGCTACGTCAAATGAATAAGTGTTGAATTCGGTTGCAATAGTTCGGAAACCAAAAAAGGTTTCCATACAAAGACTTGTTTTAATATCGGTCGTTTGTATGGCAGCTATATGATATAGTGGTGCGAACCGGACCAAACATTCACAAATCGTGTATGGCTATGTAAAATAAATAAATTTTGAATTCAGTTGCAATAACTTAGAAAACAAAAAAGGTTTCCATACAAAGACTTGTTTTCATATAGGTCGTTTGTATGGCAGCTATATGATATAGTGATCCGATCCAGACCAACCTTTCACAAATCGTGTATGGCTATGTCAAATGAATAAATGTTGAATTCGGTTGCAATAGCTTAAAAAACAAAAAAGGTTTCCATACAAAGACTTGTTTTCATATTGGTCGTTTGTATGGCAGCTATATGAGATAGTGATCCGATCCAGACCAAACTTTCACAAATTATGTATAGCTGTGTCAAATAAATAAATGGTGACTTCGGTTGCAATAGCTTGGAACACAAAAAAGGTTCTAACAAAGACCTGTTTTCATATCGGTCGTTTGTATATCAGCTATATGATATAGTGATCCGGTCCGGACCAAACTTTCACAAATCGTGTATGGCTATGTCAAATGAATAAATGTTGAATTCGGTTGCAATATCTTAGAAAACGAAAAAGGTTTCCATACAAAGACTTGTTTTCATATTGGTCTTTTGTATGGCAGCTATATGATATAGTAATCCGTTCCGAAACAAACTTTCACAAATCGTGTATGGCTACGTCAAATGAATAATTGTTGAATTCGGTTGCAATAGATTAGAAAACATAAAACGTTTCCATACAAAGACTTGTTTTCATATCGGTCGTTTGTATGGCAGCTATTTGATATAGTGCTCCGATCCAGACCAAACTTTTACAAATTATGTATGGCTATGTCAAATGAATAAATGTTGAATTCGGTTGCAATAGCTTAGAAAACAAAAAGGTTTCCATACAAAGACTTGTTTTCTTATAGGTCGTTTGTATGGCAGCTATATGAGATAGTGGTCCGATCCAGACCAACCTTTCACAAATCTTGTATGGCTACGTCAAATGAATAAGTATTGAATTCGGTTGCAATAGTTCGGAAACCAAAAAGGTTTCTATACAAAGACCTAATTTCATATCGGTCGTTTGTATATCAGCTATATGATATAGTGATCCGGTCCGAACCAAACTTTCACAAATCATGTATGGCTATGTCAAATGAATAAATGTTGAATTCGGTTGCAATAGCTTAGAAAACAAAAAAGGTTTCCATACAAAGACTTGTTTTCATATCGGTCGTTTGTATGGCAGCTATATGATATAGTAATCCGATCCGGACCAATTTTTCACAAATTATGTATGGCTATGTCAATTGAATAAACATTGAATTCGGTTGCAATAGCTTAGAAAACAAAAAAGGTTTCCATACAAAGACTTGTTTTCATATCGGTCGTTTGTATGGCAGCTATATGAGATAATGATCCGATCCAGACCAAACTTTCACAAATTGTGTACGGTTGTGTCAAATGAAGAAACGTTGAATTTGGTTGCAATACCTTAAAAAAACTAAAAAGGTTTCCATACAAAGACTTGTTTTCATATAGGTCGTTTGTATGGCAGCTATATGAGATAGTGATCCGAACCGGACCAACCTTTCACAAATCGTGTATGGCTACGTCAAATGAATAAGTGTTGAATTCGGTTGCAATAGTTCGGAAAAAAAAAAGGTTTCCATTCAAAGACTTGTTTTCATATCGGTCGTTTGTATGGCAGCTATATGATATAGTGGTCCGAACCGGACCAAACTTTCACAAATCGTGTATGGCTATGTCAAATAAATAAATTTTGAATTCGGTTGCAATAACTTAGAAAACAAAAAAGGTTTCCATACAAAGACTTGTTTTCATACCGGTCGTTTGTATGGCAGCTATATGATATAGTGATCCGATCCAGACCAACCTTTTACAAATCGTGTATGGCTATGTTGCATGAATAAATGTTGAATTCGATTGCAATAGCTTAAAAAACAAAAAGGTTTCCATACAAAGACTTGTTTTCATATTGGTCGTTTGTATGGCAGCTATATGAGATAGTGATCCGATCCAGATCAAACTTTCACAAATCGTGTATGGCTATGTCAAATAAATAAATCTTGAATTCAGTTGCAATAGCTTAGAAAACCAAAAAGGTTTCCATACAAAGACTTGTTTTCACATTGGTCGTTTGTATGGCAGCTATATGATATAGTGGTCCGATCCGGACCAACCTTTCACAAATCGTGTATTGCTATGTTGCATGAATAAATGTTGAATTCGGTTGCAATAGCTTGGAAAACAAAAAAGGTTCTAACAAAGACCTAATTTCATATCGGTCGTTTGCATATCAGCTATATGATATAGTGATCCGGTCCGAACCAAACTTTCACAAATCGTGTATGGCTATGTCAAATGAATAAACGTTGAATTCGGTTGCAATAGCTTAGAAAACAAAAAGGTTTCCATACAAAGACTTGTTTTCATATCGGTCGTTTGTATGGCAGCTATATGATATAGTAATCCGATCCGGACCAAACTTTCACAAATTATGTATGGCTATGTCAAATAAATAAATGTTGAATTCAGTTGCAATAGCTTAGAAAACAAAAAGGGTTTCCATACAAAGACTTGTTTTCAATTCGGTCGTTTGTATGGCATCTATATGATATAGTGATTCGAACCGGACCAAACTTTCACAAATCGTGTATGGCTATGTTGCATGAATAAATGTTGAATTCGATTGCAATAGCCTAAAAAACAAAAAAGGTTTCCATACAAAGACTTGTTTTCATATTGGTCGTTTGTATGGCAGCTATATGATATAGTGGTCCGATCCGGACCAACCTTTCACAAATCGTGTATTGCTATGTTGCATGAATAAATGTTGAATTCGGTTGCAATAGCTTGGAAAACAAAAAAGGTTCTAACAAAGACCTAATTTCATATCGGTCGTTTGTATATCAGCTATATGATATAGTGATCCGGTCCGAACCAAACTTTCACAAATCGTGTATGGCTATGTCAAATGAATAAATGTTGAATTCGGTTGCAATAGCTTAGAAAACAAAAAAGGTTTCCATACAAAGACTTGTTTTCATATCGGTCGTTTGTATGGCAGCTATATGATATAGTAATCCGATCCCGACCAAACTTTCACAAATTATGTATGGCTATGTCAAATAAATAAATGTTGAATTCAGTTGCAATAGCTTAGAAAACAAAAAAGGTTTCCATACAAAGACTTGTTTTCAATTCGGTCGTTTGTATGGCATCTATATGATATAGTGATTCGAACCGGACCAAACTTTCACAAATCGTGTATGACTTGGTCAAATGAATAAATTTTGAATTCGGTTGCAATAGCTTAGAAAAGAAAAAAGAGTTCCATACAAAGACTTGTTTTCATATCGGTCGTTTGTATGGCAGCTATTTGATATAGTGATCCGATCCAGACCAAACTTTCACAAATTATGTATGTCTATGTCAAATAAATAAATGTTGAATTCGGTTGCAATAGCTTCAAAAACAAAAAAGGTTTCCATACAAAGACTTGTTTTCATATCGGTCGTTTGTATGGCAGCTATATGAGATAGTGGTCCGATCCAGACCAACCTTTCACAAATCGTGTATGATTACGTTAAATGAATAAGTGTTGAAATCGGTTGCAATAGTTCGGAAAACATAAAAGGGTTTCCATACAAAGACTTGTTTTCATATCGGTCGTTTGTATGGCAGCTATATGATATAGTGATCCGATCCAGACCAACCTTTCGCAAATCGTGTATTGCTATGTTGCATGAATAAATGTTGAATTCGGTTGCAATAGCTTGGAAAACAAAAAGGTTCTAACAAAGACCTAATTTCATATCGGTCGTTTGTATATCAGCTATATGATATAGTGATCCGGTCCGAACCAAACTTTAACAAATCGCGTATGGCTATGTCAAATGAATAAATGTTGAATTCGGTTGCAATAGCTTAGAAAACAAAAAAGGTTTCCATACAAAGACTTGTTTTCATACCGGTCGTTTGTATGGCAGCTATATGATATAGTGATCCGATCCAGACCAACCTTTCACAAATCGTGTATGGCTATGTTGCATGAATAAATGTTGAATTCGGTTGCAATAGCTTAAAAACAAAAAAGGTTTCCATACAAAGACTTGTTTTCACATTGGTCGTTTGTATGGCAGCTATATGATATAGTGGTCCGATCCAGACCAACCTTTCACAAATCGTGTATTGCTATGTTGCATGAATAAATGTTGAATTCGGTTGCAATAGCTTGGAAAACAAAAAGGTTCTAACAAAGACCTAATTTCATATCGGTCGTTTGTATATCAGCTATATGATATAGTGATCCGGTCCGAACCAAACTTTAACAAATCGTGTATGGCTATGTCAAATAAATAAATGTTGAATTCGGTTGCAATAGCTTAGAAAACAAAAAAGGTTTCCATACAAAGACTTGTTTTCATATTGGTCGTTTGTATGGCAGCTATATGATATAGTAATCCGCTCCGGACCAAACTTTCACAAATTATGTATGGCTATGTCAAATAAATAATTGTTGAATTCGGTTGCAATAGCTTAGAAAACAAAAAGGTTTCCATACAAAGACTTGTTTTCATATTGGTCGTTTGTATGGCATCTATATGATATAGTGATTCGAACCGGACCAAACTTTTACAAATCGTGTATGACTATGTCAAATGAATAAATGTTGAATTCGGTTGCAATAGCTTAAAAAACAAAAAAGGTTTCCATACAAAGACTTGTTTTCATATCGGTCGTTTGTATGGCAGCTATTTGATATAGTGATCCGATCCAGACCAAACTTTCACAAATTGTGTATCGCTATGTCATATCGGTCGTTTGTATGGCAGCTATATGATATAGTGGTCCGAACCGGACCAAACTTTCAAAAATCGTGTATGGCCATGTCAAATAAATAAATGTTGAATTCGGTTGCAATAACTTAGAAAACAAAAAAGGTTTCCATACAAAGACTTGTTTTCATACCGGTCGTTTGTATGGCAGCTATATGATATAGTGATCCGATCCAGACCAACCTTTCACAAATCGTGTATGGCTATGTTGCATGAATAAATGTTGAATTCGGTTGCAATAGCTTAAAAAACAAAAAAGGTTTCCATACAAAGACTTGTTTTCACATTGGTCGTTTGTATGGCAGCTATATGATATAGTGGTCCGATCCGGACCAACCTTTCACAAATCGTGTATTGCTATGTTGCATGAATAAATGTTGAATTCGGTTGCAATAGCTTGGAAAACAAAAAGGTTCTAACAAAGACCTAATTTCATATCGGTCGTTTGTATATCAGCTATATGATATAGTGATCCGGTCCAGACCAAACTTTCACAAATCGTGTAAGGGACTGTCAAATGAATAAACTTTGAATTCGGTTGCAATAGCTTGGAAAACAAAAAACGTTTCCATACAAAGACTTGTTTTCATATCGGTCGTTTGTATGGCAGCTATATGAGATAGTGATCCGATCCCGACCAACCTTTTACAAATCGTGTATTGCTATGTCAAATAAATAAATGTTGAATTCGGTTGCAATAGCTTAGAAAACAAAAAATGTTTCCATACAATAACTTGTTTTCATATTGGTCGTTTGTATGGCAGCTATATGATATAGTGGTCCGATCCGGACCAAACTTTCACAAATCGTGTATGGGACTGTCAAATGAATAAACTTTGAATTCAGTTGCAATAGTTTGGAAAACAAAAAAGGTTCTAACAAAGACCTGTTTTCATATTGGTCGTTTGTATATCAGCTATATGAGATAGTGATCCGATCCGGACCAACCTTTCACAAATCGTGTATGGCTATTTCAAATGAATAAATGTTGAATTCGGTTGCATAAGCTTGGAAAACAAAAAAGGTTCTAACAAAGACCTGTTTTCATATTGGTCGTTTGTATATCAGCTATATGAAATAGTGATCCGATCCGGACCAACCTTTCACAAATCGTGTATGGCTATTTCAAATGAATAAATGTTGAATTCGGTTGCAATAGCTTGGAAAACAAAAAACGTTTCCATACAAAGACTTGTTTTCATATCGGTCGTTTGTATGGCAGCTATATGATATAGTGATCCGATCCAGACCAAACTTTCACAAATCGTGTAAGGGACTGTCAAATAAATAAACTTTGAATTCGGTTGCAATAGTTTGGAAAACAAAAAAGGTTTCCATACAAAGACTTGTTTTCATATCGGTCGTTTGTATATCAGCTATATGAGATAGTGATCCGATCCGGACCAACCTTTCACAAATCGTGTATGGCTATTTCAAATGAATAAATATTGAATTCGTTTGCAATAGCCTAGAAAACAAAAAAGGTTTCCATACAAAGACTTGTTTTCATATTGGTCGTTTGTATGGCAGCTATATGAGATAGTGATCCGATCCGGACCAAACTTTCACCAATCGTGTATGGCTATGTCAAATAAATAAATATTGAATTCAGTTGCAATAGCTTGGAAAACATAAAACGTTTCCATACAAAGACTTGTTTTCATATCGGTCGTTTGTAAGGCAGCTATATGATATAGTAATCCGATCCAGACCAAACTTTCACAAATCGTGTATGGGTCTGTCAAATGAATAAAAATTAAATTCGGTTGCAATAGTTCGGAAAACAAAAAAGGTTTCCATACAAAGACTTGTTTTCATATTGGTCGTTTGTATGGCAGCTATATGATTTAGTAATCCGATCCGGACCAAACTTTCACAAATTGAGTATGGCTATGTCAAATAAATAAATGTTGAATTCGGTTGCAATAGCTTAGAAAACAAAAAATGTTTTCATACAAAGACTTGTTTTCATATCGGTCGTTTGTATGGCAGCTATATGATATAGTGATCCGATCCGGACCAACCTTTCACAAATCGTGTATGGCTATGTCAAATGAATAAATGTTGAATTCGGTTGCAATAGCTTGGAAAACATAAAACGTTTCCATACAAAGACTTGTTTTCATATTGGTCGTTTGTATGGCAGCTATATGATATAGTGATCCGAACCCGACCAAACTTTCACAAATCTTGTATTGCTATGTCAAATAAAGAAATGTTGAATTCGGTTGCAATAGCTTAAAAAACAAAAGGTTTCCATACAAAGACTTGTTTTCACATTGGTCGTTTGTATGGCAGCTATATGATTTAGTAATCCGATCCGGACCAACCTTTCACAAATCGTGTATGGCTATGTCAAATGAATAAGTGTTGCAGTCAGTTGCAATAGCTTGGAAAACATAAAAGGTTTCCATACAAAGACTTGTTTTCATATCGGTCGTTTGTATGGCAGCTATATGAGATAGTGATCCGGTCCGGTCCAACCTTTTACAAATCGTGTAGGGCTATTTTAAATGAATAAATGTTGAATTCGGTTGCAATAGCTTGGAAAACAAAAAACGTTTCCATACAAAGACATGTTTTCATATCGGTCGTTTGTATGGCAGCTATATGATATAGTGATCCGCTCCAGACCAACCTTTCACAAATCATGTATCGCTATGTCAAATGAATAAATGTTGAATTCGGTTGCAATAGCTTGGAAATCATATAACGTTTTCATACAAAGACTTTTTTTCATATCGGTCGTTTGTATGGCAGCTATATGATATAGTGATTCGAACCGGACCAAACTTTCACAAATCGTGTATGGCTATGTCAAATAAATAAATGTTGAATTCGGTTGCAATAGCTTAGAAAACAAAAAAGGTTTCCATACAAAGACTTGTTTTCATATTGGTCGTTTGTATGGCAGCTATATGATTTAGTAATCCGATCCGGACCAAACTTTCACAAATTGTGTATCGCTATGTCAAATGAATAAATGTTGAATTCGGTTGCAATAGTTCGGAAAACAAAAAAGGTTTCCATACAAAGACTTGTTTTCACATTGGTCGTTTGTATGGCAGCTATATGATATAGTGGTCCGATCCGGACCAACCTTTCACAAATTGTGTATGGCTATGTTGCATGAATAAGTGTTGAATTCGGTTGCAATAGCTTGGAAAACAAAAAAGGTTCTAACAAAGACCTGTTTTCATATTGGTCGTTTGTATATCAGCTATATGAGATAGTGATCCGATCCGGACCAACCTTTCACAAATCGTGTGTGGCTATATTAAAGGAATAAATTTTGAATTCGGTTGTAATTGCTTAGAAAACAAAAAAGGTTTCCATACAAAGACTTGTTTTCATATCGGTCGTTTGTATGGCAGCTATATGATATAGTAATCCGATCCAGACCAAACTTTCACAAATCGTTTATGGGTCTGTCAAATAAATAAATGTTGAATTCGGTTGCAATAGCTTACAAAACAAAAAATGTTTCCATACAAAGACTTGTTTTCATATCGGTCGTTTGTATGGCAGCTATATGATATAGCGATCCGATCCGGACCAAACTTTCACAAATCGTGTATGGCTATGTCAAATAAATAAATGTTGAATTCGGTTGCAATAGCTTAGAAAACAAAAAATAATATAGCTTGGAAAATAAATAGCTTGGAAAACATAAAACATTTCCATACAAAGACTTGTTTTCATATCGGTCGTTTGTATGGCAGCTATATGATATAGTGATCCGATCCGGACCAACCTTTCACAAATCGTGTATGGCTGTGTCAAATGAATAAATGTTGAATTCGGTTGCAATAGCTTGGAAAACATAAAACGTTTCCATACAAAGACTTGTTTTCATATTGGTCGTTTGTATGGCAGCTATATGATATAGTAATCCGAACCCGACCAAACTTTCACAAATCTTGTATTGCTACGTCAAACAAAGAAATTTTGAATTCGGTTGCAATAGCTTAAAAAACAAAAAAGGTTTCCATACAAAGACTTGTTTTCACATTGGTCGTTTGTATGGCAGCTATATTATATAGTGGTCCGATCCGGACCAACCTTTCACAAATCGTGTATGGCTATGTCAAATGAATAAGTGTTGAAGTCAGTTGCAATAGCTTGGAAAACATAAAAGGTTTCCATACAAAGACTTGTTTTCATATCGGTCGTTTGTATGGCAGCTATAAGAGATAGTGATCCGGTCCGGTCCAACCCTTTACAAATCGTGTATGGCTATTTTAAATGAATAAATGTTGAATTCGGTTGCAATAGCTTGGAAAACAAAAACGTTTCCATACAAAGACTTGTTTTCATATCGGTCGTTTGTATGGCAGCTATATGATATAGTGATTCGCTCCAGACCAACCTTTCACAAATCATGTATCGCTATGTCAAATGAATAAGTGTTGAATTCGGTTGCAATAGCTTGGAATTCATATATCGTTTTCATACAAAGACTTTTTTTCATATCGGTCGTTTGTATGGCAGCTATATGATATAGTGATTCGAACCGGACCAAACTTTCACAAATCGTGTATGGCTATGTCAAATAAATAAATGTTGAATTCGGTTGCAATAGCTTAGAAAACAAAAAAGGTTTCCATACAAAGACTTGTTTTCATTTTGGTCGTTTGTATGGCAGCTATATGATTTAGTAATCCGATCCGGACCAAACTTTCACAAATTGTGTATCGCTATGTCAAATGAATAAATGTTGAATTCGGTTGCAATAGTTCGGAAAACAAAAAGGTTTCCATACAAAGACTTGTTTTCACATTGGTCGTTTGTATGGCAGCTATATGATATAGTGGTCCGATCCGGACCAACCTTTCACAAATTGTGTATGGCTATGTTGCATAAATAAGTGTTGAATTCGGTTGCAATAGCTTGGAAAACAAAAAACGTTCTAACAAAGACCTGTTTTCATATTGGTCGTTTGTATATCAGCTATATGAGATAGTGATCCGATCCGGACCAACCTTTCACAAATCGTGTGTGGCTATATTAAAGGAATAAATTTTGAATTCGGTTGTAATTGGTTAGAAAACAAAAAAGGTTTCCATACAAAGACTTGTTTTCATATCGGTCGTTTGTATGGCAGCTATATGATATAGTGATCCGATCCAGACCAAACTGTCACAAATCGTTTATGGGTCTGTCAAATAAATAAATGTTGAATTCGGTTGCAATAGCTTACAAAACAAAAAATGTTTCCATACAAAGACTTGTTTTCATATCGGTCGTTTGTATGGCAGCTATATGATATAGCGATCCGATCCGGACCAAACTTTCACAAATCGTGTATGGCTATGTCAAATAAATAAATGTTGAATTCGGTTGCAATAGCTTAGAAAACAAAAAATAATATAGCTTGGAAAATAAATAGCTTGGAAAACATAAAACGTTTCCATACAAAGACTTGTTTTCATATCGGTCGTTTGTATGGCAGCTATATGATATAGTGATCCGAACCGGACCAAACTTTCACAAATCGTGTATGGCTATGTCAAAAAAATAAATGTTGAATTCGGTTGTAATAGTTTAAAAAACAAAAAAGGTTTCCATACAAAGACTTGTTTTCATATCGGTCGTTTGTATGGCAGCTATATGATATAGTGATCCGATCCGGACCAACCTTTCACAAATCGTGTATGGCTATGTCAAATAAATAAATGTTGAATTCGGTTGCAATAGCTTGGAAAACAAAAAACGTTTCCATACAAAGACTTGTTTTCATAGCGGCCGTTTGTATGGCAGCTATATGATATAGTGATCCAATCCGGACCAAAATTTTACAAATTGTGTATGGCTATGTTAAATAAATAAATGTTGAATTCGGTTTCAATAGCTTGGAAAACAAAAAACGTTTCCATACAAAGACTTGTTTTCATATCGGTCGTTTGTATGGCAGCTATATGATATAGTGATCCGATCCGGAATAAACTTTCACAAATCGTGAACGGCTATGTCAAATAAAGAAATGTTGAATTCGGTTGCAATAGCTTAAAAAACAAAAAAGGTTTCCATACAAAGACTTGTTTTCATATCGGTCGTTTGTATGGCAGCTATATGATATAGTGGTCCGATCCGGACCAACCTTTCACAAATCGTGTATGGCTATGTCAAATGAATAAGTGTTGAAGTCAGTTACAATAGCTTGGAAAACAAAAAACGTTTCCATACAAAGACTTGTTTTCATATCGGTCGTTTGTATGGCAGCTATATGAGATAGTGATCCGATCTGGTCCAACCTTTCACAAATCGTGTATGGCTATGTCAAATAAATAAATGTTGAATTCGGTTGCAATAGCTTGGAAAACAAAAAACGTTTCCATACAAAGACTTGTTTTCATATCGGTCGTTTGTATGGCAGCTATATGATATAGTGGTCCGATCCGGACCAAACTTTCACAAATCGTGTATGGCTATGTCAAATGAATAAATGTTGAATTCGGTTGCAATAGCTTGGAAAACAAAAAACGTTTCCATACAAAGACTTGTTTTCATATCGGCCGTTTGTAAGGCAGCTATATGATATAGTGGTCCGATCCGGATCAAAGTTTCACAAATCGTGTATGGCTATGTCAAATAAATAAATGTTGAATTCGGTTGCAATAGCTTGAAAAACAAAAAAGTTTTCCATACAAAGACTTGTTTTCATATCGGCCGTTTGTACGGCAGCTATATGATATAGTGGTCCGATCCGGATCAACCTTTCACAAATCGTGTATGGCTATGTCAAATGAATAAATGTTGAATTCGGTTGCAATAGCTTGGAAAACAAAAAACGTTTCCATACAAAGACTTGTTTTCATATCGGTCGTTTGTATGGCAGCTATATGATATAGTGGTCCGATCCGGACCAACCTTTCACAAATCGTGCATGGCTATGTCAAATGAATAAATGTTGAATTCGGTTGCAATAGCTTGGAAAACAAAAAACGTTTCCATACAAAGACTTGTTTTCATATCGGTCGTTTGTATGGCAGCTATATGATATAGTGGTCCGATCCGGACCAAACTTTCACAAATCGTGTATGGCTATGTCAAATAAATAAATGTTGAATTCGGTTGCAATAGCTTGGAAAACAAAAAAGGTTTCCATACAAAGACTTGTTTTCATATCGGTCGTTTGTATGGCAGCTATATGATATAGTGATCCGATCCGGACCAAACTATCACAAATCGTGTAGGGATATGTCAAATAAATAAATGTTGAATTCGGTTGCAATAGCTTGGAAAACAAAAAGGTTTTCCATACAAAGACTTGTTTTCATATCGGTCGTTTGTACGGCAGCTATATGATATAGTGGTCCGATCCGGACCAAACTATCACAAATCGTGTATGGCTATGTCAAATAAATAAATGTTGAATTCGGTTGCAATAGCTTGGAAAACAAAAAAGTTTTCCATACAAAGACTTGTTTTCATATCGGTCGTTTGTATGGCAGCTATATGATATAGTGGTCCGATCCGGACCAACCTTTTACAAATCGTGTATGGCTATGTCAAATGAATAAATGTTGAATTCGGTTGCAATAGCTTGGAAAACAAAAAACGTTTCCATACAAAGACTTGTTTTCATATCGGTCGTTTGTATGGCAGCTATATGATATGGTGGTCCGATCCGGACCAAACTTTCACAAATCGTGTAAAAGTCTGTCAAATAAATAAATGTTGAATTCGGTTGCAATAGCTTGGAAAACAAAAAAAGTTTCCATACAAAGACTTGTTTTCATATCGGTCGTTTGTATGGCAGCTATATGATATAGTGGTTCGATCCGGACCAAACTTTCACAAATCATGTATGGCTATGTCAAATAAATAAATGTTGAATTCGGTTGCAATAGCTTGGAAAACAAAAAAGTTTTCCATACAAAGACTTGTTTTCATATCGGTCGTTTGTATGGCAGCTATATGATATAGTGGTCCGATCCGGACCAAACTTTCACAAATCGTGTATGGCTATGTCAAATAAATAAATGTTGAATTCGGTTGCAATAGCTTGGAAAACAAAAAAGTTTTCCATACAAAGACTTGTTTTCATATCGGTCGTTTGTATGGCAGCTATATGATATAGTGGTCCGATCCGGACCAACCTTTTACAAATCGTGTATGGCTATGTCAAATGAATAAATGTTGAATTCGGTTGCAATAGCTTGGAAAACAAAAAACTTTTCCATACAAAGACTTGTTTTCATATCGGTCGTTTGTATGGCAGCTATATGATAAAGTAGTCCGATCCGGACCAAAGTTTCACAAATCGTGTATGGCTATGTCAAATGAATAAATGTTGAATTCGGTTGCAATAGCTTGGAAAACAAAAAAGTTTTCCATACAAAGACTTGTTTTCATATCGGTCGTTTGTATGGCAGCTATATGATATAGTGGTCCGATCCGGACCAAACTTTCACAAATCGTGTATGGCTATGTCAAATAAATAAATAAGTAATGAATTCGGTTGCAATAGTTTGGAAAACAAAAAAAGTTTCCATACAAAGACTTGTTTTCATATCGGCCGTTTGTATGGCAGCTATATGATATAGTGGTCCGATCCGGACCAACCTTTTACAAATCGTGTATGGCTATGTCAAATAAATAAATGTTGAATTCGGTTGCAATAGCTTGGAAAACAAAAAACTTTTCCATACAAAGACTTGTTTTCATATCGGTCGTTTGCATGGCAGCTATATGATATAGTGGTCCGATCCGGACCAACCTTTCACAAATCGTGAATGGCTATGTCAAATGAATAAATGTTGAATTGAATTCGGTTGCAATCGGTTGGAAAACAAAAAAGTTTTCCATACAAAGACTTGTTTTCATATCGGCCGTTTGTATGGCAGCTATATGATATAGAAATCCGATCCGGATCAAACTTTCACAAATCGTGTATGGCTATGTCAAATAAATAAATGTTGAATTCGGTTGCAATAGCTTGGAAAACAAAAAAGTTTTCCATACAAAGACTTGTTTTCATATCGGTCGTTTGTATGGCAGCTATATGATATAGTGGTCCGATCCGGACCAAACTTTTACAAATCGTGTATGGCTAAGTCAAATGAATAAATGTTGAATTCGGAAAACAAAAAAATTTTCCATACAAAGACTTGTTTTCATATCGGCCGTTTGTAAGGCAGCTATATGATATAGTGGTCCGATCCGGACCAACCTTTCACAAATCGTGTATGGCTATGTCACATGAATAAATGTTGAATTCGGTTGCAATAGCTTGGAAAACAAAAAGTTTCCATACAAAGACTTGTTTTCATATCGGTCGTTTGTATGGCAGCTATATGATATAGTGGTCCGATCCGGACCAACCTTTCACAAATCGTGTATGGCTGAGTCAAATGAATAAATGTTGAATTCGGTTGCAATAGCTTGGAAAACAAAAAAGTTTTCCATACAAAGACTTGTTTTCATATCGGCCGTTTGTAAGGCAGCTATATGATATAGTGGTCCGATCCGGATCAAACTTTTACAAATCGTGTATGGCTATGTCAAATAAATAAATGTTGAATTCGGTTGCAATAGCTTGGAAAACAAAAAATAATTTAAATGGAAAAAAAGTTTCCATACAAAGACTTGTTTTCATATCGGTCGTTTGTATGGCAGCTATATGATATAGTGGTCCGATCCGGACCAAACTTTCACAAATCGTGTATGGCTATGTCAAATAAATAAATGTTGAATTCGGTTGCAATAGCTTGGAAAACAAAAAAGTTTTCCATACAAAGACTTGTTTTCATATCGGTCGTTTGTATGGCAGCTATATGATATAGTGGTCCGATCCGGACCAACCTTTTACAAATCGTGTATGGCTATGTCAAATAAATAAATGTTGAATTCGGTTGCAATAGCTTGGAAAACAAAAAAAGTTTCCATACAAAGACTTGTTTTCATATCGGCCGTTTGTATGGCAGCTATATGATATAGTGGTCCGATCCGGATCAACCTTTCACAAATCAGTGTATGGCTATGTAAATAAATAAATGTTGTATGGCTATGTCAAATAAATAAATGTTGAATTCGGTTGCAATAGTTTGGAAAACAAAAAAGTTTTCCATACAAAGACTTGTTTTCATATCGGTCGTTTGTATGGCAGCTATATGATATAGTGGTCCGCTCCGGACCAAAGTTTTACAAATCGTGTATGGCTATGTCAAATAAATAAATGTTGAATTCGGTTGCAATAGCTTGGAAAACAAAAAAATTTTCCATACAAAGACTTGTTTTCATATCGGCCGTTTGTACGGCAGCTATATGATATAGTGGTCCGATCCGGATCAACCTTTCACAAATCGTGTATGGCTATGTCAAATAAATAAATGTTGAATTCGGTTGCAATAGCTTGGAAAACAAAAAAGTTTTCCATACAAAGACTTGTTTTCATATCGGTCGTTTGTATGGCAGCTATATGATATAGTGGTCCGCTCCGGACCAAAGTTTCACAAATCGTGTATGGCTATGTCAAATGAATAAATGTTGAATTCGGTTGCAATAGCTTGGAAAACAAAAAAGTTTTCCATACAAAGACTTGTTTTCATATCGGTCGTTTGTATGGCAGCTATATGATATAGTGGTCCGATCCGGATCAACCTTTCACAAATCATGTATGGCTATGTCAAATAAATAAATGTTGAATTCGGTTGCAATAGCTTGGAAAACAAAAAATTTTTCCATACAAAGACTTGTTTTCATATCGGTCGTTTGTATGGCAGCTATATGATATAGTGGTCCGATCCGGACCAAACTTTTACAAATCGTGTATGGCTATGTCAAATAAATAAATGTTGAATTCGGTTGCAATAGCTTGGAAAACAAAAAAGTTTTCCATACAAAGACTTGTTTTCATATCGGTCGTTTGTATGGCAGCTATATGATATAGTGGTCCGATCCGGATCAACCTTTCAAAAATCATGTATGGCTATGTCAAATAAATAAATGTTAAATTCGGTTGCAATAGTTTGGAAAACAAAAAAGTTTTCCATACAAAGACTTGTTTTCATATCGGTCGTTTGTATGGCAGCTATATGATATAGTGGTCCGATCCGGACCAAACTTTCACAAATCGTGTATGGCTAAGTCAAATGAATAAATGTTGAATTCGGTTGCAATAGCTTGGAAAACAAAAAAGGTTTCCATACAAAGACTTGTTTTCATATCGGCCGTTTGTACGGCAGCTATATGATATAGTGGTCCGATCCGGATCAACCTTTCACAAATCATGTATGGCTATGTCAAATAAATAAATGTTGAATTCGGTTGCAATAGCTTGGAAAACAAAAAAGTTTTCCATACAAAGACTTGTTTTCATATCGGTCGTTTGTATGGCAGCTATATGATATAGTGGTCCGATCCGGACCAAACTTTTACAAATCGTGTATGGCTATGTCAAATGAATAAATGTTGAATTCGGTTGCAATAGCTTGGAAAACAAAAAATTTTTCCATACAAAGACTTGTTTTCATATCGGTCGTTTGTATGGCAGCTATATGATATAGTGGTCCGATCCGGACCAACCTTTCACAAATCATGTATGGCTATGTCAAATAAATAAATGTTGAATTCGGTTGCAATAGCTTGGAAAACAAAAAATGTTTCCATACAAAGACTTGTTTTCATATCGGTCGTTTGTATGGCAGCTATATGATATAGTGGTCCGATCCGGACCAAACTTTCACAAATCGTGTATGGGTCTGTCAAATAAATAAATGTTGAATTCGGTTGCAATAGCTTGGAAAACAAAAAAGTTTTCCATACAAAGACTTGTTTTCATATCGGTCGTTTGTATGGCAGCTATATGATGTAGAGATCCGATCCGAATCAACCTTTCACAAATCGTGTATGGCTATGCCAAATAATTAAGTTTTGAATTCGGTTACAATAGCTTGGAAAACAAAAAGTTTTCCATACAAAGACTTGTTTTCATATCGGTCGTTTGTATGGCAGCTATATGATATAGTGGTCCGATCCGGACCAAACTTTCACAAATCGTGTATGGCTATGTCAAATAAATAAATGTTGAATTCGGTTGCAATAGCTTGGAAAACAAAAAAAGTTTCCATACAAAGACTTGTTTTCATATCGGCCGTTTGTACGGCAGCTATATGATATAGTGGTCCGATCCGGATCAAACTTTTACAAATCATGTATGGCTATGTCAAATAAATAAATGTTGAATTCGGTTGCAATAGCTTGGAAAACAAAAAAGTTTTCCATACAAAGACTTGTTTTCATATCGGTCGTTTGTATGGCAGCTATATGATATAGTGGTCCGATCCGGACCAAACTTTCACAAATCGTGTATGGCTATGTCAAATAAATAAATGTTGAATTCGGTTGCAATAGCTTGGAAAACAAAAAATGTTTCCATACAAAGACTTGTTTTCATATCGGTCGTTTGTATGGCAGCTATATGATATAGTGGTCCGATCCGGACCAAACTTTTACAAATCATGTATGGCTATGTCAAATAAATAAATGTTGAATTCGGTTGCAATAGCTTGGAAAACAAAAAAGTTTTCCATACAAAGACTTGTTTTCATATCGGTCGTTTGTATGGCAGCTATATGATATAGTGGTCCGATCCGGACCAAAGTTTCACAAATCGTGTATGGGTCTGTCAAATAAGTAAATGTTAAATTCGGTTGCAATAGTTTGGAAAACAAAAAAGTTTTCCATACAAAGACTTGTTTTCATATCGGCCGTTTGTACGGCAGCTATATGATATAGTGGTCCGATCCGGATCAACCTTTCACAAATCATGTATGGCTATGTCAAATAAATAAATGTTGAATTCGGTTGCAATAGCTTGGAAAACAAAAAAGTTTTCCATACAAAGACTTGTTTTCATATCGGTCGTTTGTATGGCAGCTATATGATATAGTGGTCCGCTCCGGACCAAAGTTTTACAAATCGTGTATGGCTATGTCAAATAAATAAATGTTGAATTCGGTTGCAATAGCTTGGAAAACAAAAAAATTTTCCATACAAAGACTTGTTTTCATATCGGCCGTTTGTACGGCAGCTATATGATATAGTGGTCCGATCCGGATCAACCTTTTACAAATCATGTATGGCTATGTCAAATAAATAAATGTTGAATTCGGTTGCAATAGCTTGGAAAACAAAAAAAGTTTTCCATACAAAGACTTGTTTTCATATCGGTCGTTTGTATGGCAGCTATATGATATAGTGGTCCGATCCGGACCAAAGTTTTACAAATCGTGTATGGCTATGTCAAATAAATAAATGTTGAATTCGGTTGCAATAGCTTGGAAAACAAAAAAGTTTTCCATACAAAGACTTGTTTTCATATCGGTCGTTTGTATGGCAGCTATATGATATAGTGGTCCGATCCGGATCAACCTTTTAAAAATCATGAACGGCTATGTCAAATAAATAAATGTTGAATTCGGTTGCAATAGCTTGGAAAACAAAAAATTTTTCCATACAAAGACTTGTTTTCATATCGGTCGTTTGTATGGCAGCTATATGATATAGTAGTCCGATCCGGACCAAACTTTCACAAATCGTGTATGGGTCTGTCAAATAAATAAATGTTGAATTCGGTTGCAATAGCTTGGAAAACAAAAAAGTTTTCCATACAAAGACTTGTTATCATATCGGTCGTTTGTATGGCAGCTTTATGACATAGTGGTCCGATCCGGACCAACCTTTCACAAATCATGTATGGCTATGTCAAATAAATAAATGTTGAATTCGGTTGCAATAGCTTGGAAAACAAAAAAGTTTTCCATACAAAGACTTGTTTTCATATCGGCCGTTTGTAAGGCAGCTATATGATATAGTGGTCCGATCCGGATCAACCTTTCACAAATCATGTATGGCTATGTCAAATAAATAAATGTTGAATTCGGTTGCAATAGCTTGGAAAACAAAAAAATTTTCCATACAAAGACTTGTTTTCATATCGGCCGTTTGTAAGGCAGCTATATGATATAGTGGTCCGATCCGGATCAAACTTTCACAAATCATGTATGGCTATGTCAAATAAATAAATGTTGAATTCGGTTGCAATAGCTTGGAAAACAAAAAAATTTTCCATACAAAGACTTGTTTTCATATCGGTCGTTTGTATGGCAGCTATATGATATAGTGGTCCGATCCGGACCAAACTTTCACAAATCGTGTATGGCTATGTCAAATAAATAAATGTTGAATTCGGTTGCAATAGCTTGGAAAACAAAAAATTTTCCATACAAAGACTTGTTTTCATATCGGTCGTTTGTATGGCAGCTATATGATATAGTGGTCCGATCCGGACCAAACTTTTACAAATCGTGTGTAAGTCTGTCAAATAAATAAATGTTGAATTCGGTTGCAATAGTTTGAAAAACAAAAAGTTTTCCATACAAAGACTTGTTTTCATATCGGTCGTTTGTATGGCAGCTATATGATATAGTGGTCCGATCCGGACCAACCTTTCACAAATCGTGTATGGCTATGTCAAATAAATAAATGTTGAATTCGGTTGCAATAGCTTGGAAAACAAAAAAGTTTTCCATACAAAGACTTGTTTTCATATCGGTCGTTTGTATGGCAGCTATATGATATAGTGGTCCGATCCGGACCAACGTTTTACAAATCGTGTATGGCTAAGTCAAATAAATAAATGTTGAATTCGGTTGCAATAGCTTGGAAAACAAAAAAGTTTTCCATACAAAGACTTGTTTTCATATCGGCCGTTTGTACGGCAGCTATATGATATAGTGGTCCGATCCGGATCAACCTTTCAAAAATCATGTATGGCTATGTCAAATAAATAAATGTTGAATTCGGTTGCAATAGCTTGGAAAACAAAAAGTTTTCCATACAAAGACTTGTTTTCATATCGGTCGTTTGTATGGCAGCTATATGATATAGTGGTCCGATCCGGACCAAACTTTCACAAATCGTGTATGGCTATGTCAAATAAATAAATGTTGAATTCGGTTGCAATAGCTTGGAAAACAAAAAAATTTTCCATACAAAGACTTGTTTTCATATCGGTCGTTTGTATGGCAGCTATATGATATAGTGGTCCGATCCGGACCAAACTTTTACAAATCGTGTATGGCTATGTCAAATAAATAAATGTTGAATTCGGTTGCAATAGCTTGGAAAACAAAAAATTTTTCCATACAAAGACTTGTTTTCATATCGGTCGTTTGTACGGCAGCTATATGATATAGTGGTCCGATCCGGATCAACCTTTCAAAAATCGTGTATGGCTCTGTCAAATAAATAAATGTTGAATTCGGTTGCAATAGTTTGGAAAACAAAAAAGTTTTCCATACAAAGACTTGTTTTCATATCGGTCGTTTGTATGGCAGCTATATGATATAGTGGTCCGATCCGGACCAAACTTTTACAAATCGTGTATGGCTATGTCAAATAAATAAATGTTGAATTCGGTTGCAATAGCTTGGAAAACAAAAAAGTTTTCCATACAAAGACTTGTTTTCATATCGGCCGTTTGTACGGCAGCTATATGATATAGTGGTCCGATCCGGATCAAACTTTCAAAAATCGTGTATGGCTAAGTCAAATGAATAAATGTTGAATTCGGTTGCAATAGCTTGGAAAACAAAAAAGTTTTCCATACAAAGACTTGTTTTCATATCGGTCGTTTGTATGGCAGCTATATGATATAGTGGTCCGATCCGGACCAAACTTTTACAAATCGTGTATGGCTGAGTCAAATGAATAAATGTTGAATTCGGTTGCAATAGCTTGGAAAACAAAAAGTTTTCCATACAAAGACTTGTTTTCATATCGGCCGTTTGTATGGCAGCTATATGATATAGTGGTCCGATCCGGACCAACCTTTCACAAATCGTGTATGGCTATGTCAAATAAATAAATGTTGAATTCGGTTGCAATAGCTTGGAAAACAAAAAAAGTTTTCCATACAAAGACTTGTTTTCATATCGGTCGTTTGTATGGCAGCTATATGATATAGTGGTCCGATCCGGACCAACCTTTCACAAATCGTGTATGGCTATGTCAAATGAATAAATGTTGAATTCGGTTGCAATAGCTTGGAAAACAAAAAAGGTTTTCCATACAAAGACTTGTTTTCATATCGGTCGTTTGTATGGCAGCTATATGATATAGTGGTCCGATCCGGATCAAACTTTTACAAATCATGTATGGCTATGTCAAATAAATAAATGTTGAATTCGGTTGCCATAGCTTGGAAAACAAAAAAGGTTTCCATACAAAGACTTGTTTTCATATCGGTCGTTTGTATGGCAGCTATATGATATAGTGGTCCGATCCGGATCAAACTTTTACAAATCGTGTATGGCTATGTCAAATAAATAAATGTTGAATTCGGTTGCAATAGCTTGGAAAACAAAAAAGTTTTCCATACAAAGACTTGTTTTCATATCGGCCGTTTGTAAGGCAGCTATATGATATAGTGGTCCGATCCGGACCAACCTTTTACAAATCGTGTATGGCTATGTCAAATAAATAAATGTTGAATTCGGTTGCAATAGCTTGGAAAACAAAAAAGTTTTCCATACAAAGACTTGTTTTCATATCGGTCGTTTGTATGGCAGCTATATGATATAGTGGTCCGATCCGGACCAAACTTTCACAAATCGTGTATGGCTATGTCAAATAAATAAATGTTGAATTCGGTTGCAATAGCTTGGAAAACAAAAAAGTTTTCCATACAAAGACTTGTTTTCATATCGGTCGTTTGTATGGCAGCTATATGATATAGTGGTCCGATCCGGATCAAACTTTTAAAAATCATGTATGGTTAAGTCAAATGAATAAATGTTGAATTCGGTTGCAATAGCTTGGAAAACAAAAAAGTTTCCATACAAAGACTTGTTTTCATATCGGTCGTTTGTATGGCAGCTATATGATATAGTGGTCCGATCCGGACCAACCTTTCACAAATCGTGTATGGCTATGTCAAATGAATAAATGTTGAATTCGGTTGCAATAGCTTGGAAAACAAAAAAGTTTTCCATACAAAGACTTGTTTTCATATCGGTCGTTTGTATGGCAGCTATATGATATAGTGGTCCGATCCGGATCAACCTTTTAAAAATCATGTATGGCTATGTCAAATAAATAAATGTTGAATTCGGTTGCAATAGCTTGGAAAACAAAAAAATTTTCCATACAAAGACTTGTTTTCATATCGGCCGTTTGTATGGCAGCTATATGATATAGTGGTCCGATCCGGATCAAACTTTCACAAATCGTGTATGGCTATGTCAAATAAATAAATGTTGAATTCGGTTGCAATAGCTTGGAAAACAAAAAAGTTTTCCATACAAAGACTTGTTTTCATATCGGTCGTTTGTATGGCAGCTATATGATATAGTGGTCCGATCCGGACCAAACTTTCACAAATCGTGTATGGCTATGTCAAATAAATAAATGTTGAATTCGGTTGCAATAGCTTGGAAAACAAAAAAGGTTTCCATACAAAGACTTGTTTTCATATCGGCCGTTTGTATGGCAGCTATATGATATAGTGGTCCGATCCGGATCAACCTTTCAAAAATCATGTATGGCTATGTCAAATAAATAAATGTTGAATTCGGTTGCAATAGCTTGAAAAACAAAAAAGTTTTCCATACAAAGACTTGTTTTCATATCGGCCGTTTGTACGGCAGCTATATGATATAGTGGTCCGATCCGGACCAACCTTTCACAAATCATGTATGGCTATGTCAAATAAATAAATGTTGAATTCGGTTGCAATAGCTTGGAAAACAAAAAAGTTTTCCATACAAAGACTTGTTTTCATATCGGTCGTTTGTATGGCAGCTATATGATATAGTGGTCCGATCCGGACCAACCTTTTACAAATCGTGTATGGCTATGTCAAATGAATAAATGTTGAATTCGGTTGCGATAGCTTGGAAAACAAAAAAAATTTTCCTACAAAGACTTGTTTTCATATCGGCCGTTTTTACGGCAGCTATATGATATAGTGGTCCGATCCGGATCAACCTTTTAAAAATCGTGTATGGCTATGTCAAATAAATAAATGTTGAATTCGGTTGCAATAGCTTGGAAAACAAAAAAGTTTTCCATACAAAGACTTGTTTTCATATCGGTCGTTTGTATGGCAGCTATATGATATAGTGGTCCGATCCGGATCAACCTTTTAAAAATCATGTATGGCTATGTCAAATAAATAAATGTTGAATTCGGTTGCAGTAGCTTGGAAAACAAAAAAGTTTTCCATACAAAGACTTGTTTTCATATCGGCCGTTTGTAAGGCAGCTATATGATATAGTGGTCCGATCCGGACCAACCTTTCACAAATCGTGTATGGCTATGTCAAATAAATAAATGTTGAATTCGGTTGCGATAGCTTGGAAAACAAAAAAATTTTCCATACAAAGACTTGTTTTCATATCGGTCGTTTGTATGGCAGCTATATGATATAGTGGTCCGATCCGGTCGAAGCTTTCACAAATCGTGTATGGCTATGTCAAATAAATAAATGTTGAATTCGGTTGCAATAGCTTGGAAAACAAAGAAGTTTTCCATACAAAGACTTGTATTCTAATCGGCCGTTTGTATGGCAGCTATATGATATAGTGGTCAGATCCGGACCAAACTTACACAAATCTCGTATGGCTATGTCAAATAAATAAATGTTGAATTCGGTTGCAATAGCTTGGAAAACAAAAAAGTTTTCCATACAAAGACTTGTTTTCATATCGGTCGTTTGTATGGCAGCTATATGATATAGTGGTCCGATCCGGACCAAAGTTTTACAAATCGTGTATGGCTAAGTCAAATGAATAAATGTTGAATTCGGTTGCGATAGCTTGGAAAACAAAAAAGTTTCCATACAAAGACTTGTTTTCATATCGGCCGTTTGTACGGCAGCTATATGATATAGTGGTCCGATCCGGATCAACCTTTCAAAAATCATGTATGGCTATGTCAAATAAATAAATGTTGAATTCGGTTGCAATAGCTTGGAAAACAAAAAAGTTTTCCATACAAAGACTTGTTTTCATATCGGTCGTTTGTATGGCAGCTATATGATATAGTGGTCCGCTCCGGACCAAAGTTTTACAAATCGTGTATGGCTATGTCAAATAAATAAATGTTGAATTCGGTTGCGATAGCTTGGAAAACAAAAAAAATTTCCATACAAAGACTTGTTTTCATATCGGCCGTTTGTACGGCAGCTATATGATATAGTGGTCCGATCCGGATCAACCTTTTACAAATCATGTATGGCTATGTCAAATAAATAAATGTTGAATTCGGTTGCAATAGCTTGGAAAACAAAAAAGTTTTCCATACAAAGACTTGTTTTCATATCGGTCGTTTGTATGGCAGCTATATGATATAGTGGTCCGATCCGGACCAAAGTTTTACAAATCGTGTATGACTATGTTAAATAAATAAATGTTGAATTCGGTTGCAATAGCTTGGAAAACAAAAAACGTTTCCATACAAAGACTTGTTTTCATATCGGCCGTTTGTATGGCAGCTATATGATATAGAGATCCGATCCGAGTCAAACTTTCACAAATCATGTATGGCTATGCCAAATAATTTAGTGTAGAATTCGGTTGCAATAGCTTGGAAAACAAAAAGTTATCCATACAAAGACTTGTTTTCATATCGGTCGTTTGTATGGCAGCTATATGATATAGTGGTCCGATCCGGACCAACCTTTCACAAATCGTGTATGGCTATGTCAAATGAATAAATGTTGAATTCGGTTGCAATAGCTTGGAAAACAAAAAAAGTTTCCATACAAAGACTTGTTTTCATATCGGTCGTTTGTATGGCAGCTATATGATATAGTAGTCCGATCCGGACCAACCTTTCACAAATCGTGTATGGCTATATCAAATAAATAAATGTTGAATTCGGTTGCAATAGCTTGGAAAACAAAAAAGTTTTCCATACAAAGACTTGTTTTCATATCGGTCGTTTGTATGGCAGCTATATGATATAGTGGTCCGATCCGGACCAACCTTTCACAAATCGTGTATGGCTATGTCAAATAAATAAATGTTGAATTCGGTTGCAATAGCTTGAAAAACAAAAAAGTTTCCATACAAAGACTTGTTTTCATATCGGTCGTTTGTATGGCAGCTATATGATATAGTGGTCCGATCCGGACCAACCTTTTACAAATCGTGTATGGCTATGTCAAATAAATAAATGTTGAATTCGGTTGCAATAGCTTGGAAAACAAAAAAGGTTTCCATACAAAGACTTGTTTTCATATCGGCCGTTTGTATGGCAGCTATATGATATAGTGGTCTGCTCCGGATCAACCTTTCACAAATCGTGTATGGCTATGTCAAATAAATAAATGTTGAATTCGGTTGCAATAGCTTGGAAAACAAAAAAGTTTTCCATACAAAGACTTGTTTTCATATCGGTCGTTTGTATGGCAGCTATATGATATAGTGATTCGATCCGGACCAAACTTTTACAAATCGTGTATGGCTATGTCAAATGAATAAATGTTGAATTCGGTTGCAATAGCTTAGAAAACAAAAAAGGTTTCCATACAAAGACTTGTTTTCATATTGGTCGTTCGTATGGCAGCTATATGATTTAGTAATCCGATCCGGACCAAACTTTCACAAATTGTGAATCGCTATATCAAATGAATAAATGTTGAATTCGGTTGCAAGAGATCGGAAAACAAAAAAGGTTTCCATACAAAGACTTGTTTTCACATTGGTCGTTTGTATGGCAGCTATATGATATAGTGGGCCGATCCGGACCAACCTTTCACAAATTGTGTATGGCTATGTTGCATGAATAAGTGTTGAATTCGGTTGCAATAGCTTGGAAAACAAAAAAGGTTCTAACAAAGACCTGTTTTCATATTGGTCGTTTGTATATCAGCTATATGAGATAGTGATCCGATCCGGACCAACCTTTCACAAATCGTGTGTGGCTATGTTAAAGGAATACATTTTGAATTCGGTTGTAATTGCTTAGAAAACAAAAAAGGTTTGCATACAAAGACTTGTTTTCATATCGGTCGTTTGTATGGCAGCTATATGATATAGGGATCCGATCCAGACCAAACTTTCACAAATCGTGTATGGGTCTGTCAAATGAATAAACGTTGGATTCGGTTACAATAGTTTAAAAAACAAAAAAGTTTTCCATACAAAGACTTGTTTTCATATTGGTCTTTTGTATATCAGCTATATGATATAGTGGTCCGATCCGGACCAAACTTTCACAAATCGTGTATGGCTTTGTCAAATAAATAAATGTTGAATTCGGTTGCAATAGCTTACAAAACAAAAAATGTTTCCATACAAAGACTTGTTTTCATATCGGTCGTTTGTATGGCAGCTATATGATATAGCGATCCGATCCGGACCAAACTTTCACAAATCGTGTATGGCAATGTCAAATAAATAAATGTTGAATTCGGTTGCAATAGCTTAGAAAACAAAAAATAATATAGCTTGGAAAATAAATAGCTTGGAAAACATAAAACGTTTCCATACAAAGACTTGTTTTCATATCGGTCGTTTGTATGGCAGCTATATGATATAGTGATCCGATCCGGACCAAACTTTCACAAATTATGTATGGCTATGTGAAATAAATAAATGTTGAATTCGGTTGCAAAAGCTTAGAAAACAAAAAACGTTTCCATACAAAGACTTGTTTTCATATCGGTCGTTTGTATGGCAGCTATATGAGATAGTGATTCGAACCGGACCAAACTTTCACAAATCGTGTATGGCTATGTCAAATAAATAAATGTTGAATTCGGTTGCAATAGCTTAGAAAACAAAAAAGGTTTCCATACAAAGACTTGTTTTCATATCGGTCGTTTGTATGGCAGCTATATGATATAGTGGTGCGATCCGGACCAACCTTTCACAAATCGTGTATGGCTATGTTGCATGAATAAATGTTAAATTCGGTTGCAATAGCTTGGAAAACAAAAAAGGTTCTAACAAAGACCTGTTTTCATATTGGTCGTTTGTATATCAGCTATATGATATAGTGGTCCGATCCAGACCAAACTTTCACAAATCGTGTATGGCAAGGTCAAAATAATAAATGTTGAAGTCAGTTGCAATAGCTTGGAAAACATAAAACGTTTCCATACAAAGACTTGTTTTCATATCGGTCGTTTGTATGGCAGCTATATGATATAGTGATCCCATCCGGACCAACCTTTCACAAATTGTGTATCGCAATGTCAAATGAATAAATGTTGAATTCGGTTGCAATAGTTCGGAAAACAAAAAAGGTTTCCATACAAAGACTTGTTTTCAAATTGGTCGTTTGTATGGCAGCTATATGATATAGTGATCCGAGCCGGACCAAACTTTCACAAATCGTGTACGGCTATGTCAAATAAATAAACGTTGAAGTCGGTTGCAATAGCTTAACAAACAAAAAAGGTTTCCATACAAAGACTTGTTTTCATATCGGTCGTTTGTATGGCAGCAATATGAGATAGTGATCCGATCCGGACCAAACTTTCACAAATCATGTATAGCTATGTCAAATGAATAAATGTTGAATTCGGTTGCAATAGCTTGGAAAAAAAAAAGGTTTCCATACAAAGACTTGTTTTCATATTGGTCGTTTGTATGGCAGCTATATGATATAACGATCCGATCCGGATAAACTTTTACAAATCGTGTATTGCTATGTTAAATGAATAAATGTTGAATTCGGTTGTAATAGTTTAAAAAACTAAAAAGGTTTCCATACAAAGACTTGTTTTCACATTGGTCGTTTGTATGGCAGCTATATGATATAGTGGTCCGATCCGGACCAACCTTTCACAAATCGTGTACGGCTATGTTGCATGAATAAATGTTGAATTCGGTTGCAATAGCTTGGAAAACATAAAACGTTTCCATACAAAGACTTGTTTACATATCGGTCTTTTGTATGGCAGCTGTATTATATAGTGATCCGATCCAGACCAAACTTTCACAAATCGTGTACGGCTTTGTTAAATAAATAAATGTTGTATTCGGTTGCAATAGCTTAGAAAACAAAAAAGGTTTCCATACAAAGACTTGTTTTCATATCGGTCGTTTGTATGGCAGCTATATGATATAGTGATCCGAACCGGACCAAACATTCACAAATCGTGTTTGGCTATGTTAAATAAATAAATGTTGAATTCGGTTTCAATAGCTTGGAAAACAAAAAACGTTTCCATACAAAGACTTGTTTTCATATCGGTCGTTTGTATGGCAGCTATATGAGATAGTGGTCCGATCCGGACCAAACTTTCACAAATCATGTATAGCTATATCAAATGAATAAATGTTAAATTCGGTTGCAATAGCTTAAAAAAAAGGTTTCCATACAAAGACTTGTTTTCATATCGGTCGTTTGTATGGCAGCTATATGAGATAGTGATCCGAACCGGACCAAACTTTCACCAATCGTGTATGGCTATGTTAAATAAATAAATGTTGAATTCGGTTGCAATAGTTTAAAAAACAAAAAACGTTTCCATACAAAGACTTGTTTTCATATCGGTCGTTTGTATGGCAGCTATATGAGATAGTGATCCGATCCGGACCAACCTTTTACAAATCGTGTATGGCTATGTCAAATAAATAAATGTTGAATTCGGTTGCAATAGCTTAGAAAACAAAAAAGGTTTCCATACAAAGACTTGTTTTCATATAGGTCGTTTGTATGGCAGCTGTATGATATAGTAATCCGTTTCGAAACAAACTTTCACAAATCGTGTATGGCTGCGTCAAATAAATAAGTGTTGAATTCGGTTGCAATAGCTTAGAAAACATAAAACGTTTCCATACAAAGACTTGTTTTCATATCGGTCGTTTGTATGGCAGCTATATGATATAGTGATCCGAACCGGACCAAACTTTCACAAATCGTGTATGGCTTTGTTAATTAAATAAATGTTGAATTCGGTTGCCATAGCTTAGAAAACAAAAACTGTTTCCATACAAAGACTTGTTTTCATATCGGTCGTTTGTATGGCAACTATATATACAGTTATCCGATCCAGACCAAACTTTCACAAATCGTGTATGGGTCTGTCAAATGAATAAACGTTGAATTCGGTTGCAATAGTTTAAAAAACAAAAAAAGGTTTCCATACAAAGACTTGTTTTCATATCGGTCGTTTGTATGGCAGCTATATGATATAGTGGTCTGATCCGGACCAAACTTTCACAAATCGTGTATAGCTATGTCAAATGAATAAATGTTGAATTCGGTTGCAATAGCTTAGAAAACAAAAAATGTTTCCATACAAAGACTTGTTTTCATATTGGTCGTTTGTATGGCAGCTATATGAAATAGTAATCCGTTCCAGACCAAACTTTTACAAATCGTGTATGGCTATGTCAAATAAATAAATGTTGAATTCGGTTGCAATAGCTTAGAAAACAAAAAGGTTTCCATACAAAGACTTGTTTTCATATCGGTCGTTTGTATGGCAGCTATATGATATAGTGATTCGAACCGGACCAAACTTTCACAAATCGTGTATGGCTATGTCAAATAAATAAATGTTGAATTCGGTTGCAATAACTTGGAAAACAAAAAACGTTTCTATACAAAGACTTGTTTACATATCGGTCGTTTGTATGGCAGCTATATGATATAGTGATCCGATCCAGACCAAACTTTCACAAATCGTGCACGGCTATGTCAAATGAAAAAATGTTGAATTCGGTTGCAATAGTTTAAAAAACAAAAAAGGTTTCCATACAAAGACTTGTTTTCATATCGGTCGTTTGTATGGCAGCTATATGATATAGTAATCCGATCCGGACCAAACTTTCACAAATTGTGTATGGTTATGTCAAATAAATAAATGTTGAATTCGGTTGCAACAGCTTAAAAAACTAAAAAGGTTTCCATACAAAGACTTGTTTTCATATAGGTCGTTTGTATGGCAGCTATATGAGATAGTGATCCGAACCGGACCAAACTTTCACAAATCGTGTATGGCTATGCCAAATGAATAAATGTTGCATTGGGTTGCAATAACTTAGAAAACAAAAAAGGTTTCCATACAAAGACTTGTTTTCATACCGGTCTTTTGTATGGCAGCTATATGATATAGTGATCCGATCCAGACAAAACTTTCACAAATCGTGTACGGCTATGTTATTCAAATAAATGTTGAATTCGGTTGCAATAGCTTAGAAAACAAAAAAGGTTTCCATACAAAGACTTGTTTTCATATCGGTCGTTTGTATGGCAGCTATATGATATAGTCATCCGAACCGGACCAAACATTCACAAATTGTGTATGGCTATGTTACATAAATAAATGTTGAATTCGGTTGCAATAGCTTGGAAAACAAAAAACGTTTCCATACAAAGACTTGTTTTCATATCGGTCGTTTGTATGGCAGCTATATGAGATAGTGATCCGATACGGACCAACCTTTTACAAATCGTGTATGGCTATGTCAAATAAATAAATGTTGAATTCGGTTGCAATAGCTTAGAAAACAAAAAAGGTTTCCATACGAAGACTTGTTTTCATATAGGTCGTTTGTATGGCAGCTGTATGATATAGTAATCCGTTTCGAAACAAACTTTCACAAATCGTGTATGGCTGCGTCAAATAAATAAGTGTTGAATTCGGTTGCAATAGCTTAGAAAACATAAAACGTTTCCATACAAAGACTTGTTTTCATATCGGTCGTTTGTATGGCAGCTATATGATATAGTAATCCGAACCGGACCAAACTTTCACAAATTGTGTATGGCTATGTTAAATGAATAAATGTTGAATTCGGTTGCAATAGCTTAAAAACTAAAAAGGTTTCCATACAAAGACTTGTTTTCATATAGGTCGTTTGTATGGCAGCTATATGAGATAGTGATCCGAACCGGACCAAACTTTCACAAATCGTGTATGGCTATGTCAAATGAATAAATGTTAAATTCGGTTGCAATAGCTTAAAAAAAAAAGGTTTCCATACAAAGACTTGTTTTCATATCGGTCGTTTGTATGGCAGCTATATGAGATAGTGATCCGAACCGGACCAAACTTTCACCAATCGTGTACGGCTTTGTTAAATAAATAAATGTTGTATTCGGTTGCAATAGCTTAGAAAACAAAAAAGGTTTCCATACAAAGACTTGTTTTCATATCGGTCGTTTGTATGGCAGCTATATGATATAGTGATCCGAACCGGACCAAACATTCACAAATCGTGTTTGGCTATGTTAAATAAATAAATGTTGAATTCGGTTGCAATAGCTTGGAAAACAAAAAACGTTTCCATACAAAGACTTGTTTTCATATCGGTCGTTTGTATGGCAGCTATATTATATAGTGATCCGATCCAGACCAAACTTTCACAAATCGTGTACGGCTTTGTTAAATAAATAAATGTTGTATTCGGTTGCAATAGCTTAGAAAACAAAAAAGGTTTCCATACAAAGACTTGTTTTCATATCGGTCGTTTGTATGGCAGCTATATGATATAGTGATTCGAACCGGACCAAACATTCACAAATCGTGTTTGGCTATGTTAAATAAATAAATGTTGAATTCGGTTGCAATAGCTTGGAAAACAAAAAACGTTTCCATACAAAGACTTGTTTTCATATCGGTCGTTTGTATGGCAGCTATATGAGATAGTGGTCCGATCCGGACCAAACTTTCACAAATCATGTATAGCTATGTCAAATGAATAAATGTTAAATTCGGTTGCAATAGCTTAAAAAAAAAAGGTTTCCATACAAAGACTTGTTTTCATATCGGTCGTTTGTATGGCAGCTATATGAGATAGTGATCCGAACCGGACCAAACTTTCACCAATCGTGTATGGCTATGTTAAATAAATAAATGTTGAATTCGGTTGCAATAGTTTAAAAAACAAAAAACGTTTCCATACAAAGACTTGTTTTCATATCGGTCGTTTGTATGGCAGCTATATGAGATAGTGATCCGATCCGGACCAACCTTTTACAAATCGTGTATGGCTATGTCAAATAAATAAATGTTGAATTCGGTTGCAATAGCTTAGAAAACAAAAAGGTTTCCATACAAAGACTTGTTTTCATATAGGTCGTTTGTATGGCAGCTGTATGATATAGTAATCCGTTTCGAAACAAACTTTCACAAATCGTGTATGGCTGCGTCAAATAAATAAGTGTTGAATTCGGTTGCAATAGCTTAGAAAACATAAAACGTTTCCATACAAAGACTTGTTTTCATATCGGTCGTTTGTATGGCAGCTATATGATATAGTGATCCGAACCGGACCAAACTTTCACAAATCGTGTATGGCTTTGTTAAATAAATAAATGTTGAATTCGGTTGCAATAGCTTAGAAAACAAAAACTGTTTCCATACAAAGACTTGTTTTCATATCGGTCGTTTGTATGGCAACTATATATATAGTTATCCGATCCAGACCAAACTTTCACAAATCGTGTATGGGTCTGTCAAATGAATAAACGTTGAATTCGGTTGCAATAGTTTAAAAAACAAAAAAGGTTTCCATACAAAGACTTGTTTTCATATCGGTCGTTTGTATGGCAGCTATATGATATAGTGGTCTGATCCGGACCAAACTTTCACAAATCGTGTATAGCTATGTCAAATGAATAAATGTTGAATTCGGTTGCAATAGCTTAGAAAACAAAAAATGTTTCCATACAAAGACTTGTTTTCATATTGGTCGTTTGTATGGCAGCTATATGAAATAGTAATCCGTTCCAGACCAAACTTTTACAAATCGTGTATGGCTATGTCAAATAAATAAATGTTGAATTCGGTTGCAATAGCTTAGAAAACAAAAAAGGTTTCCATACAAAGACTTGTTTTCATATCGGTCGTTTGTATGGCAGCTATATGATATAGTGATTCGAACCGGACCAAACTTTCACAAATCGTGTATGGCTATGTCAAATAAATAAATGTTGAATTCGGTTGCAATAACTTGGAAAACAAAAAACGTTTCTATACAAAGACTTGTTTACATATCGGTCGTTTGTATGGCAGCTATATGATATAGTGATCCGATCCAGACCAAACTTTCACAAATCGTGCACGGCTATGTCAAATGAAAAAAATGTTGAATTCGGTTGCAATAGTTTAAAAAACAAAAAGGTTTCCATACAAAGACTTGTTTTCATATCGGTCGTTTGTATGGCAGCTATATGATATAGTAATCCGATCCGGACCAAACTTTCACAAATGGTGTATGGCTATGTCAAATAAATAAATGTTGAATTCGGTTGCAATAGCTTAAAAAACTAAAAAGGTTTCCATACAAAGACTTGTTTTCATATAGGTCGTTTGTATGGCAGCTATATGAGATAGTGATCCGAACCGGACCAAACTTTCACAAATCGTGTATGGCTATGCCAAATGAATAAATGTTGCATTGGGTTGCAATAACTTAGAAAACAAAAAAGGTTTCCATACAAAGACTTGTTTTCATACCGGTCTTTTGTATGGCAGCTATATGATATAGTGATCCGATCCAGACAAAACTTTCACAAATCGTGTACGGCTATGTTATTCAAATAAATGTTGAATTCGGTTGCAATAGCTTAGAAAACAAAAAAGGTTTCCATACAAAGACTTGTTTTCATATCGGTCGTTTGTATGGCAGCTATATGATATAGTGATCCGAACCGGACCAAACATTCACAAATTGTGTATGGCTATGTTACAAAAATAAATGTTGAATTCGGTTGCAATAGCTTGGAAAACAAAAAACGTTTCCATACAAAGACTTGTTTTCATATCGGTCGTTTGTATGGCAGCTATATGAGATAGTGATCCGATCCGGACCAACCTTTTACAAATCGTGTATGGCTATGTCAAATAAATAAATGTTGAATTCGGTTGCAATAGCTTAGAAAACAAAAAGGTTTCCATACGAAGACTTGTTTTCATATAGGTCGTTTGTATGGCAGCTGTATGATATAGTAATCCGTTTCGAAACAAACTTTCACAAATCGTGTATGGCTGCGTCAAATAAATAAGTGTTGAATTCGGTTGCAATAGCTTAGAAAACATAAAACGTTTCCATACAAAGACTTGTTTTCATATCGGTCGTTTGTATGGCAGCTATATGATATAGTAATCCGAACCGGACCAAACTTTCACAAATTGTGTATGGCTATGTTAAATGAATAAATGTTGAATTCGGTTGCAATAGCTTAAAAAACTAAAAAGGTTTCCATACAAAGACTTGTTTTCATATAGGTCGTTTGTATGGCAGCTATATGAGATAGTGATCCGAACCGGACCAAACTTTCACAAATCGTGTATGGCTATGTCAAATGAATAAATGTTGCATTGGGTTGCAATAACTTAGAAAACAAAAAAGGTTTCCATACAAAGACTTGTTTTCATACCGGTCTTTTGTATGGCAGCTATATGATATAGTGATCCGATCCAGACAAAACTTTCACAAATCGTGTACGGCTATGTTAATCAAATAAATGCTGAATTCGGTTGCAATAGCTTAGAAAACAAAAAAGGTTTCCATACAAAGACTTGTTTTCATATCGGTCGTTTGTATGGCAGCTATATGATATAGTGATCCGAACCGGACCAAACATTCACAAATTGTGTATGGCTATGTTAAATAAATAAATGTTGAATTCGGTTGCAATAGCTTGGAAAACAAAAAACGTTTCCATACAAAGACTTGTTTTCATATCGGTCGTTTTTATAGCAGCTATATGAGATAGTGGTCCGATCCGGACCAAACTTTCACAAATCATGTATAGCTATGTCAAATGAATTAATGTTAAATTCGGTTGCAATAGCCTAAAAAAAAAAGGTTTCCATACAAAGACTTGTTTTCATATCGGTCGTTTGTATGGCAGCTATATGAGATAGTGATCCGAACCGGACCAAACTTTCACCAATCGTGTATGGCAATGTTAAATAAATAAATGTTGAATTCGGTTGCAATAGTTTAAAAAACAAAAAACGTTTCCATACAAAGACTTGTTTTCATATCGGTCGTTTGTATGGCAGCTATATGAGATAGTGATCCGATCCGGACCAACCTTTTACAAATCGTGTATGGCTATGTCAAATAAATAAATGTTGAATTCGGTTGCAATAGCTTAGAAAACAAAAAAGGTTTCCATACAAAGACTTGTTTTCATATAGGTCGTTTGTATGGCAGCTGTATGATATAGTAATCCGTTTCGAAACAAACTTTCACAAATCGTGTATGGCTGCGTCAAATAAATAAGTGTTGAATTCGGTTGCAATAGCTTAGAAAACATAAAACGTTTCCATACAAAGACTTGTTTTCATTTCGGTCGTTTGTATGGCAGCTATATGATATAGTAATCCGAACCGGACCAAACTTTCACAAATCGTGTATGGCTTTGTTAAATAAATAAATGTTGAATTCGGTTGCAATAGCTTAGAAAACAAAAAAGGTTTTCATACAAAGACTTGTTTTCATATCGGTCGTTTGTATGGCAGCTATATGATATAGTGATTCGAACCGGACCAAACTTTCACAAATCGTGTATGGCTATGTCAAATAAATAAATGTTGAATTCGGTTGCAATAACTTGGAAAACAAAAAACGTTTCCATACAAAGACTTGTTTACATATCGGTCGTTTGTATGGCAGCTATATGATATAGTGATCCGATCCATACCAAACTTTCACAAATCGTGCACGGCTATGTCAAATGAATAAATGTTGAATTCGGTTGCAATAGTTAAAAAAACAAAAAAGGTTTCCATACAAAGACTTGTTTTCATATCGGTCGTTTGTATGGCAGCTATATGATATAGTAATCCGATCCAGACCAAACTTTCACAAATTGTGTATGGCTATGTTAAATGAATAAATGTTGAATTCGGTTGCAATAGCTTAAAAAACTAAAAAGGTTTCCATACAAAGACTTGTTTTCATATAGGTCGTTTGTATGGCAGCTATATGAGATAGTGATCCGAACCGGACCAAACTTTCACAAATCGTGTATGGGTATGTCAAATGAATAAATGTTGCATTGGGTTGCAATAACTTAGAAAACAAAAAGGTTTCCATACAAAGACTTGTTTTCATACCGGTCTTTTGTATGGCAGCTATATGATATAGTGATCCGATCCAGACAAAACTTTCACAAATCGTGTACGGCTATGTTAATCAAATAAATGTTGAAGTCGGTTGCAATAGCTTAGAAAACAAAAAAGGTTTCCATACAAAGACTTGTTTTCATATCGGTCGTTTGTATGGCAGCTATATGATATAGTGATCCGAACCGGACAAAACATTCACAAATTGTGTATGGCTATGTCAAATAAATAAATGTTGAATTCGGTTGCAATAGCTTGGAAAACAAAAAACGTTTCCATACAAAGACTTGTTTTCATATCGGTCGTTTGTATGGCAGCTATATGAGATAGTGGTCCGATCCGGACCAAACATTAACAAAAAATGTATATCTATGTCAAATGAATAAATGTTAGATTCGGTTGCAATAGCCTAAAAAAAAAAGGTTTCCATACAAAGACTTGTTTTCATATCGGTCGTTTGTATGGCAGCTATATGAGATAGTGATCCGAACCGGACCAAACTTTCACAAATCGTGTATGGCAATGTTAAATAAATAAATGTTGAATTCGGTTGCAATAGCTTAGAAAACAAAAAACGTTTCCATACAAAGACTTGTTTACATATCGGTCGTTTGTATGGCAGCTATATGATATAGTGATCCGATCCAGACCAAACTTTCACAAATCGTGCACGGCTATGTCAAATGAATAAATGTTGAATTCGGTTGCAATAGTTTAAAAAACAAAAAAGGTTTCCATACAAAGACTTGTTTACATATCGGTCGTTTGTATGGCAGCTATATGATATAGTGATCCGATCCAGACCAAACTTTCACAAATCGTGCACGGCTATGTCAAATGAATAAATGTTGAATTCGGTTGCAATAGTTTAAAAAACAAAAAAGGTTTCCATACAAAGACTTGTTTTCATATCGGTCGTTTGTATGGCAGCTATATGATATAGTAATCCGATCCGGACCAAACTTTCACAAATTGTGTATGGCTACGTCAAATGAATAAATTTTGAATTCGGTTGCAATAGCTTAAAAAACTAAAAAGGTTTCCATACAAAGACTTGTTTTCATATAGGTCGTTTGTATGGCAGCTATATGAGATAGTGATCCGAACCGGACCAAACTTTCACAAATCGTGTATGGGTATGTCAAATGAATAAATGCTGCATTGGGTTGCAATAACTTAGAAAACAAAAAAGGTTTCCATACAAAGACTTGTTTTCATACCGGTCTTTTGTATGGCAGCTATATGATATAGTGATCCGATCCAGACAAAACTTTCACAAATCGTGTACGGCTATGTTAATCAAATAAATGTTGAATTCGGTTGCAATAGCTTAGAAAACAAAAAAGGTTTCCATACAAAGACTTGTTTTCATATCGGTCGTTTGTATGGCAGCTATATGATATAGTGATCCGATCCGGACCAAACATTCACAAATTGTGTATGGCTATGTCAAATAAATAAATGTTTAATTCGGTTCCAATAGCTTGGAAAACAAAAAACGTTTCCATACAAAGACTTGTTTTCATATCGGTCGTTTGTATGGCAGCTATATGAGATAGTGGTCCGATCCGGACCAAACTTTCACAAATCATGTATAGCTATGTCAAATGAATAAATGTTAGATTCGGTTGCAATAGCCTAAAAAAAAAAGGTTTCCATACAAAGACTTGTTTTCATATCGGTCGTTTGTATGGCAGCTATATGAGATAGTGATCCGATCCGGACCAACCTTTTACAAATCGTGTATGGCTATGTCAAATAAATAAATGTTGAATTCGGTTGCAATAGCTTAGAAAACAAAAAGGTTTCCATACAAAGACTTGTTTTCATATAGGTCGTTTGTATGGCAGCTGTATGATATAGTAATCCGTTTCGAAACAAACTTTCACAAATCGTGTATGGCTGCGTCAAATAAATAAGTGTTGAATTCGGTTGCAATAGCTTAGAAAACATAAAACGTTTCCATACAAAGACTTGTTTTCATTTCGGTCGTTTGTATGGCAGCTATATGATATAGTAATCCGAACCGGACCAAACTTTCACAAATCGTGTATGGCTTTGTTAAATAAATAAATGTTGAATTCGGTTGCAATAGCTTAGAAAACAAAAAAGGTTTCCATACAAAGACTTGTTTTCATATCGGTCGTTTGTATGGCAGCTATATGATATAGTGATCCGAACCGGACCAAACATTCACAAATTGTGTATGGCTATGTCAAATAAATAAATGTTGAATTCGGTTGCAATAGCTTGGAAAACAAAAAACGTTTCCATACAAAGACTTGTTTTCATATCGGTCGTTTGTATGGCAGCTATATGAGATAGTGGTCCGATCCGGACCAAACTTTCACAAATCATGTATAGCTATGTCAAATGAATAAATGTTAGATTCGGTTGCAATAGCCTAAAAAAAAAGGTTTCCATACAAAGACTTGTTTTCATATCGGTCGTTTGTAAGGCAGCTATATGAGATAGTGATCCGAACCGGACCAAACTTTCACCAATCGTGTATGGCAATGTTAAATAAATAAATGTTGAATTCGGTTGCAATAGCTTAGAAAACAAAAAGGTTTCCATACAAAGACTTGTTTTCATATCGGTCGTTTGTATGGCAGCTATATGATATAGTGATCCGATCCAGACAAAACTTTCACAAATCGTGTACGGCTATGTTAATCAAATAAATGTTGAATTCGGTTGCAATAGCTTAGAAAACAAAAAAGGTTTCCATACAAAGACTTGTTTTCATACCGGTCTTTTGTATGGCAGCTATATGATATAGTGATCCGATCCAGACAAAACTTTCACAAATCGTGTACGGCTATGTTAATCAAATAAATGTTGAATTCGGTTGCAATAGCTTAGAAAACAAAAAAGGTTTCCATACAAAGACTTGTTTTCATATCGGTCGTTTGTATGGCAGCTATATGATATAGTGATCCGAACCGGACCAAACATTCACAAATTGTGTATGGCTATGTCAAATAAATAAATGTTGAATTCGGTTGCAATAGCTTGGAAAACAAAAAACGTTTCCATACAAAGACTTGTTTTCATATCGGTCGTTTGTATGGCAGCTATATGAGATAGTGGTCCGATCCGGACCAAACTTTCACAAATCATGTATAGCTATGTCAAATGAATAAATGTTAGATTCGGTTGCAATAGCCTAAAAAAAAAAGGTTTCCATACAAAGACTTGTTTTCATATCGGTCGTTTGTATGGCAGCTATATGAGATAGTGATCCGATCCGGACCAACCTTTTACAAATCGTGTATGGCTATGTCAAATAAATAAATGTTGAATTCGGTTGCAATAGCTTAGAAAACAAAAAGGTTTCCATACAAAGACTTGTTTTCATATAGGTCGTTTGTATGGCAGCTGTATGATATAGTAATCCGTTTCGAAACAAACTTTCACAAATCGTGTATGGCTGCGTCAAATAAATAAGTGTTGAATTCGGTTGCAATAGCTTAGAAAACATAAAACGTTTCCATACAAAGACTTGTTTTCATTTCGGTCGTTTGTATGGCAGCTATATGATATAGTAATCCGAACCGGACCAAACTTTCACAAATCGTGTATGGCTTTGTTAAATAAATAAATGTTGAAGTCAGTTGCAATAGCTTAGAAAACAAAAAAGGTTTCCATACAAAGACTTGTTTTCATATCAGTCGTTTGTATGGCAGCTATATGATATAGTGATTCGAACCGGACCAAACTTTCACAAATCGTGTATGGCTATGTCAAATAAATTAATGTTCAATTCGGTTGCAATAACTTGGAAAACAAAAAACGTTTCCATACAAAGACTTGTTTACATATCGGTCGTTTGTATGGCAGCTATATGATATAGTGATCCGATCCAAACCAAACTTGCACAAATCGTGCACGGCTATGTCAAATGAATAAATGTTGAATTCGGTTGCAATAGTTTAAAAAACAAAAAAGGTTTCCATACAAAGACTTGTTTTCATATCGGTCGTTTGTATGGCAGCTATATGATATAGTAATCCGATCCGGACCAAACTTTCACAAATTGTGTATGGCTACGTCAAATGAAGAAATGTTGAATTCGGTTGCAATAGCTTAAAAAACTAAAAAGGTTTCCATACAAAGACTTGTTTTCATATAGGTCGTTTGTATGGCAGCTATATGAGATAGTGATCCGAACCGGACCAAACTTTCACAAATCGTGTATGGGTATGTCAAATGAATAAATGTTGCATTGGGTTGCAATAACTTAGAAAACAAAAAAGGTTTCCATACAAAGACTTGTTTTCATACCGGTCTTTTGTATGGCAGCTATATGATATAGTGATCCGATCCAGACAAAACTTTCACAAATCGTGTACGGCTATGTTAATCAAATAAATGTTGAATTCGGTTGCAATAGCTTAGAAAACAAAAAAGGTTTCCATACAAAGACTTGTTTTCATATCGGTCGTTTGTATGGCAGCTATATGATATAGTGATCCGAACCGGACCAAACATTCACAAATTGTGTATGGCTATGTCAAATAAATAAATGTTGAATTCGGTTGCAATAGCTTGGAAAACAAAAAACGTTTCCATACAAAGACTTGTTTTCATATCGGTCGTTTGTATGGCAGCTATATGAGATAGTGGTCCGATCCGGACCAAACTTTCACAAATCATGTATAGCTATGTCAAATGAATAAATGTTAGATTCGGTTGCAATAGCCTAAAAAAAAAAGGTTTCCATACAAAGACTTGTTTTCATATCGGTCGTTTGTATGGCAGCTATATGATATAGTGATCCGAACCGGACCAAACTTTCACCAATCGTGTATGGCAATTTTAAATAAATAAATGTTGAATTCGGTTGCAATAGTTTAAAAAACAAAAAACGTTTCCATACAAAGACTTGTTTTCATATCGGTCGTTTGTATGGCAGCTATATGATATAGTAATCCGATCCGAACCAAACTTTCACAAATTGTGTATGGCTATGTCAAATAAATAAGTGTTGAATTCGGTTGCAATAGCTTAGAAAACATAAAACGTTTCCATACAAAGACTTGTTTTCATTTCGGTCGTTTGTATGGCAGCTATATGATATAGTAATCCGAACCGGACCAAACTTTCACAAATCGTGTATGGCTTTGTTAAATAAATAAATGTTGAATTCGGTTGCAATAGCTTAGAAAACAAAAAGGTTTCCATACAAAGACTTGTTTTCATATCGGTCGTTTGTATGGCAGCTATATGATATAGTGATCCGAACCGGACCAAACTTTCACAAATCGTGTATGGCTATGTCAAATAAATAAATGTTGAATTCGGTTGCAATAGCTTGGAAAACAAAAACGTTTCCATACAAAGACTTGTTTTCATATCGGTCGTTTGTATGGCAGCTATATGAGATAGTGGTCCGATCCGGACCAAACTTTCACAAATCATGTATAGCTATGTCAAATGAATAAATGTTAGATTCGGTTGCAATAGCCTAAAAAAAAAGGTTTCCATACAAAGACTTGTTTTCATATCGGTCGTTTGTATGGCAGCTATATGAGATAGTGATCCGAACCGGACCAAACTTTCACCAATCGTGTATGGCAATGTTAAATAAATAAATGTTGAATTCGGTTGCAATAGCTTAGAAAACAAAAAAGGTTTCCATACAAAGACTTGTTTTCATATCGGTCGTTTGTATGGCAGCTATATGAGATAGTGATCCGATCCGGACCAACCTTTTACAAATCGTGTATGGCTATGTCAAATAAATAAATGTTGAATTCGGTTGCAATAGCTTAGAAAACAAAAAAGGTTTCCATACAAAGACTTGTTTTCATATAGGTCGTTTGTATGGCAGCTGTATGATATAGTAATCCGTTTCGAAACAAACTTTCACAAATCGTGTATGGCTGCGTCAAATAAATAAGTGTTGAATTCGGTTGCAATAGCTTAGAAAACATAAAACGTTTCCATACAAAGACTTGTTTTCATTTCGGTCGTTTGTATGGCAGCTATATGATATAGTAATCCGAACCGGACCAAACTTTTACAAATCGTGTATGGCTTTGTTAAATAAATAAATGTTGAATTCGGTTGCAATAGCTTAGAAAACAAAAAAGGTTTCCATACAAAGACTTGTTTTCATATCGGTCGTTTGTATGGCAGCTATATGATATAGTGATTCGAACCGGACCAAACTTTCACAAATCGTGTATGGCTATGTCAAATAAATTAATGTTGAATTCGGTTGCAATAACTTGGAAAACAAAAAACGTTTCCATACAAAGACTTGTTTACATATCGGTCGTTTGTATGGCAGCTATATGATATAGTGATCCGATCCAGACCAAACTTTCACAAATCGTGCACGTCTATGTCAAATGAATAAATGTTGAATTCGGTTGCAATAGTTTAAAAAACAAAAAAGGTTTCCATACAAAGACTTGTTTTCATATCGGTCGTTTGTATGGCAGCTATATGATATAGTCATCCGATCCGGACCAAACTTTCACAAATTGTGTATGGCTACGTCAAATGAATAAATGTTGAATTCGGTTGCAATAGCTTAAAAAACTAAAAAGGTTTCCATACAAAGACTTGTTTTCATATAGGTCGTTTGTATGGCAGCTATATGAGATAGTGATCCGAACCGGACCAAACTTTCACAAATCGTGTATGGGTATGTCAAATGAATAAATGTTGCATTGGGTTGCAATAACTTAGAAAACAAAAAGGTTTCCATACAAAGACTTGTTTTCATACCGGTCTTTTGTATGGCAGCTATATGATATAGTGATCCGATCCAGACAAAACTTTCACAAATCGTGTACGGCTATGTTAGTCAAATAAATGTTGAATTCGGTTGCAATAGCTTAGAAAACAAAAAAGGTTTCCATACAAAGACTTGTTTTCATATCGGTCGTTTGTATGGCAGCTATATGATATAGTGATCCGAACCGGACCAAACATTCACAAATTGTGTATGGCTATGTCAAATAAATAAATGTTGAATTCGGTTGCAATAGCTTGGAAAACAAAAAACGTTTCCATACAAAGACTTGTTTTCATATCGGTCGTTTGTATGGCAGCTATATGAGATAGTGGTCCGATCCGGACCAAACTTTCACAAATCATGTATAGCTATGTCAAATGAATAAATGTTAGATTCGGTTGCAATAGCCTAAAAAAAAAGGTTTCCATACAAAGACTTGTTTTCATATCGGTCGTTTGTATGGCAGCTATATGAGATAGTGATCCGATCCGGACCAACCTTTTACAAATCGTGTATGGCTATGTCAAATAAATAAATGTTGAATTCGGTTGCAATAGCTTAGAAAACAAAAAAGGTTTCCATACAAAGACTTGTTTTCATATAGGTCGTTTGTATGGCAGCTGTATGATATAGTAATCCGTTTCGAAACAAACTTTCACAAATCGTGTATGGCTGCGTCAAATAAATAAGTGTTGAATTCGGTTGCAATAGCTTAGAAAACATAAAACGTTTCCATACAAAGACTTGTTTTCATTTCGGTCGTTTGTATGGCAGCTATATGATATAGTAATCCGAACCGGACCAAACTTTCACAAATCGTGTATGGCTTTGTTAAATAAATAAATGTTGAATTCGGTTGCAATAGCTTAGAAAACAAAAAGGTTTCCATACAAAGACTTGTTTTCATATCGGTCGTTTGTATGGCAGCTATATGATATAGTGATTCGAACCGGACCAAACTTTCACAAATCGTGTATGGCTATGTCAAATAAATTAATGTTGAATTCGGTTGCAATAACTTGGAAAACAAAAAACGTTTCCATACAAAGACTTGTTTACATATCGGTCGTTTGTATGGCAGCTATATGATATAGTGATCCGATCCAGACCAAACTTGCACAAATCGTGCACGGCTATGTCAAATGAATAAATGTTGAATTCGGTTGCAATAGCTTAGAAAACAAAAAAGGTTTCCATACAAAGACTTGTTTTCATATCGGTCGTTTGTATGGCAGCTATATGATATAGTAATCCGATCCGGACCAAACTTTCACAAATTGTGTATGGCTACGTCAAATGAAGAAATGTTGAATTCGGTTGCAATAGCTTAAAAAACTAAAAGGTTTCCATACAAAGACTTGTTTTCATATAGGTCGTTTGTATGGCAGCTATATGAGATAGTGATCCGAACCGGACCAAACTTTCACAAATCGTGTATGGGTATGTCAAATGAATAAATGTTGCATTGGGTTGCAATAACTTAGAAAACAAAAAAGGTTTCCATACAAAGACTTGTTTTCATACCGGTCTTTTGTATGGCAGCTATATGATATAGTGATCCGATCCAGACAAAACTTTCACAAATCGTGTACGGCTATGTTAATCAAATAAATGTTGAATTCGGTTGCAATAGCTTAGAAAACAAAAAGGTTTCCATACAAAGACTTGTTTTCATATCGGTCGTTTGTATGGCAGCTATATGATATAGTGATCCGAACCGGACCAAACATTCACAAATTGTGTATGGCTATGTCAAATAAATAAATGTTGAATTCGGTTGCAATAGCTTGGAAAACAAAAAACGTTTCCATACAAAGACTTGTTTTCATATCGGTCGTTTGTATGGCAGCTATATGAGATAGTGGTCCGATCCGGACCAAACTTTCACAAATCATGTATAGCTATGTCAAATGAATAAATGTTAGATTCGGTTGCAATAGCCTAAAAAAAAAGGTTTCCATACAAAGACTTGTTTTCATATCGGTCGTTTGTATGGCAGCTATATGATATAGTGATCCGAACCGGACCAAACTTTCACCAATCGTGTATGGCAATGTTAAATAAATAAATGTTGAATTCGGTTGCAATAGTTTAAAAAACAAAAAACGTTTCCATACAAAGACTTGTTTTCATATCGGTCGTTTGTATGGCAGCTATATGATATAGTAATCCGATCCGGACCAAACTTTCACAAATTGTGTATGGCTATGTCAAATGAATAAATGTTGAATTCGGTTGCAATAGCTTAAAAAACTAAAAAGGTTTCCATACAAAGACTTGTTTTCATATAGGTCGTTTGTATGGCAGCTATATGAGATAGTGATCCGAACCGGACCAAACTTTCACAAATCGTGTATGGGTATGTCAAATGAATAAATGTTGCATTGGGTTGCAATAACTTAGAAAACAAAAAAGGTTTCCATACAAAGACTTGTTTTCATACCGGTCTTTTGTATGGCAGCTATATGATATAGTGATCCGATCCAGACAAAACTTTCACAAATCGTGTACGGCTATGTTAGTCAAATAAATGTTGAATTCGGTTGCAATAGCTTAGAAAACAAAAAAGGTTTCCATACAAAGACTTGTTTTCATATCGGTCGTTTGTATGGCAGCTATATGATATAGTGATCCGAACCGGACCAAACATTCACAAATTGTGTATGGCTATGTCAAATAAATAAATGTTGAATTCGGTTGCAATAGCTTGGAAAACAAAAAACGTTTCCATACAAAGACTTGTTTTCATATCGATCGTTTGTATGGCAGCTATATGAGATAGTGGTCCGATCCGGACCAAACTTTCACAAATCATGTATAGCTATGTCAAATGAATAAATGTTAGATTCGGTTGCAATAGCCTAAAAAAAAAAGGTTTCCATACAAAGACTTGTTTTCATATCGGTCGTTTGTATGGCAGCTATATGAGATAGTGATCCGATCCAGACAAAACTTTCACAAATCGTGTACGGCTATGTTAATCAAATAAATGTTGAATTCGGTTGCAATAGCTTGGAAAACAAAAAACGTTTCCATACAAAGACTTGTTTTCATATCGGTCGTTTGTATGGCAGCTATATGAGATAGTGATCCGAACCGGACCAAACTTTCACCAATCGTGTATGGCAATGTTAAATAAATAAATGTTGAATTCGGTTGCAATAGTTTAAAAAACAAAAAACGTTTCCATACAAAGACTTGTTTTCATATCGGTCGTTTGTATGGCAGCTATATGAGATAGTGATCCGATCCGGACCAACCTTTTACAAATCGTGTATGGCTATGTCAAATAAATAAATGTTGAATTCGGTTGCAATAGCTTAGAAAACAAAAAAGGTTTCCATACAAAGACTTGTTTTCATATAGGTCGTTTGTATGGCAGCTGTATGATATAGTAATCCGTTTCGAAACAAACTTTCACAAATCGTGTATGGCTGCGTCAAATAAATAAGTGTTGAATTCGGTTGCAATAGCTTAGAAAACATAAAACGTTTCCATACAAAGACTTGTTTTCATATCGGTCGTTTGTATGGCAGCTATATGATATAGTAATCCGAACCGGACCAAACTTTCACAAATCGTGTATGGCTATGTTAAATAAATAAATGTTGAATTCGGTTGCAATAACTTAGAAAACAAAAAAGGTTTCCATACAAAGACTTGTTTTCATATCGGTCGTTTGTATGGCAGCTATATGAGATAGTGATCCGATCCGTCCAACCTTTCACAAATCGTGTATATCTATGTCAAATAAATAAATGTTGAATTCGGTTGCAATAGCTTGGAAAACAAAAAACGTTTCCATACAAAGACTTGTTTTCATATCGGTCGTTTGTATGGCAACTATATATATAGTGATCCGATCCAGACCAAACTTTCACAAATCGTGTATGGGTCTGTCAAATGAATAAACGTTGAATTCGGTTGCAAAAGTTTAAAAAACAAAAAAGGTTTCCATACAAAGACTTGTTTTCATATCGGTCGTTTGTATGGCAGCTATATGATATAGTGGTCCGATCCGGACCAAACTTTCACAAATCGTGTATGGCTATGTCAAATGAATAAATGTTGAATTCGGTTGCAATAGCTTAGAAAACAAAAAATGTTTCCATACAAAGACTTGTTTTCATATTGGTCGTTTGTATGGCAGCTATATGATATAGTGATCCGATCCGGACAAAACTTTCACAAATTGTGTATCGCTATGTCATATCGGTCGTTTGTATGGCAGCTATATGATATAGTGATGCGATCCGGACCAAACTTTTACAAATTGTGTATGGCTATGTTAAATGAATAAATGTTGAATTCGGTTGCAATAGCTTAAAAAACAAAAAGGTTTCCATACAAAGACTTGTTTTCATATTGGTCGTTTGTATAGCAGCTATATGAGATAGTGATCCGATCCGAACCAAACTTTCACAAATTATGTGTGGCTATGTCAAATAAATAAATATTGAATTCGGTTGCAATAGCTTAGAAAAAAAAAAGGTTTCCATACAAAGACTTGTTTTCATACCGGTCGTTTGTATGGCAGCTATATGATATAGTGATTCGATCCAGACCAACCTTCCACAAATCGTGTATGGCCATGTTTTATGAATAAATGTTGAATTCAGTTGCAATAGCTTAAAAAACAAAAAAGGTTTCCATACAAAGACTTGTTTTCATATCTGTCGTTTGTATGGCAGCTATATGATATAGTGATCCGAACCGGACCAAACTTTCACAAATTGTGTATGGCTATGTCAAATAAATAAATGTTGAATTCGGTTGCAATAACTTGGAAAACAAAAAACGTTTCCATACAAAGACTTGTTTACATATCGGTCGTTTGTATGGCAGCTATATGATATAGTGATTCGAACCGGACCAAACTTTCACACATCGTGTATGGCTATGTCAAATGTATAAATGTTGAGTTCGGTTGCAATAGCTTAGAAAACAAAAAGGTTTCCATACAAAGACTTGTTTTCACATTGGTCGTTTGTATAACAGCTATATGAGATAGTAGTCCGATCCGGACCAACCTTTCACAAATCGTGTATCGCTATGTCAAATGAATAAGTGTTGAATTCGGTTGCAATAGCTTAGAAAACATAAAACGTTTCCATACCAATCTTTCACAAATTGTGTATGGCTATGTCAAATGAATAAATGTTGAATTCGGTTGCAATAGCTTAGAAAACAAAAAAGGTTCTAACAAAGACCTGTTTTCATATTGGTCGTTTGTATATCAGCTATATGATATAGTGATCCGATCCGGACCAAACTTTCACAAATCGTGTATGGCTATGTCAAATGAATATGTGTTGAAGTAAGTTGCAATAGCTTGGAAAACATAAAACGTTTCCATACCAATCTTTCACAAATCGTGCATGGCTATGTCAAATGAATAAATGTTGAATTCGGTTGCAATAGCTTAGAAAACAAAAAAGGTTTCCATACAAAGACTTGTTTTCATATCGGTCGTTTGTATGGTAGCTATATGATATAGTGATCCGATCCGGACCAACCTTTCACAAATCGTGTATGGCTATGTCAAATGAACAAATGTTGAATTCGGTTGCAATAGCATAAAAAACAAAAAAGGTTTCCATACAAAGACTTGTATTCATATAGGTCGTTTGTATGGCAGCTATATGATATAGTAATCCGTTCCGAAACAATCTTTCACAAATCGTGCATGGCTATGTCAAATGAATAAATGTTGAATTCGGTTGCAATAGCTTAGAAAACAAAAAAGGTTTCCATACAAAGACTTGTTTTCATATCGGTCGTTTGTATGGTAGCTATATGATATAGTGATTCGAACCGGACCAAACTTTCACATGTCGTGTATGGCTATGTCAAATGAATAAATGTTGAATTCGGTTGCAATAGCTTAAAAAACAAAAAATGTTTCCATACAAAGACTTGTTTTCATATTGGTCGTTTGTATGGCAGCTATATGAGACAGTGATCCGAACCGAAACAAACTTTCACAAATCGTGTATCGCTATGTCAAATAAATAAATGTTGAAAACATAAAACGTTTCCATACAAAGACTTGTTTACATATCGGTCGTTTGTATGGCAGCTATATGATATAGTGATCCGATCCCGACCAATCTTTCACAAATTGTGTATGGCTATGTCAAATAAATAATTGTTGAATTCAATTGCAATAGCTTAGAAAACAAAAAAGGTTTCCATACAAAGACTTGTTTTCATATCGGTCGTTTGTATGGCAGCTATATGATTTAGTGATCCGATCCGGACCAAACTTTCACAAATCGTGCACGGCTATGTCAAATGAATAAATATTGAATTCGGTTGCAATAGCTTAGAAAACAAAAAAGGTTTCCATACAAAGACTTGTTTTCATATCTGTCGTTTGTATGGCAGCTATATGATATAGTGATCCGAACCGGACCAAACTTTCACAAATTGTGTATGGCTATGTCAAATAAATAAATATTGAATTCGGTTGCAATAACTTGGAAAACAAAAAACGTTTCCATACAAAGACTTGTTTACATATCGGTCGTTTGTATGGCAGCTATATGATATAGTGATTCGAACCGAACCAAACTTTCACACATCGTGTATGGCTATGTCAAATGTATAAATGTTGAGTTCGGTTGCAATAGCTTAGAAAACAAAAAGGTTTCCATACAAAGACTTGTTTTCACATTGGTCGTTTGTATAACAGCTATATGATATAGTAGTCCGATCCGGACCAACCTTTCACAAATCGTGTATCGCTATGTCAAATGAATAAGTGTTGAATTCGGTTGCAATAGCTTAGAAAACATAAAACGTTTCCATACCAATCTTTCACAAATTGTGTATGGCTATGTCAAATGAATAAATGTTGAATTCGGTTGCAATAGCTTAGAAAACAAAAAGGTTCTAACAAAGACCTGTTTTCATATTGGTCGTTTGTATATCAGCTATATGATATAGTGATCCGATCCGGACCAAACTTTCACAAATCGTGTATGGCTATGTCAAATGAATATGTGTTGAAGTCAGTTGCAATAGCTTGGAAAACATAAAACGTTTCCATACCAATCTTTCACAAATTGTGTATGGCTATGTCAAATGAATAAATGTTGAATTCGGTTGCAATAGCTTAGAAAACAAAAAAGGTTTCCATACAAAGACTTGTTTTCATATCGGTCGTTTGTATGGTAGCTATATGATATAGTGATCCGATCCGGACCAACCTTTCACAAATCGTGTATGGCTATGTCAAATGAACAAATGTTGAATTCGGTTGCAATAGCATAAAAAACAAAAAAGGTTTCCATACAAAGACTTGTATTCATATAGGTCGTTTGTATGGCAGCTATATGATATAGTAATCCGTTCCGAAACAAACTTTCACAAATCGTGTATGGCTATGTCAAATGAATAAGTGTTGAATTCGGTTGCAATAGCTTAGAAAACATAAAAGTTTTCCATACAAAGACTTGTTTTCATATCGGTCGTTTGTATGGCATCTATATGATATAGTGATTCGAACCGGACCAAACTTTCACATGTCGTGTATGGGTATGTCAAATGAATAAATGTTGAATTCGGTTGCAATAGCTTAAAAAACAAAAAATGTTTCCATACAAAGACTTGTTTTCATATAGGTCGTTTGTATGGCAGCTATATGATATAGTAATCCGTTCCGAAACAAACTTTCACAAATCGTGTATGGCTGCATCAAATGAATAATTGTTGAATTCGGTTGCAATAGCTTAGAAAACATAAAACGTTTCCATACAAAGACTTGTTTACATATCGGTCGTTTGTATGGCAGCTATATGATATAGTGATCCGATCCCGACCAATCTTTCACAAATTGTGTATGGCTATGTCAAATAAATAATTGTTGAATTCAATTGCAATAGCTTAGAAAACAAAAAAGGTTTCCATACAAAGACTTGTTTTCATATCGGTCGTTTGTATGGCAGCTATATGATATAGTGATCCGAACCGGACCAAACTTTCACAAATCGTGTATGACTATGCCAAATAAATTAATGTTGAATTCGGTTGCAATAGCTTAAAAAACAAAAAAGGTTTCCATACAAAGACTTGTTTTCATATCGGTCGTTTGTATGGCAGCTATATGAGATAGTGGTCCGATCCAGACCAAACTTTTACAAATCATGTATAGCTATGTTAAATAAATAAGTGTTAAATTCGGTTGCAATAGCTTAGAAAACAAAAAAGGTTTCCATACAAAGACTTGTTTTCATATCGGTCGTTTGTATGGCAGCTATATGATATAGTGATCCGATCCGGACCAAACTTTCACAAATCGTGTATGGCAATGTTCAATGAATAAATGTTGAATTCGGTTGTAATAGCTTGTGCAGCTATATATATAGTGATCCGATCCAGACCAAACTTTCACAAATCGTGTATGGGTCTCTCAAATGAATAAACGTTGAATTAGGTTGCAATAACTTAGAAAAAAAAAAGGTTTCCATACAAAGACTTGTTTTCATACCGGTCGTTTGTATGGCAGCTATATGATATAGTGATCCGATCCAGACCAACCTTTCACAAATCGTGTATGGCTATGTTGCATGAATAAATGTTGAATTCGGTTGCAATAGCTTAAAAAACAAAAAAGGTTTCCATACAAAGACTTGTTTTCATATTGGTCGTTTGTATATCAGCTATATGATATAGTGGTCCGATCCGGACCAAACTTTCACAAATCGTGTATGGCTATGTCAAATAAATAAATGTTGATTTCGGTTGCAATAGCTTAGAAAACAAAAAATGTTTCCATACAAAGACTTGTTTTCATATTGGTCGTTTGTATGGCAGCTATATGATATAGTGATCCGATCCGGACCAAACTTTCACAAATTGTGTATCGCTATGTCATATCGGTCGTTTGTATGGCAGCTATATGAGATAGTGATCCGATCCGGACCAACCTTTTACAAATTGTGTATGGCTATGTCAAATGAATAAATGTTGAATTCGGTTGCAATAGCTTAGAAAACAAAAAAGGTTTCCATACAAAAACTTGTTTTCATATCGGTCGTTTGTATGGCAGCTATATGAGATAGTGATCCGAACCGGACCAAACTTTCACAAATCGTGTATGGGTCTCTCAAATGAATAAACGTTGAATTCGGTTGCAATAACTTAGAAAACAAAAAAGGTTTCCATACAAAGACTTGTTTTCATATCGGTCGTTTGTATGGCAGCTATATGAGATAGTGGTGCGATTTGGACCAAACTTTCACAAATCATGTATAGCTGTGTCAAATAAATAAACGTTAAATTCGGTTGCAATAGCTTAAAAAACAAAAAAGGTTTCCATACAAAGACTTGTTTTCATATCGGTCGTTTGTATGGCAGCTATAAGAGATAGTGATTCGATCCGGACTAAACTTTCACAAATCATGTATAGCTATTTCAAATAAATAAATTTTAAATTCGGTTGCAATAGCTTAGAAAACAAAAAAGGTTTCCATACAAAGACTTGTTTTCATATCGGTCGTTTGTATGGCAGCTATATGAGATAGTGATCCGATCCGGACTAAACTTTCACAAATCGTGTATGGGACTGTCAAATGAATAAATTTTAAATTCGGTTGCAATAGCTTAAAAAACAAAAAAGGTTTCCATACAAAGACTTGTTTTCATACCGGTCGTTTGTATGGCAGCTATATGATATAGTGATCCGATCCAGACCAACCTCTCACAAATCCTGTATGGCTATGTTGCATGAATAAGTGTTGAATTCGGTTGCAATAGCTTAGAAAACAAAAAGGTTTCCATACAAAGACTTGTATTCATATCGGTCGTTTGTATGGCAGCTATATGAGATAGTGATCCCAACCGGACCAAACTTTCACAAATCGTGTATGGCTGTGTAATATAAATAATTTTTAAATTCGGTTGCAATAGCTTAAAAAACAAAAAAGGTTTCCATACAAAGACTTGTTTTCATATCGGTCGTTTGTATGGCAGCTATATGAGATAGTGATCCGATCCGGACTAAACTTTCACAATTCATGTATAGCTATGTCAAATAAATAAATTTTAAATTCGGTTGCAATAGCTTAGAAAACAAAAAAGGTTTCCATACAAAGACTTGTTTTCATATCGGTCGTTTGTATGGCAGCTATATGTGATATAGTGATCCGATCCGGGCCAAACTTTCACAAATCGTGTATGGCAATGTTCAATGAATAAATGTTGAATTCGGTTGTAATAGCTTGTGCAGCTATATATATAGTGATCCGATCCAGACCAAACTTTCACAAACCGTGTATGGGTCTCTCAAATGAATAAACGTTGAATTCGGTTGCAATAACTTAGAAAAAAAAAAGGTTTTCATACAAAGACTTGTTTTCATACCGGTCGTTTGTATGGCAGCTATATGATATAGTGATCCGATCCAGACCAACCTTTCACAAATCCTGTATGGCTATGTTGCATGAATAAATGTTGAATTCGGTTGCAATAGCTTAGAAAACAAAAAAGGTTTCCATACAAAGACTTGTTTTCATATAGGTCGTTTGCATGGCAGCTATATGATATAGTGGTCCGATCCGGACCAAACTTTCACAAATCGTGTATGGCTATGTCAAATAAATAAATGTTGAATTCGGTTGCAATAGCTTAGAAAACAAAAAATGTTTCCATACAAAGACTTGTTTTCATATTGGTCGTTTGTATGGCAGCTATATGATATAGTGATCCGATCCGGACCAAACTTTCACAAATTGTGTATCGCTATGTCATATCGGTCGTTTGTATGGCAGCTATATGATATAGTGATCCGATCCGGACCAAACTTTCACAAATTGTGTATGGCTATGTCAAATGAATAAATGTTGAATTCGGTTGCAATAGCTTAGAAAACAAAAAGGTTTCCATACAAAGACTTGTTTTCATATAGGTCATTTGTATGGCAGCTATTTGAGATAGTGATCCGAACCGGACCAAACTTTCACAAATCGTGTATGGCTATGTCAAATGAATAAATGTTGAATTCGGTTGCAATTACTTAGAAAACAAAAAGGTTTCCATACAAAGACTTGTTTTCATATCGGTCGTTTGTATGGCAGCTATATGAGATAGTGATCCGATCCGGACCAAACTTTCACAAATCGTGTATGGGACTGTCAAATAAATAAATGTTGAATTCGGTTGCAATAGCTTAAAAAACAAAAAAGGTTTCCATACAAAGACTTGTTTTCATACCGGTCGTTTGTATGGCAGCTATATGATATAGTGATCCGATCCAGACCAACCTTTCACAAATCCTGTATGGCTATGTTGCATGAATAAGTGTTGAATTCGGTTGCAATAGCTTAGAAAACAAAAAAGGTTTCCATACAAAGACTTGTATTCATATCGGTCGTTTGTATGGCACCTATATGAGATAGTGATCCCAACCGGACCAAACTTTCACAAATCGTGTATGGCTGTGTAATATAAATAATTTTTAAATTCGGTTGCAATAGCTTAAAAAACAAAAAAGGTTTCCATACAAAGACTTGTTTTCATATCGGTCGTTTGTATGGCAGCTATATGAGATAGTGATCCGATCCGGACTAAACTTTCACAATTCATGTATAGCTATGTCAAATAAATAAATTTTAAATTCGGTTGCAATAGCTTAGAAAACAAAAAAGGTTTCCATTCAAAGACTTGTTTTCATATCGGTCGTTTGTATGGCAGCTATATGTGATATAGTGATCCGATCCGGACCAAACTTTCACAAATCGTGTATGGCAATGTTCAATGAATAAATGTTGAATTCGGTTGTAATAGCTTGTGCAGCTATATATATAGTGATCCGATCCAGACCAAACTTTCACAAACCGTGTATGGGTCTCTCAAATGAATAAACGTCGAATTCGGTTGCAATAACTTAGAAAAAAAAAGGTTTTCATACAAAGACTTGTTTTCATACCGGTCGTTTGTATGGCAGCTATATGATATAGTGATCCGATCCAGACCAACCTTTCACAAATCCTGTATGGCTATGTTGCATGAATAAATGTTGAATTCGGTTGCAATAGCTTAGAAAACAAAAAAGGTTTCCATACAAAGACTTGTTTTCATATAGGTCGTTTGCATGGCAGCTATATGATATAGTGGTCCGATCCGGACCAAACTTTCACAAATCGTGTATGGCTATGTCAAATAAATAAATGTTGAATTCGGTTGCAATAGCTTAGAAAACAAAAATGTTTCCATACAAAGACTTGTTTTCATATTGGTCGTTTGTATGGCAGCTATATGATATAGTGATCCGATCCGGACCAAACTTTCACAAATTGTGTATCGCTATGTCATATCGGTCGTTTGTATGGCAGCTATATGATATAGTGATCCGATCCGGACCAAACTTTCACAAATTGTGTATGGCTATGTCAAATGAATAAATGTTGAATTCGGTTGCAATAGCTTAGAAAACAAAAAAGGTTTCCATACAAAGACTTGTTTTCATATAGGTCATTTGTATGGCAGCTATTTGAGATAGTGATCCGAACCGGACCAAACTTTCACAAATCGTGTATGGCTATGTCAAATGAATAAATGTTGAATTCGGTTGCAATTACTTAGAAAACAAAAAAGGTTTCCATACAAAGACTTGTTATCATACCGGTCGTTTGTATGGCAGCTATATGATATAGTGATCCAATCCAGACCAACCTTTCACAAATCCTGTATGGCTATGTTGCATGAATAAATGTTGAATTTGGTTGCAATAGCTTAAAAAACAAAAAAGGTTTCCATACAAAGACTTGTTTTCATATTGGTCGTTTGTATGGCAGCTATATGAGCTAGTGATCCGAACCGGACCAAACTTTCACAAATCGTGTATGGCTATGTCAAATTAATAAGCGTTGAATTCGACTGCAATAGCTTAGAAAACAAAAAAGGTTTCCATACAAAGACTTGTTTTCATATCGGTCGTTTGTATGGCATATATATGATATAGTGATTCGAACCGGACCAAATTTATACAAATCGTGTATGGCTATGTTTCATGAATAAATGTTGAATAAATTCGGTTGCAATAGCTTAGAAAACAAAAAATGTTTCCATACAAAGACTTGTTTTCATATTGGTCGTTTGTATGGCAGCTATATGATATAGTGATCCGATCCAGACCAAACTTTCACAAACCGTGTATGGGTCTCTCAAATGAATAAACGTTGAATTCGGTTGCAATAACTTAGAAAAAAAAGGTTTTCATACAAAGACTTGTTTTCATACCGGTCGTTTGTATGGCAGCTATATGATATAGTGATCCGATCCAGAACCAACCTTTCACAAATCCTGTATGGCTATGTTGCATGAATAAATGTTGAATTCGGTTGCAATAGCTTAGAAAACAAAAAAGGTTTCCATACAAAGACTTGTTTTCATATTGATCGTTTGTATATCAGCTATATGATATAGTGGTCCGATCCGGACCAAACTTTCACAAATCGTGTATGGCTATGTCAAATAAATAAATGTTGAATTCGGTTGCAATAGCTTAGAAAACAAAAAATGTTTCCATACAAAGACTTGTTTTCATATTGGTCGTTTGTATGGCAGCTATATGATATAGTGATCCGATCCGGACCAAACTTTCACAAATTGTGTATCGCTATGTCATATAGGTCATTTGTATGGCAGCTATTTGAGATAGTGATCCGAACCGGACCAAACTTTCACAAATCGTGTATGGCTATGTCAAATGAATAAATGTTGAATTCGGTTGCAATTACTTAGAAAACAAAAAAGGTTTCCATACAAAGACTTGTTATCATACCGGTCGTTTGTATGGCAGCTATATGATATAGTGATCCAATCCAGACCAACCTTTCACAAATCCTGTATGGCTATGTTGCATGAATAAATGTTGAATTTGGTTGTAATAGCTTAAAAAACAAAAAGGTTTCCATACAAAGACTTGTTTTCATATTGGTCGTTTGTATGGCAGCTATAAGAGCTAGTGATCCGAACCGGACCAAACTTTCACAAATCGTGTATGGCTATGTCAAATTAATAAGCGTTGAATTCGGTTGCAATAGCTTAGAAAACAAAAAAGGTTTCCATACAAAGACTTGTTTTCATATCGGTCGTTTGTATGGCATATATATGATATAGTGATTCGAACCGGACCAAATTTATACAAATCGTGTATGGCTATGTCAAATAAATAAATGTTGAATTCGGTTAAAATAACTCAGAAAACAAGAAAGGTTTCCATACAAAGACTTGTTTTAATACCGGTCGTTTGTATGGCAGCTATATGATATAGTGATCCGATCCAGACCAAACTTTCACAAATCGTGTATGGCTATGTTTCATGAATAAATGTTGAATTCGGGTTCAATAGCTATAAAAACAAAAAGGTTTCCATACAAAGACTTGTTTTCATATCGGTCGTTTGTATGGCATCTATATGATATAGTGATTCGAACCGGACCAAACTTTCACAAGTCGTATATGGCTATGTTGTATGAATAAATGTTGAATTCGGTTACAATAGCTTAAAAAACAAAAAGGTTTCCATACAAAGACTTGTTTTCATATTGGTCGTTTGTATGGCAGCTATATGAGCTAGTGATCCGAACCGGACCAAACTTTCACAAATCGTGTATGGCTATGTCAAATAAATAAATTTTGAATTCGGTTTTAATAGCTTAGAAAACAAAAAACGTTTCCATACAAAGACTTGTTTTCATATCGGTCGTTTGTATGGCAGCTATATGATATAGTGATCCGATCCGGACCAAACTTTCACAAATCGTGAATATCTGTGTCAAATGAATAAATGTTGAATTCGGTTGCATAAGCTTAGAAAACAAAAAAGGTTTCCATACAAAGACTTGTTTTCATATAGGTCGTTTGTATGGCTGCTATTTGAGATAGTGATCCGAACCGGACCAAACTTTCACAAATCGTGTATGGCTATGTTTCATGAATAAATGTTGAATTCGGTTGCAATTACTTAGAAAACAAAAAAGGTTTCCATACAAAGACTTGTTATCATACCGGTCGTTTGTATGGCAGCTATATGATATAGTGATCCGATCGAGACCAACCTTTCACAAATCCTGTATGGCTATGTTGCATGAATAAGTGTCGAATTCGGTTGCAATAGCTTAAAAAACAAACAAGGTTTCCATACAAAGACTTGTTTTCATTTCGGTCGTTTGTATGGCAGCTATATGATATAGTAATCCGATCCGGACCAAACTTTCACAAATTGTGTATGGCTATGTCAAAAAAAAAAATTTTAAATTCGGTTGCAATAGCTTAAAAACAAAAAAGGTTTCCATACAAAGACTTGTTTTCATATCGGTCGTTTGTATGGCAGCTATATGAGATAGTGGTCCGATCCGGACCAAACTTTCACAAATCATGTACAGCTATGTCAAATAAATAAATGTTAAATTCGATTGCAATAGCTAAGAAAACAAAAAAGGTTTCCATACAAGGACTTGTTTTCATATCGGTCGTTTGTATGGCAGCTATATGTGATATAGTGATCCGATCCGGACCAAACTTTCACAAATTGTGTATCGCTATGTGATATCGGTCGTTTGTATGGCAGCTATATGATATAGTGATCCGATCCGGACCAAACTTTCACAAATTGTGTATGGCTATGTGAAATGAATAAATGTTGAATTCGGTTGCAATAGCTTAAAAAACAAAAAAGGTTTCCATACAAAGACTTTTTTTCATATTGGTCGTTTGTATATCAGCTATATGATATAGTGGTCCGATCCGGACCAAACTTTCACAAATCGTGTATGGCTATGTCAAAAAAATAAATTTTAAATTCGGTTGCAATAGCTTAGAAAACAAAAAATGTTTCCATACAAAGACTTGTTTTCATATTGGTCGTTTGTATGGCAGCTATATGATATAGTGATCCGATCCGGACCAAACTTTCACAAATTGTGTATCGCTATGTCATATCGGTCGTTTGTATGGCAGCTATATGATATAGTGATCCGATCCGGACCAAACTTTCACAAATTGTGTATGGCTATGTAAAATTAATAAATGTTGAATTCGGTTGCAATAGCTTAGAAAACAAAAAAGGTTTCCATACAAAGACTTGTTATCATACCGGTCGTTTGTATGGCAGCTATATGATATAGTGGCCGATCCAGACCAACCTTTCACAAATCCTGTATGGCTATGTTGCATGAATAAGTGTTGAATTCGGTTGCAATAGCTTAAAAAACAAAAAAGGTTTCCATACAAAGACTTGTTTTCATATTGGTCGTTTGTATGGCAGCTATATGAAATAGTAAACCGTTTCGGACCAAACTTTCACAAATCGTGTATGGCTACGTCAAATTAATAAGCGTTGAATTCGGTTGCAATAGCTTAGAAAACAAAAAAGGTTTCCATACAAAGACTTGTTTTCATATCGGTCGTTTGTATGGCATATATATGATATAGTGATTCGAACCGGACCAAATTTATACAAATCGTGTATGGTTATGTCAAATAAATAAATGTTGAATTCGGTTGCAATAACTCAGAAAACAAGAAAGGTGTTCATACAAGGACTTGTTTTAATACCGGTCGTTTGTATGGCAGCTATATGAGATAGTGGTCCGATCCGGACCAAACTTTCACAAATCATGTATAGCTATGTCAAAAAAATAAATGTTGAATTCGGTTGCAATAGCTTAGAAAACAAAAAATGTTTCCATACAAAGATTTGTTTTCATATTGGTCGTTTGTATGGCAGCTATATGATATAGTGATCCGATCCGGACCAAACTTTCACAAATTGTGTATCGCTATGTCATATCGGTCGTTTGTATGGCAGCTATATGATATAGTGATCCGATCCGGACCAAACTTTCACAAATTGTGTATGGCTATGTCAAATGAATAAATGTTGAATTCGGTTGCAATAGCTTAGAAAACAAAAAAGGTTTCCATACAAAGACTTGTTTTCATATCGGTCGTTTGTATGGCAGCTATATGATATAGTGATCTGAACCGGACCAAACTTTTACAAATCGTGTATGGCTATGTCAAAAAAAAAAATTTTAAATTCGGTTGCAATAGCTTAAAAAACAAAAAGGTTTCCATACAAAGACTTGTTTTCATATCGGTCGTTTGTATGGCAGCTATATGAGATAGTGGTCCGATCCGGACCAAACTTTCACAAATCATGTATGGCTATGTTGCATGAATAAATGTTGAATTCGGTTGCAATAACTAAGAAAACAAAAAAGGTTTCCATACAAAGACTTGTTTTCATAATGGTCGTTTGTATATCAGCTATATGATATAGTGGTCCGATCCGGACCAAACTTTCACAAATCGTGTATGGCTATGTCAAATAAATAAATGTTGAATTCGGCTGCAATAGCTAAGAAAACAAAAAATGTTTCCATACAAAGACTTGTTTTCATATTGGTCGTTTGTATGGCAGCTATATGATATAGTGATCCGATCCGGACCAAACTTTCACAAATTGTGTATCGCTATGTCATATCGGTCGTTTGTATGGCAGCTATATGATATAGTGATCCGATCCGGACCAAACTTTCACAAATCATGTATGGCTATGTTGCATGAATAAATGTTGAATTCGGTTGCAATAACTAAAAAAACAAAAAAGGTTTCCATACAAAGACTTGTTTTCATATTGGTCGTTTGTATATCAGCTATATGAGATAGTGGTCCGATCCGGACCAAACTTTCACAAATCATGTATGGCTATGTAGCATGAATAAATGTTGAATTCGGTTGCAATAACTAAGAAAACAAAAAAGGTTTCCATACAAAGACTTGTTTTCATATTGGTCGTTTGTATATCAGCTATATGATATAGTGGTCCGATCCGGACCAAACTTTCACAAATTATGTATGGCTATGTCAAATGAATAAATGTTGAATTCGGTTGCAATAGCTTAGAAAACAAAAAAGGTTTCCATACAAAGACTTGTTTTCATATCGGTCGTTTGTATGGCAGCTATATGATATAGTGATCTGAACCGGACCAAACTTTTACAAATCGTGTATGGCTATGTCAAAAAAACAAATTTTAAATTCGGTTGCAATAGCTTAAAAAACAAAAAGGTTTCCATACAAAGACTTGTTTTCATATCGGTCGTTTGTATGGCAGCTATATGAGATAGTGGTCTGATCCGGACCAAACTTTCACAAATCATGTATAGCTATGTCAAATAAATAAATGTTAAATTCGGTTGCAATAGCTTAGAAAACAAAAAAGGTTTCCATACAAAGACTTGTTATCATATAGGTCGTTTGTATGGCAGCTATATGATATAGTAATCCGTTCCGAAACAAACTTTCACAAATCGTGTATAGCTATGTCAAATGAATAAATGTTGAATTCGGTTGCAATAGCTTAGAAAACAAAAAAGGTTTCCATACAAAGACTTGTTTTCATATCGGTCGTTTGTATGGCATATATATGATATAGTGATTCGAACCGGACCAAATTTATACAAATCGTGTATGGTTATGTCAAATAAATAAATGTTGAATTCGGTTGCAATAACTTAGAAAACAAGAAAGGTTTCCATACAAAGACTTGTTTTAATACCGGTCGTTTGTATGGCAGCTATATGATATAGTGATTCGATCCAGACCAACCTTTCACAAATCGTGTATGGCTATGTTTCATGAATAAATGTTGAATTCGGTTGCAATAGCTTAAAAAACAAAAAAGGTTTCCATACAAAGACTTGTTTTCATATCGGTCGTTTGTATGGCATCTATATGATATAGTGATTCGAACCGGACCAAACTTTCACAAGTCGCGTATGGCTATGTCAAATAAATAAATGTTGAATTCGGTTGCCATAGCTTAAAAAACAAAAAAGGTTTCCATACAAAGACTTGTTTTCATATTGGTCGTTTGTATGGCATCTATATGATATAGTGATTCGAACCGGACCAAATTTTTACAAATCGTGTATGGTTATGTCAAATAAATAAATGTTGAATTCGGTTGCAATAACTCAGAAAACAAGAAAGGTTTCCATACAAAGACTTGTTTTAAAACCGGTCGTTTGTATGGCAGCTATATGATATAGTGATCCGATCCAGACCAACCTTTCACAAATCGTGTATGGCTATGTTTCATGAATAAATGTTGAATTCGGTTGCAATAGCTTAAAAAACAAAAAGGTTTCCATACAAAGACTTGTTTTCATATCGGTCGTTTGTATGGCATCTATATGATATAGTGATTCGAACCGGACCAAACTTTCACAAGTCGTGTATGGCTATGTCAAATAAATAAATGTTGAATTCGGTTGCAATAGCTTAAAAAACAAAAAAGGTTTCCATACAAAGACTTGTTTTCATATTGGTCGTTTGTATGGCATCTATATGATATAGTGGTTCGAACCGGACCAAACTTTCACAAATCGTGTATGGCTATGTTAAATAAATATTCGTTGAATTCGGTTGCAATAGCTTAGAAAACAAAAAATGTTTCCATACAAAGACTTGTTATCATATTGGTCGTTTGTATGGCAGCTATATGATATAGTGATCCGATCCGGACCAAACTTTTACAAATTGTGTATCGCTATGTCAAATGAATAAATGTTGAATTCGGTTGCAATAGCATAAAAACAAAAAAGGTTTCCGTACAAAGACTTGTTTTCATATCGGTCGTTTGTATGGCATCTATATGATATAGTGATTTGAACCGGACCAAACTTTCACAAATTGTGTATAGCTATGTCAAATGAATAAATGTTGAATTCGGTTGCAATAGCTTAGAAAACATAAAACGTTTCCATACAAAGACTTGTAAACATATCGCTCGTTTGTATGGCAGCTATATGATATAGTGATCCGATCCGGACCAATCTTTCACAAATTGTGTATGGCTATGTCAAATGAATAAATGTTGAATTCGGTTGCAATAGCTAAAAAAAACAAAAAAGGTTTCCATACAAAGACTTGTTTTCATATCGGTCGTTTGTATGGCATCTATATGATATAGTGATTTGAACCGGACCAAACTTTCACAAGTCGTGTATGGCTATGTCAAATGAATAAATGTTGAATTCGGTTGCAATAGCTTTAAAAACAAAAAAGGTTTCCATACAAAGACTTGTTTTCATATTGGTCGTTTGTATGGCAGCTATATGATATAGTGATCCGATCCCAACCAAACTTTCACAAATCGTGTATGGCTATGTTAAATGAATAAATGTTGAATTCGGTTGTAATAGCTTGTGCAGCTATATATATAGTGATCCGATCCAGACCAAACTTTCACAAATCGTGTATGGGTCTCTCAAATGAATAAACGTTGAATTCGGTTGCAATAACTTAGAAAAAAAAGGTTTCCATACAAAGACTTGTTTTCATACCGGTCGTTTGTATGGCAGCTATATGATATAGTGATCCGATCCAGACCAACCTTTCACAAATCCTGTATGGCTATGTTGCATGAATAAATGTTGAATTCGGTTGCAATAACTAAGAAAACAAAAAAGGTTTCCATACAAAGACTTGTTTTCATATTGGTCGTTTGTATATCAGCTATATGATATAGTGGTCCGATCCGGACCAAACTTTCACAAATCGTGTATGGCTATGTCAAATAAATAAATGTTGAATTCGGTTGCAATAGCTTAGAAAACAAAAAATGTTTCCATACAAAGACTTGTTTTCATATTGGTCGTTTGTATGGCAGCTATATGATATAGTGATCCGATCCGGACCAAACTTTCACAAATTGTGTATCGCTATGTCATATCGGTCGTTTGTATGGCAGCTATATGATATAGTGATCCGATCTGGACCAAACTTTCACAAATTGTGTATGGCTATGTCAAATGAATAAATGTTGAATTCGGTTGCAATAGCTTAGAAAACAAAAAAGGTTTCCATACAAAGACTTGTTTTCATATTGGTCGTTTGTATGGCAGCTATATGATATAGTGATCCGATCCGGACCAAACTTTCACAAATTGTGTATCGCTATGTCATATCGGTCGTTTGTATGGCAGCTATATGATATAGTGATCTGAACCGGACCAAAATTTTACAAATCGTGTATGGCTATGTCAAAAAAATAAATTTTAAATTCGGTTGCAATAGCTTAAAAAACAAAAAAGGTTTCCATACAAAGACTTGTTTTCATATCGGTCGTTTGTATGGCAGCTATATGAGATAGTAGTCCGATCCGGACCAAACTTTCACAAATCATGTATAGCTATGTCAAATGAATAAGTGTTGATTTCGGTTGCAATAGCTTAGAAAACATAAAACATTTCCATACAAAGACTTGTTTACATATCGGTCGTTTGTATGGCAGCTATATGATATAGTGATCCGATCCGGACCAATCTTTCACAAACTATGTATGGCTATGTCAAATAAATAAATGTTGAATTCGGTTGCAATAGCTTAGAAAACAAAAAAGGTTTCCATACAAAGACTTGTTTTCATATCGGTCGTTTGCATGGTAGCTATATGATATAGTGGTCCGATCCGGACCAACCTTTCAAAACTCGTGTATGGCTATGTTAAATGAATAAATGTTGAATTCGGTTGCAATAGCTTAGAAAACAAAGAAGGTTTCCGTACAAAGACTGGTTTTCATATCGGTCGTTTGTATGGCAGCTATATGAAATAGTGACCCGTTTCGGACCAAACTTTCACAAATCGTGTATGGCTATGTCAAATGAATAAATGTTGAATTCAGTTGCAACAGCTTGTAAAATAAAAAACCGTTTCCATACAAAGACTTGTTTTCATATCGGTCGTTTGTATGGCAGCTATATGATATAGTAATCCGATCCGGACCAACCTTTCAAAAATCGTGTATGGCTATGTCAAATGAATAAATGTTGACTTCGGTTGCAACAGCTTGGAAAACAAAAAACCGTTTTCATACAAAGACTTGTTATCATATCGGTCGTTTGTATGGCAGCTATATGATATAGTAATCCGATCCGGATCAAACTTTCACAAATCGTGTATGGCTATGTCAAATAAATAAATGTTGAATTCGGTTGCAATAGCTTAGAAAACATAAAAGGTTCCCATACAAAAGACTTGTTTTCATATCGGTCGTTTGTATATCAGCTATATGATATAGTGGTCCGATCCGGACCAAACTTTCACAAATCGTGTACGGCTATGTCAGATAAATAAATGTTGAATTCGGTTGCAATAGCTTAGAAAACAAAAAAGGTTCCCATACAAAGACTTGTTTTCATATTGGTCGTTTGTATGGCAGCTATATGATATAGTGGTCCGATCCGGACCAACCTTTCAAAAATCGTGTATGACTATGCCAAATAACTAAATGTTGAATTCGGTTGCAATAGCTTAGAAAACAAAAAAGGTTTCCATACAAAGACTTGTTTTCATATCGGTCGTTTGTATGGCAGCTATTTGAGATAGTGATCCGAACCGGACCAAACTTTCACAAATCGTGTATGGCTATGTCATATGAATAAATGTTGAATTCAGTTGCAATTACTTGAAAAACAAAAAAGGTTTCCATAGAAAGACTTGTTTTCATATAGGTCGTTTGTATGGCAGCTATTTGAGATAGTGATCCGAACCGGACCAAACTTTCACAAATCGTGTATGGCTATGTCAAATGAATAAATGTTGATTTCGGTTGCAATATCTTAGAAAACAAAAAGGTTTCCATACAAAGACTTGTTATCATACCGGTCGTTTGTATGGCAGCTATATGATATAGTAATTCGAACCGGACCAAACTTATACAAATCGTGTATGGCTATGTCAAATAAATAAATGTTGAATTCGGTTGCAATAGCTTGGAAAACAAAAAATGTTTCCATACAAAGACTTGTTTTCATATAGGTCGTTTGTATAGCAGCTATTTGAGATAGTGATCCGAACCGGACTAAACTTTCACAAATCGTGTATGGCTATGTCAAATGAATAAATGTTGAATTCGGTTGCAATAGCTTAAAAAACAAAAAAGGTTTCCATACAAAGACTTGTTTTCATATTGGTCGTTTGTATGGCAGCTATATGATATAGTGATCCGATCCCAACCAAACTTTCACAAATCGTGTATGGCTATGTTAAATGAATAAATGTTGAATTCGGTTGTAATAGCTTGTGCAGCTATATATATAGTGATCCGATCCAGACCAAACTTTCACAAATCGTGTATGGGTCTCTCAAATGAATAAACGTTGAATTCGGTTGCAATAACTTAGAAAAAAAAAGGTTTCCATACAAAGACTTGTTTTCATACCGGTCGTTTGTATGGCAGCTATATGATATAGTGATCCGATCCAGACCAACCTTTTACAAATCCTGTATGGCTATGTTGCATGAATAAATGTTGAATTCGGTTGCAATAACTAAGAAAACAAAAAGGTTTCCATACAAAGACTTGTTTTCATATTGGTCGTTTGTATATCAGCTATATGATATAGTGGTCCGATCCGGACCAAACTTTCACAAATCGTGTATGGCTATGTCAAATAAATAAATGTTGAATTCGGTTGCAATAGCTTAGAAAACAAAAAATGTTTCCATACAAAGACTTGTTTTCATATTGGTCGTTTGTATGGCAGCTATATGATATAGTGATCCGATCCGGACCAAACTTTCACAAATTGTGTATCGCTATGTCATATCGGTCGTTTGTATGGCAGCTATATGATATAGTGATCCGATCCGGACCAAACTTTCACAAATTGTGTATGGCTATGTCAAATGAATAAATGTTGAATTCGGTTGCAATAGCTTAGAAAACAAAAAGGTTTCCATACAAAGACTTGTTTTCATATTGGTCGTTTGTATGGCAGCTATATGATATAGTGATCCGATCCGGACCAAACTTTCACAAATTGTGTATCGCTATGTCATATCGGTCGTTTGTATGGCAGCTATATGATATAGTGATCTGAACCGGACCAAACTTTTACAAATCGTGTATGGCTATGTCAAAAAAATAAATTTTAAATTCGGTTGCAATAGCTTAAAAAACAAAAAAGGTTTCCATACAAAGACTTGTTTTCATATCGGTCGTTTGTATGGCAGCTATATGAGATAGTAGTCCGATCCGGACCAAACTTTCACAAATCATGTATAGCTATGTCAAATGAATAAGTATTGATTTCGGTTGCAATAGCTTAGAAAACATAAAACGTTTCCATACAAAGACTTGTTTACATATCGGTCGTTTGTATGGCAGCTATATGATATAGTGATCCGATCCGGACCAATCTTTCACAAACTATGTATGGCTATGTCAAATAAATAAATGTTGAATTCGGTTGCAATAGCTTAGAAAACAAAAAAGGTTTCCATACAAAGACTTGTTTTCATATCGGTCGTTTGCATGGTAGCTATATGATATAGTGGTCCGATCCGGACCAACCTTTCAAAACTCGTGTATGGCTATGTTAAATGAATAAATGTTGAATTCGGTTGCAATAGCTTAGAAAACAAAGAAGGTTTCCGTACAAAGACTGGTTTTCATATCGGTCGTTTGTATGGCAGCTAAATGAAATAGTGACCCGTTTCGGACCAAACTTTCACAAATCGTGTATGGCTATGTCAAATGAATAAATGTTGAATTCGGTTGCAACAGCTTGGAAAATAAAAAACTGTTTCCATACAAAGACTTGTTTTCATATCGGTCGTTTGTATGGCAGCTATATGATATAGTAATCCGATCCGGACCAACCTTTCAAAAATCGTGTATGGCTATGTCAAATGAATAAATGTTGACTTCGGTTGCAACAGCTTGGAAAATAAAAAACCGTTTCCATACAAAGACTTGTTTTCATATCGGTCGTTTGTATGGCAGCTATATGATATAGTAATCCGATCCGGATCAAACTTTCACAAATCGTGTATGGCTATGTCAAATAAATAAATGTTGAATTCGGTTGCAATAGCTTAGAAAACATAAAAGGTTCCCATACAAAAGACTTGTTTTCATATCGGTCGTTTGTATATCAGCTATATGATATAGTGGTCCGATCCGGACCAAACTTTCACAAATCGTGTACGGCTATGTCAGATAAATAAATGTTGAATTCGGTTGCAATAGCTTAGAAAACAAAAAAGGTTCCCATACAAAGACTTGTTTTCATATTGGTCGTTTGTATGGCAGCTATATGATATAGTGGTCCGATCCGGACCAACCTTTCAAAAATCGTGTATGACTATGCCAAATAACTAAATGTTGAATTCGGTTGCAATAGCTTAGAAAACAAAAAAGGTTTCAATACAAAGACTTGTTTTCATATCGGTCGTTTGTATGGCAGCTATTTGAGATAGTGATCCGAACCGGACCAAACTTTCACAAATCGTGTATGGCTATGTCATATGAATAAATGTTGAATTCGGTTGCAATTACTTAGAAAACAAAAAAGGTTTCCATACAAAGACTTGTTTTCATATAGGTCGTTTGTATGGCAGCTATTTGAGATAGTGATCCGAACCGGACCAAACTTTCACAAATCGTGTATGGCTATGTCAAATGAATAAATGTTGAATTCGGTTGCAATATCTTAGAAAACAAAAAAGGTTTCCATACAAAGACTTGTTATCATACCGGTCGTTTGTATGGCAGCTATATGATATAGTAATTCGAACCGGACCAAACTTATACAAATCGTGTATGGCTATGTCAAATAAATAAATGTTGAATTCGGTTGCAATAGCTTGGAAAACAAAAAATGTTTCCATACAAAGACTTGTTTTCATATAGGTCGTTTGTATAGCAGCTATTTGAGATAGTGATCCGAACCGGACTAAACTTTCACAAATCGTGTATGGCTATGTCAAATGAATAAATGTTGAATTCGGTTGCAATGGCTTAGAAAACAAAAAAGGTTTCCATACAAAGACTTGTTATCATACCGGTCGTTTGTATGGCAGCTATATGATATAGTGATCCGATCCAGACCAACCTTTCACAAATCCTGTATGGCTATGTTGCATGAATAAGTGTTGAATTCGGTTGCAATAGCTTAAAAAACAAAAAAGGTTTCCATACAAAGACTTGTTTTCATATTGGTCGTTTGGATGGCAGCTATATGAAATAGTAAACCGTTTCGGAATAAACTTTCACAAATCGTGTATGGCTACGTCAAATAAATAAGCGTTGAATTCGGTTGCAATAGCTTAGAAAACAAAAAAGGTTTCCATACAAAGACTTGTTTTCATATCGGTCGTTTGTATGGCATATATATGATATAGTGATTCGAACCGGACCAAATTTATACAAATCGTGTATGGTTATGTCAAATAAATAAATGTTGAATTCGGTTGCAATAACTCAGAAAACAAGAAAGGTTTCCATACAAAGACTTGTTTTCATATTGGTCGTTTGTATGGCAGCTATATGATATAGTGATCCGATCCGGACCAAACTTTCACAAATTGTGTATCGCTATGTCATATCGGTCGTTTGTATGGCAGCTATATGATATAGTGATCCGATCCGGACCAAACTTTCACAAATTGTGTATGGCTATGTCAAATGAATAAATGTTGAATTCGGTTGCAATAGCTTAGAAAACAAAAAAGGTTTCCATACAAAGACTTGTTGACTTGAAAACATAAAAACAAAAAAGGTTTCCATACAAAGACTTGTTTTCATATCGGTCGTTTGTATGGCAGCTATATGAGATAGTGGTCCGATCCGGTTCAAACTTTCACAAATCATGTATAGCTATGTCAAATAAATAAAAGTTAAATTCGGTTGCAATAGCTTAGAAAACAAAAAAGGTTTCCATACAAAGACTTGTTATCATATAGGTCGTTTGTATGGCAGCTATATGATATAGTAATCCGTTCCGAAACAAACTTTCACAAATCGTGTATAGCTATGTCAAATGAATAAGTGTTGATTTCGGTTGCAATAGCTTAGAAAACATAAAACGTTTCCATACAAAGACTTGTTTACATATCGGTCGTTTGTATGGCAGCTATATGATATAGTGATCCGATCCGGACCAATCTTTCACAAACTATGTATGGCTATGTCAAATGAATAAATGTTGAATTCGGTTGCAATAGCTTAGAAAACAAAAAAGGTTTCCATACAAAGACTTGTTTTCATATCGGTCGTTTGTATGGCAGCTATATGATATAGTGATCTGAACTGGACCAAACTTTTACAAATCGTGTATGGCTATGTCAAAAAAATAAATTTTAAATTCGGTTGCAATAGCTTAAAAAACAAAAGGTTTCCATACAAAGACTTGTTTTCATATCGGTCGTTTGTATGGCAGCTATATGAGATAGTGGTCCGATCCGGTTCAAACTTTCACAAATCATGTATAGCTATGTCAAATAAATAAAAGTTAAATTCGGTTGCAATAGCTTAGAAAACAAAAAAGGTTTCCATACAAAGACTTGTTATCATATAGGTCGTTTGTATGGCAGCTATATGATATAGTAATCCGTTCCGAAACAAACTTTCACAAATCGTGTATAGCTATGTCAAATAAATAAGTGTTGATTTCGGTTGCAATAGCTTAGAAAACATAAAACGTTTCCATACAAAGACTTGTTTACATATCGGTCGTTTGTATGGCAGCTATATGATATAGTGATCCGATCCGGACCAATCTTTCACAAACTATGTATGGCTATGTCAAATGAATAAATGTTGAATTCGGTTGCAATAGCTTAGAAAACAAAAAAGGTTTCCATACAAAGACTTGTTTTCATATCGGTCGTTTGTATGGCAGCTATTTGAGATAGTGATCCGAACCGGACCAAACTTTCACAAATCGTGTATGGCTATGTCATATGAATAAATGTTGAATTCGGTTGAAATTATTTAGAAAACAAAAAAGGTTTCCATACAAAGACTTGTTTTCATACCGGTCGTTTGTATGGCATCTATATGATATAGTAATTCGAACCGGACCAAACTTATACAAATCGTGTATGGCTATGTCAAATAAATAAATTTTGAATTCGGTTGCAATAGCTTGGAAAACAAAAAATGTTTCCATACAAAGACTTGTTATCATATTGGTCGTTTGTATGGCAGCTATATGATATAGTGATCCGATGCGGACCAAACTTTCACAAATTGTGTATCGCTGCGTCAAATAAAAAAATATTGAATTCGGTTGCAATAGCATAAAAAACAAAAAAGGTTTCCATACAAAGACTTGTTATCATATAGGTCGTTTGTATGGCAGCTATATGATATAGTAATCCGTTCCGAAACAAACTTTCACAAATCGTGTATAGCTATGTCAAATGAATAAGTGTTGAATTCGGTTGCAATAGCTTAGAAAACATAAAACGTTTCCATACAAAGACTTGTTTACATATCGGTCGTTTGTATGGCAGCTATATGATATAGTGATCCGATCCGGACCAATCTTTCACAAATCGTGTATAGCTATGTCAAATAAATAAATGTTAAATTCGGTTGCAATAGCTTAGAAATCAAAAAAGGTTTCCATACAAAGACTTGTTTTCATATCGGTCGTTTGTATGGCAGCTATATGTGATATAGTGATCCGATCCGGACCAAACTTTCACAAATCGTGTATGGCTATGTTAAATGAATAAATGTTGAATTCGGTTGTAATAGCTTGTGCAGCTATATATATAGTGATCCGATCCAGACCAAACTTTCACAAATCGTGTATGGGTCTCTCAAATGAATAAACGTTGAATTCGGTTGCAATAACTTAGAAAACAAAAAAGGTTTCCATACAAAGACTTGTTTTCATACCGGTCGTTTGTATGGCAGCTTTATGATATAGTGATCCGATCCAGACCAACCTTTCACAAATCCTGTATGGCTATGTTGCATGAATAAATGTTGAATTCGGTTGCAATAGCTTAGAAAACAAAAAAGGTTTCCATACAAAGACTTGTTTTCATATTGGTCGTTTGTATGGCATCTATATGATATAGTGATCCGAACCGGACCAAACTTTCACAAATCGTGTATGGCTATGTTAAATAAATATTCGTTGAATTCGGTTGCAATAGCTTAGAAAACAAAAAATGTTTCCATACAAAGACTTGTTATCATATTGGTCGTTTGTATGGCAGCTATATGATATAGTGATCCGATCCGGACCAAACTTTTACAAATTGTGTATCGCTATGTCAAATGAATAAATGTTGAATTCGGTTGCAATAGCATAAAAACAAAAAAGGTTTCCATACAAAGACTTGTTATCATATAGGTCGTTTTTATGGCAGCTATTTGAGATAGTGATCCGAACCGGACCAAACTTTCACAAATCGTGTATAGCTATGTCAAATAAATAAGTGTTGAATTCGGTTGCAATAGCTTAGAAAACATAAAACGTTTCCATACAAAGACTTGTAAACATATCGCTCGTTTGTATGGCAGCTATATTATATAGTGATCCGATCCGGAACAATCCTTCACAAATTGTGTATGGCTAGGTCAAATGAATAAATGTTGAATTCGGTTGCAATAGCTTAAAAAACAAAAAAGGTTTCCATACAAAGACTTGTTTTCATATCGGTCGTTTGTATGGCATCTATATGATATAGTGATTCGAACCGGACCAAACTTTCACAAGTCGTGTATGGTTATGTCAAATGAATAAATGTTGAATTCGGTTGCAATAGCTTAAAAAACAAAAAAGGTTTCCATACAAAGACTTGTTTTCATATTGGTCGTTTGTATGGCAGCTATATGATATAGTGATCCGATCCGGACCAAACTTTCACAAATCGTGTATGGCTATGTTAAATGAATAAATGTTGAATTCGGTTGTAATAGCTTGTGCAGCTATATATATAGTGATCCGATCCAGACCAAACTTTCACAAATCGTGTATGGGTCTCTCAAATGAATAAACGTTGAATTCGGTTGCAATAACTTGGAAAAAAAAGGTTTCCATACAAAGACTTGTTTTCATACCGGTCGTTTGTATGGCAGCTATATGATATAGTGATCCGATCCAGACCAACCTTTCACAAATCCTGTATGGCTATGTTGCATGAATAAATGTTGAATTCGGTTGCAATAGCTTGGAAAACAAAAAAGGTTTCCATACAAAGACTTGTTTTCATATTGGTCGTTTGTATATCAGCTATATGATATAGTGGTCCGATCCGGACCAAACTTTCACAAATCGTGTATGGCTATGTCAAATAAATAAATGTTGAATTCGGTTGCAATAGCTTAGAAAACAAAAAATGTTTCCATACAAAGACTTGTTTTCATATTGGTCGTTTGTATGGCAGCTATATGATATAGTGATCCGATCCGGACCAAACTTTCACAAATTGTGTATCGCTATGTCATATCGGTCGTTTGTATGGCAGCTATATGATATAGTGATCCGATCCGGACCAAACTTTCACAAATTGTGTATGGCTATGTCAAATGAATAAATGTTGAATTCGGTTGCAATAGCTTAGAAAACAAAAAAGGTTTCCATACAAAGACTTGTTTTCATATCGGTCGTTTGTATGGCAGCTATATGATATAGTGATCTGAACCGGACCAAACTTTTACAAATCGTGTATGGCTATGTCAAAAAATAAATTTTAAATTCGGTTGCAATAGCTTAAAAAACAAAAAAGGTTTCCATACAAAGACTTGTTTTCATATTGGTCGCTTGTATAGCAGCTATATGATATAGTGATCCGATCCGGACCAAACTTTCACAAATTGTGTATCGCTATGTCATATCGGTCGTTTGTATGGCAGCTATATGATATAGTAATCCGTTCCAAAACAAACTTTCACAAATCGTGTATAGCTATGTCAAATGAATAAGTGTTGATTTCGGTTGCAATAGCTTAGAAAACATAAAACGTTTCCATACAAAGATTTGTTTACATATCGGTCGTTTGTATGGCAGCTATATGATATAGTGATCCAATCCGGACCAATCTTTCACAAACTATATACGGCTATGTCAAATGAATAAATGTTGAATTCGGTTGCAATAGCTTAGAAAACAAAAAAGGTTTCCATACAAAGACTTGTTTTCATATCGGTCGTTTGTATGGCAGCTATTTGAGATAGTGATCCGAACCGGACCAAACTTTCACAAATCGTGTATGGCTATGTTAAATGAATAAATGTTGAATTCGGTTGTAATAGCTTGTGCAGCTATATATATAGTGATCCGATCCAGACCAAACTTTCACAAATCGTGTATGGGTCTCTCAAATGAATAAACGTTGAATTCGGTTGCAATAACTTAGAAAAAAAAAAGGTTTCCATACAAAGACTTGTTTTCATACCGGTCGTTTGTATGGCAGCTATATGATATAGTAATTCGAACCGGACCAAACTTATACAAATCGTGTATGGCTATGTCAAATAAATAAATTTTGAATTCGGTTGCAATAGCTTGGAAAACAAAAAATGTTTCCATACAAAGACTTGTTATCATATTGGTCGTTTGTATGGCAGCTATATGATATAGTGATCCGATGCGGACCAAACTTTCACAAATTGTGTATCGCTGCGTCAAATGAAAAAATGTTTAATTCGGTTGCAATAGCATAAAAAACAAAAAAGGTTTCCATACAAAGACTTGTTATCATATAGGTCGTTTGTATGGCAGCTATATGATATAGTAATCCGTTCCGAAACAAACTTTCACAAATCGTGTATAGCTATGTCAAATGAATAAGTGTTGAATTCGGTTGCAATAGCTTAGAAAACATAAAACGTTTCCATACAAAGACTTGTTTACATATCGGTCGTTTGTATGGCAGCTATATGATATAGTGATCCGATCCGGACCAATCTTTCACAAATCGTGTATAGCTATGTCAAATAAATAAATGTTAAATTCGGTTGCAATAGCTTAGAAATCAAAAAAGGTTTCAATACAAAGACTTGTTTTCATATCGGTCGTTTGTATGGCAGCTATTTGAGATAGTGATCCGATCCGGACCAAACTTTCACAAATCGTGTATGGCTATGTTAAATGAATAAATGTTGAATTCGGTTGTAATAGCTTGTGCAGCTATATATATAGTGATCCGATCCAGACCAAACTTTCACAAATCGTGTATGGGTCTCTCAAATGAATAAACGTTGAATTCGGTTGCAATAACTTAGAAAAAAAAAAAGGTTTCCATACAAAGACTTGTTTTCATACCGGTCGTTTGTATGGCAGCTATATGATATAGTGATCCGATCCAGACCAACCTTTCACAAATCCTGTATGGCTATGTTGCATGAATAAATGTTGAATTCGGTTGCAATAGCTTAAAAAACAAAAAGGTTTCCATACAAAGACTTGTTTTCATATTGGTCGTTTGTATATCAGCTATATGATTTAGTGGTCCGATCCGGGCCAAACTTTCACAAATCGTGTATGGCTACGTCAAATAAATAAGTGTTGAATTCGGTTGCAATAGCTTAGAAAACAAAAAATGTTTCCATACAAAGACTTGTTTTCATATTGGTCGTTTGTATGGCAGCTATATGATATAGTAATCCGTTCCGAAACAAACTTTCACAAATCGTGTATAGCTATGTCAAATGAATAAGTGTTGAATTCGGTTGCAATAGCTTAGAAAACATAAAACGTTTCCATACAAAGACTTGTTTACATATCGGTCGTTTGTATGGCAGCTATATGATATAGTGATCCGATCCGGACCAATCTTTCACAAATCGTGTACGGCTATGTCAAATAAATAAATTTTAAATTCGGTTGCAATAGCTTAAAAAACAAAAAAGGTTTCCATACAAAGACTTGTTTTCATATCGGTCGTTTGTATGGCAGCTATATGATATAGTGATCCGATCCGGACCAATCTTTCACAAATTGTGTATGGATATGTCAAATGAATAAATGTTGAATTCGGTTGCAATAGCTTAAAAAACAAAAAAGGTTTCCATACAAAGACTTGTTTTCATATCGGTCGTTTGTATGGCAGCTATATGATATAGTGATCTGAACCGGACCAAACTTTTACAAATCGTGTATGGCTATGTCAAAAAAAAATTTTAAATTCGGTTGCAATAGCTTAAAAAACAAAAAAGGTTTCCATACAAAGACTTGTTTTCATATCGGTCGTTTGTATGGCAGCTATATGAGATAGTGGTCCGATCCGGACCAAACTTTCACAAATCATGTATAGCTATGTCAAATGAATAAGTGTTGATTTCGGTTGCAATAGCTTAGAAAACATAAAACGTTTCCATACAAAGACTTGTTTACATATCGGTCGTTTGTATGGCAGCTATATGATATAGTGATCCGATCCGGACCAATCTTTCACAAACTATGTATGGCTATGTCAAATAAATAAATGTTGAATTCGGTTGCAATAGCTTAGAAAACAAAAAAGGTTTCCATACAAAGACTTGTTTTCATATCGGTCGTTTGTATGGCAGCTATTTGAGATAGTGATCCGAACCGGACCAAACTTTCACAAATCGTGTATAGCTATGTCAAATAAATAAGTGTTGAATTCGGTTGCAATAGCTTAAAAAACAAAAAAGGTTTCCATACAAAGACTTGTAAACATATCGCTCGTTTGTATGGCAGCTATATTATATAGTGATCCGATCCGGACCAATCTTTCACAAATTGTGTATGGCTAGAGTCAAATGAATAAATGTTGAATTCGGTTGCAATAGCTTAAAAAACAAAAAGGTTTCCATACAAAGACTTGTTTTCATATCGGTCGTTTGTATTGCATCTATATGATATAGTGATTCGAACCGGACCAAACTTTCACAAGTCGTGTATGGTTATGTCAAATGAATAAATGTTGAATTCGGTTGCAATAGCTTAAAAAACAAAAAATAATATAGCTTGGAAAATAAATAGTTTAAAAAACAAAAAAGGTTTCCATACAAAGACTTGTTTTCATATTGGTCGTTTGTATGGCAGCTATATGATATAGTGATCCGATCCGGACCAAACTTTCACAAATCGTGTATGGCTATGTTAAATGAATAAATGTTGAATTCGGTTGTAATAGCTTGTGCAGCTATATATATAGTGATCCGATCCAGACCAAACTTTCACAAATCGTGTATGGGTCTCTCAAATGAATAAACGTTGAATTCGGTTGCAATAACTTAGAAAAAAAAAAGGTTTCCATACAAAGACTTGTTTTCATACCGGTCGTTTGTATGGCAGCTATATGATATAGTGATCCGATCCAGACCAACCTTTCACAAATCCTGTATGGCTATGTTGCATGAATAAATGTTGAATTCGGTTGCAATAGCTTGGAAAACAAAAAAGGTTTCCATACAAAGACTTGTTTTCATATTGGTCGTTTGTATATCAGCTATATGATATAGTGGTCCGATCCGGACCAAACTTTCACAAATCGTGTATGGCTATGTCAAATAAATAAATGTTGAATTCGGTTGCAATAGCTTAGAAAACAAAAAATGTTTCCATACAAAGACTTGTTTTCATATTGGTCGTTTGTATGGCAGCTATATGATATAGTGATCCGATCCGGACCAAACTTTCACAAATTGTGTATCGCTATGTCATATCGGTCGTTTGTATGGCAGCTATATGATATAGTGATCCGATCCGGACCAAAAACTTTCACAAATTGTGTATGGCTATGTCAAATGAATAAATGTTGAATTCGGTTGCAATAGCTTAGAAAACAAAAAAGGTTTCCATACAAAGACTTGTTTTCATATCGGTCGTTTGTATGGCAGCTATATGATATAGTGATCTGAACCGGACCAAACTTTTACAAATCGTGTATGGCTATGTCAAAAAATAAATTTTAAATTCGGTTGCAATAGCTTAAAAAACAAAAAAGGTTTCCATACAAAGACTTGTTTTCATATTGGTCGTTTGTATAGCAGCTATATGATATAGTGATCCGATCCGGACCAAACTTTCACAAATTGTGTATCGCTATGTCATATCGGTCGTTTGTATGGCAGCTATATGATATAGTAATCCGTTCCAAAACAAACTTTCACAAATCGTGTATAGCTATGTCAAATGAATAAGTGTTGATTTCGGTTGCAATAGCTTAGAAAACATAAAACGTTTCCATACAAAGACTTGTTTACATATCGGTCGTTTGTATGGCAGCTATATGATATAGTGATCCGATCCGGACCAATCTTTCACAAACTATGTACGGCTATGTCAAATGAATAAATGTTGAATTCGGTTGCAATAGCTTAGAAAACAAAAAAGGTTTCCATACAAAGACTTGTTTTCATATCGGTCGTTTGTATGGCAGCTATTTGAGATAGTGATCCGAACCGGACCAAACTTTCACAAATCGTGTATGGCTATGTTAAATGAATAAATGTTGAATTCGGTTGTAATAGCTTGTGCAGCTATATATATAGTGATCCGATCCAGACCAAACTTTCACAAATCGTGTATGGGTCTCTCAAATGAATAAACGTTGAATTCGGTTGCAATAACTTAGAAAAAAAAAAAGGTTTCCATACAAAGACTTGTTTTCATACCGGTCGTTTGTATGGCAGCTATATGATATAGTAATTCGAACCGGACCAAACTTATACAAATCGTGTATGGCTATGTCAAATAAATAAATTTTGAATTCGGTTGCAATAGCTTGGAAAACAAAAAATGTTTCCATACAAAGACTTGTTATCATATTGGTCGTTTGTATGGCAGCTATATGATATAGTGATCCGATGCGGACCAAACTTTCACAAATTGTGTATCGCTGCGTCAAATGAAAAAATGTTTAATTCGGTTGCAATAGCATAAAAAACAAAAAAGGTTTCCATACAAAGACTTGTTATCATATAGGTCGTTTGTATGGCAGCTATATGATATAGTAATCCGTTCCGAAACAAACTTTCACAAATCGTGTATAGCTATGTCAAATGAATAAGTGTTGAATTCGGTTGCAATAGCTTAGAAAACATAAAACGTTTCCATACAAAGACTTGTTTACATATCGGTCGTTTGTATGGCAGCTATATGATATAGTGATCCGATCCGGACCAATCTTTCACAAATCGTGTATAGCTATGTCAAATAAATAAATGTTAAATTCGGTTGCAATAGCTTAGAAATCAAAAAAGGTTTCCATACAAAGACTTGTTTTCATATCGGTCGTTTGTATGGCAGCTATATGTGATATAGTGATCCGATCCGGACCAAACTTTCACAAATCGTGTATGGCTATGTTAAATGAATAAATGTTGAATTCGGTTGTAATAGCTTGTGCAGCTATATATATAGTGATCCGATCCAGACCAAACTTTCACAAATCGTGTATGGGTCTCTCAAATGAATAAACGTTGAATTCGGTTGCAATAACTTAGAAAAAAAAAAGGTTTCCATACAAAGACTTGTTTTCATACCGGTCGTTTGTATGGCAGCTATATGATATAGTGATCCGATCCAGACCAACCTTTCACAAATCCTGTATGGCTATGTTGCATGAATAAATGTTGAATTCGGTTGCAATAGCTTAAAAAACAAAAAAGGTTTCCATACAAAGACTTGTTTTCATATTGGTCGTTTGTATATCAGCTATATGATTTAGTGGTCCGATCCGGGCCAAACTTTCACAAATCGTGTATGGCTACGTCAAATAAATAAGTGTTGAATTCGGTTGCAATAGCTTAGAAAACAAAAAATGTTTCCATACAAAGACTTGTTTTCATATTGGTCGTTTGTATGGCAGCTATATGATATAGTAATCCGTTCCGAAACAAACTTTCACAAATCGTGTATAGCTATGTCAAATGAATAAGTGTTGAATTCGGTTGCAATAGCTTAGAAAACATAAAACGTTTCCATACAAAGACTTGTTTACATATCGGTCGTTTGTATGGCAGCTATATGATATAGTGATCCGATCCGGACCAATCTTTCACAAATCGTGTACGGCTATGTCAAATAAATAAATTTTAAATTTGGTTGCAATAGCTTAAAAAACAAAAAAGGTTTCCATACAAAGACTTGTTTTCATATCGGTCGTTTGTATGGCAGCTATATGATATAGTGATCCGATCCGGACCAATCTTTCACAAATTGTGTATGGCTATGTCAAATGAATAAATGTTGAATTCGGTTGCAATAGCTTAGAAAACAAAAAAGGTTTCCATACAAAGACTTGTTTTCATATCGGTCGTTTGTATGGCAGCTATATGATATAGTGATCTGAACCGGACCAAACTTTTACAAATCGTGTATGGCTATGTCAAAAAAAAAATTTTAAATTCGGTTGCAATAGCTTAAAAAACAAAAAAGGTTTCCATACAAAGACTTGTTTTCATATCGGTCGTTTGTATGGCAGCTATATGAGATAGTGGTCCGATCCGGACCAAACTTTCACAAATCAGGTATAGCTATGTCAAATGAATAAGTGTTGATTTCGGTTGCAATAGCTTAGAAAACATAAAACGTTTCCATACAAAGACTTGTTTACATATCGGTCGTTTGTATGGCAGCTATATGATATAGTGATCCGATCCGGACCAATCTTTCACAAACTATGTATGGCTATGTCAAATAAATAAATGTTGAATTCGGTTGCAATAGCTTAGAAAACAAAAAAGGTTTCCATACAAAGACTTGTTTTCATATCGGTCGTTTGTATGGCAGCTATTTGAGATAGTGATCCGAACCGGACCAAACTTTCACAAATCGTGTATGGCTATGTCATATGAATAAATGTTGAATTCGGTTGCAATTATTTAGAAAACAAAAAAGGTTTCCATACAAAGACTTGTTTTATACCGGTCGTTTGTATGGCATCTATATGATATAGTAATTCGAACCGGACCAAACTTATACAAATCGTGTATGGCTATGTCAAATAAATAAATGTTGAATTCGGTTGCAATAGCTTGGAAAACAAAAAATGTTTCCATACAAAGACTTGTTATCATATTGGTCGTTTGTATGGCAGCTATATGATATAGTGATCCGATGCGGACCAAACTTTCACAAATTGTGTATCGCTACGTCAAATGAATAAATTTTGAATTCGGTTGCAATAGCATAAAAAACAAAAAAGGTTTCCATACAAAGACTTGTTATCATATAGGTCGTTTGTATGGCAGCTATATGATATAGTAATCCGTTCCGAAACAAACTTTCACAAATCGTGTATAGCTATGTCAAATGAATAAGTGTTGAATTCGGTTGCAATAGCTTAGAAAACATAAAACGTTTCCATACAAAGACTTGTTTACATATCGGTCGTTTGTATGGCAGCTATATGATATAGTGATCCGATCCGGACCAATCTTTCACAAATCGTGTATAGCTATGTCAAATAAATAAATGTTAAATTCGGTTGCAATAGCTTAGAAATCAAAAAAGGTTTCCATACAAAGACTTGTTTTCATATCGGTCGTTTGTATGGCAGCTATATGTGATATAGTGATCCGATCCGGACCAAACTTCCACAAATCGTGTATGGCTATGTTAAATGAATAAATGTTGAATTCGGTTGTAATAGCTTGTGCAGCTATATATATAGTGATCCGATCCAGACCAAACTTTCACAAATCGTGTATGGGTCTCTCAAATGAATAAACGTTGAATTCGGTTGCAATAACTTAGAAAAAAACAAGTAAGAAAAGTTATCTTCGGCTTGCCGAAGATGGTATACCCTTGAAAACAACAAAGTTTTCCATACAAAGACTTGTTTTCATATCGGTCGTTTGTATGGCAGCTATATGATATAGTGATCCGATCCGGATCAAACTTTTACAAATCATGTATGGCTATGTCAAATGAATAAATGTTGAATTCGGTTGCAATAGGTTGGAAAACAAAAAAATTTTTCATACAAAGACTTGTTTTCATATCGGTCGTTTGTATTGCAGCTATATGATATAGTGATCTGATCCGGACCAAACTTTCACAAATCATGTATGCCTATGTCAAATGGATACATATTGAATTCGGTTGCAATAGCTTGGAAAACAAAAAGTTTTCCATACAAAGACTTGTTTTCATATCGGTCGTTTGTATGGCAGCTATATGATATAGTGGTCCGATCCGACCGATTCTTAAACTTGATCTGCGTGCAACAAAAATAATGATCTGGTAAAAATTTCAAAACGCTAGCTTTAAAACTACTGTCTATTTTTTGCATAGAAACAGACGGACAGACGGACAGACGGACAGACGGACAGACGGACAGACGGACAGACGGACAGACGGACATGGCTATATCGACTCGGCTGTTGATGCTGATCAAGAATATATATACTTTGTGGGGTCGGAGATGCTTCCTTTAATGCGTTACACATTTCTGGACAAAATTATAATACCCTTTTTCAAGGGTATAAAAAAGGTTTCCATACAAAGACTTGTTTTCATACCGGTCGTTTGTATGGCAGCTATATGATATAGTGATCCGATCCAGACCAACCTTTCACAAATCCTGTATGGCTATGTTGCATGAATAAATGTTGAATTCGGTTGCAATAGCTTAAAAAACAAAAAAGGTTTCCATACAAAGACTTGTTTTCATATTGGTCGTTTGTATATCAGCTATATGATATAGTGGTCCGATCCGGACCAAACTTTCACAAATCGTGTATGGCTATGTCAAATGAATAAGTGTTGATTTCGGTTGCAATAGCTTAGAAAACATAAAACGTTTCCATACAAAGACTTGTTTACATATCGGTCGTTTGTATGGCAGCTATATGATATAGTGATCCGATCCGGACCAAACTTTCACAAATTGTGTATGGCTATGTCAAATGAATAAATGTTGAATTCGGTTGCAATAGCTTAGAAAACAAAAAAGGTTTCCATACAAAGACTTGTTTTCATATCGGTCGTTTGTATGGCAGCTATATGATATAGTGATCTGAACCGGACCAAACTTTTACAAATCGTGTATGGCTATGTAAAAAAAATAAATTTTAAATTCGGTTGCAATAGCTTAAAAAACAAAAAAGGTTTCCATACAAAGACTTGTTTTCATATCGGTCGTTTGTATGGCAGCTATATGAGATAGTGGTCCGATCCGGACCAAACTTTCACAAATCATGTATAGCTATGTCAAATAAATAAATGTTAAATTCGGTTGCAATAGCTTAGAAAACAAAAAGGTTTCCATACAAAGAATTGTTATCATATAGGTCGTTTGTATGGCAGCTATATGATATAGTAATCCGTTCCGAAACAAACTTTCACAAATCGTGTATAGCTATGTCAAATGAATTAGTGTTGATTTCGGTTGCAATAGCTTAGAAAACATAAAACGTTTCCATACAAAGACTTGTTTACATATCGGTCGTTTGTATGGCAGCTATATGATATAGTGATCCGATCCGGACCAATCTTTCACAAACTATGTATGGCTATGTCAAATGAATAAATGTTGAATTCGGTTGCAATAGCTTAGAAAACAAAAAAGGTTTCCATACAAAGACTTGTTTTCATATCGGTCGTTTGTATGGCAGATATTTGAGATAGTGATCCGAACCAGACCAAACTTTCACAAATCGTGTATGGCTATGTCATATGAATAAATGTTGAATTCGGTTGCAATTATTTAGAAAACAAAAAAGGTTTCCATACAAAGACTTGTTTTCATACCGGTCGTTTGTATGGCAGCTATATGATATAGTGATCCGATGCGGACCAAACTTTCACAAATTGTGTATCGCTACGTCAAATGAATAAATGTTGAATTCGGTTGCAATAGCATAAAAAACAAAAAAGGTTTCCATACAAAGACTTGTTATCATATAGGTCGTTTGTATGGCAGCTATATGATATAGTAATCCGTTCCGAAACAAACTTTCACAAATCGTGTATAGCTATGTCAAATGAATAAGTGTTGAATTCGGTTGCAATAGCTTAGAAAACATAAAACGTTTCCATACAAAGACTTGTTTACATATCGGTCGTTTGTATGGCAGCTATATGATATAGTGATCCGATCCGGACCAATCTTTCACAAATCGTGTATAGCTATGTCAAATAAATAAATGTTAAATTCGGTTGCAATAGCTTAGAAATCAAAAAAGGTTTCCATACAAAGACTTGTTTTCATATCGGTCGTTTGTATGGCAGCTATATGTGATATAGTGATCCGATCCGGACCAAACTTCCACAAATCGTGTATGGCTATGTTAAATGAATAAATGTTGAATTCGGTTGTAATAGCTTGTGCAGCTATATATATAGTGATCCGATCCAGACCAAACTTTCACAAATCGTGTATGGGTCTCTCAAATGAATAAACGTTGAATTCGGTTGCAATAACTTAGAAAAAAAAAGGTTTCCATACAAAGACTTGTTTTCATACCGGTCGTTTGTATGGCAGCTATATGATATAGTGATCCGATCCAGACCAACCTTTCACAAATCCTGTATGGCTATGTTGCATGAATAAATGTTGAATTCGGTTGCAATAGCTTAAAAAACAAAAAAGGTTTCCATACAAAGACTTGTTTTCATATTGATCGTTTGTATATCACCTATATGATATAGTGGTCCGATCCGGACCAAACTTTCACAAATCGTGTATGGCTATGTCAAATGAATAAGTGTTGATTTCGGTTGCAATAGCTTAGAAAACATAAAACGTTTCCATACAAAGACTTGTTTACATATCGGTCGTTTGTATGGCAGCTATATGATATAGTGATCCGATCCGGACCAAACTTTCACAAATTGTGTATGGCTATGTCAAATGAATAAATGTTGAATTCGGTTGCAATAGCTTAGAAAACAAAAAAGGTTTCCATACAAAGACTTGTTTTCATATCGGTCGTTTGTATGGCAGCTATATGATATAGTGATCTGAACCGGACCAAACTTTTACAAATCGTGTATGGCTATGTAAAAAAAATAAATTTTAAATTCGGTTGCAATAGCTTAAAAAACAAAAAAGGTTTCCATACAAAGACTTGTTTTCATATCGGTCGTTTGTATGGCAGCTATATGAGATAGTGGTCCGATCCGGACCAAACTTTCACAAATCATGTATAGCTATGTCAAATAAATAAATGTTAAATTCGGTTGCAATAGCTTAGAAAACAAAAAAGGTTTCCATACAAAGAATTGTTATCATATAGGTCGTTTGTATGGCAGCTATATGTGATATAGTGATCCGATCCGGACCAAACTTCCACAAATCGTGTATGGCTATGTTAAATGAATAAATGTTGAATTCGGTTGTAATAGCTTGTGCAGCTATATATATAGTGATCCGATCCAGACCAAACTTTCACAAATCGTGTATGGGTCTCTCAAATGAATAAACGTTGAATTCGGTTGCAATAACTTAGAAAAAAAAAAGGTTTCCATACAAAGACTTGTTTTCATACCGGTCGTTTGTATGGCAGCTATATGATATAGTGATCCGATCCAGACCAACCTTTCACAAATCCTGTATGGCTATGTTGCATGAATAAATGTTGAATTCGGTTGCAATAGCTTAAAAAACAAAAAAGGTTTCCATACAAAGACTTGTTTTCATATTGATCGTTTGTATATCACCTATATGATATAGTGGTCCGATCCGGACCAAACTTTCACAAATCGTGTATGGCTATGTCAAATGAATAAGTGTTGATTTCGGTTGCAATAGCTTAGAAAACATAAAACGTTTCCATACAAAGACTTGTTTACATATCGGTCGTTTGTATGGCAGCTATATGATATAGTGATCCGATCCGGACCAAACTTTCACAAATTGTGTATGGCTATGTCAAATGAATAAATGTTGAATTCGGTTGCAATAGCTTAGAAAACAAAAAAGGTTTCCATACAAAGACTTGTTTTCATATCGGTCGTTTGTATGGCAGCTATATGATATAGTGATCTGAACCGGACCAAACTTTTACAAATCGTGTATGGCTATGTAAAAAAAATAAATTTTAAATTCGGTTGCAATAGCTTAAAAAACAAAAAAGGTTTCCATACAAAGACTTGTTTTCATATCGGTCGTTTGTATGGCAGCTATATGAGATAGTGGTCCGATCCGGACCAAACTTTCACAAATCATGTATAGCTATGTCAAATAAATAAATGTTAAATTCGGTTGCAATAGCTTAGAAAACAAAAAGGTTTCCATACAAAGAATTGTTATCATATAGGTCGTTTGTATGGCAGCTATATGATATAGTAATCCGTTCCGAAACAAACTTTCACAAATCGTGTATAGCTATGTCAAATGAATTAGTGTTGATTTCGGTTGCAATAGCTTAGAAAACATAAAACGTTTCCATACAAAGACTTGTTTACATATCGGTCGTTTGTATGGCAGCTATATGATATAGTGATCCGATCCGGACCAATCTTTCACAAACTATGTATGGCTATGTCAAATGAATAAATGTTGAATTCGGTTGCAATAGCTTAGAAAACAAAAAAGGTTTCCATACAAAGACTTGTTTTCATATCGGTCGTTTGTATGGCAGATATTTGAGATAGTGATCCGAACCAGACCAAACTTTCACAAATCGTGTATGGCTATGTCATATGAATAAATGTTGAATTCGGTTGCAATTATTTAGAAAACAAAAAACGTTTCCATTCAAAGACTTGTTTTCATACCGGTCGTTTGTATGGCATCTATATGATATAGTAATTCGAACCGGACAAAACTTATACAAATCGTGTATGGCTATGTCAAATAAATAAATGTTGAATTCGGTTGCAATAGCTTGGAAAACAAAAAATGTTTCCATACAAAGACTTGTTATCATATTGGTCGTTTGTATGGCAGCTATATGATATAGTGATCCGAACCGGACCAAACTTTCACAAATTGTGTATCGCTACGTCAAATGAATAAATGTTGAATTCGGTTGCAATAGCATAAAAAACAAAAAAGGTTTCCATACAAAGACTTGTTTACATATCGGTCTTTTGTATGGCAGCTATATGATATAGTGATCCGATCCGGACCAATCTTTCACAAATCGTGTATAGCTATGTCAAATAAATAAATGTTAAATTCGGTTGCAATAGCTTAGAAAACATAAAACGTTTCCATACAAAGACTTGTTTACATATCGGTCGTTTGTATGGCAGCTATATGATATAGTGATCCGATCCGGACCAATCTTTCACAAATTGTGTATGGCTATGTCAAATAAATAAATTTTAAATTCGGTTGCAATAGCTTAAAAAACAAAAAAGGTTTCCATACAAAGACTTGTTTTCATATCGGTCGTTTGTATGGCAGCTATATGATATAGTGATCCGATCCGGACCAATCTTTCACAAATTGTGTATGGCTATGTCAAATGAATAAATGTTGAATTCGGTTGCAATAGCTTAGAAAACAAAAAAGGTTTCCATACAAAGACTTGTTTTCATATCGGTCGTTTGTATGGCAGCTATATGTGATAGAGGTCCGATCCAGACCAAACTTTCACAAATCATGTATAGCTGTGTCATATGAATAAGTGATGATTTCGGTTGCAATAGCTTAGAAAACATAAAACGTTTCCATACAAAGACTTGTTTACATATCGGTCGTTTGTATGGCAGCTATATGATATAGTGATCCGATCCGGACCAATCTTTCACAAATCGTGTATAGCTATGTCAAATAAATAAATGTTAAATTCGGTTGCAATAGCTTAGAAATCAAAAAAGGTTTCCATACAAAGACTTGTTTTCATATCCGTCGTTTGTATGGCAGCTATATGTGATATAGTGATCCGATCGGACCAAACTTTCACAAATCGTGTATGGCTATGTTAAATGAATAAATGTTGAATTCGGTTGTAATAGCTTGTGCAGCTATATATATAGTGATCCGATCCAGACCAAACTTTCACAAATCGTGTATGGGTCTCTCAAATGAATAAACGTTGAATTCGGTTGCAATAACTTAGAAAAAAAGAAGGTTTCCATACAAAGACTTGTTTTCATACCGGTCGTTTGTATGGCAGCTATATGATATAGTGATCCGATCCAGACCAACCTTTCACAAATCCTGTATGGCTATGTTGCATGAATAAATGTTGAATTCGGTTGCAATAGCTTAAAAAACAAAAAAGGTTTCCATACAAAGACTTGTTTTCATATTGGTCGTTTGCATATCAGCTATATGATATAGTGGTCCGATCCGGACCAAACTTTCACAAATCGTGTATGGCTACGTCAAATAAATAAGTGTTGAATTCGGTTGCAATAGCTTAGAAAACAAAAAATGTTTCCATACAAAGACTTGTTTTCATATTGGTCGTTTGTATGGCAGCTATATGATATAGTAATCCGTTCCGAAACAAACTTTCACAAATCGTGTATAGCTATGTAAAATGAATAAGTGTTGAATTCGGTTGCAATAGCTCAGAAAACATAAAACGTTTCCATACAAAGACTTGTTTACATATCGGTCGTTTGTATGGCAGCTATATGATATAGTGATCCGATCCGGACCAATCTTTCACAAATCGTGTATGGCTATGTCAAATAAATAAATGTTAAATTCGGTTGCAATAGCTTAGAAAACAAAAAAGGTTTCCATACAAAGACTTGTTTTCATATCGGTCGTTTGTATGGCAGCTATATGATATAGTGATCCGATCCGGACCAAACTTTCACAAATCGTGTATGGCTATGTTAAATGAATAAATGTTGAATTCGGTTGTAATAGCTTGTGCAGCTATATATATAGTGATCCGATCCAGACCAAACTTTCACAAATCGTGTATAGCTATGTCAAATGAATAAGTGTTGAATTCGGTTGCAATAGCTTAAAAAACAAAAAAGGTTTCCATACAAAGACTTGTTTTCATATCGGTCGTTTGTATGGCAGATATTGAGATAGTGATCCGAACCAGACCAAACTTTCACAAATCGTGTATGGCTATGTCATATGAATAAATGTTGAATTCGGTTGCAATTATTTAGAAAACAAAAAACGTTTCCATACAAAGACTTGTTTTCATACCGGTCGTTTGTATGGCATCTATATGATATAGTAATTCGAACCGGACAAAACTTATACAAATCGTGTATGGCTATGTCAAATAAATAAATGTTGAATTCGGTTGCAATAGCTTGGAAAACAAAAAATGTTTCCATACAAAGACTTGTTATCATATTGGTCGTTTGTATGGCAGCTATATGATATAGTGATCCGATGCGGACCAAACTTTCACAAATTGTGTATGGCTATGTTAAATGAATAAATGTTGAATTCGGTTGTAATAGCTTGTGCAGCTATATATATAGTGATCCGATCCAGACCAAACTTTCACAAATCGTGTATAGCTATGTCAAATGAATAAATGTTGAATTCGGTTGCAATAGCATAAAAAACAAAAAAGGTTTCCATACAAAGACTTGTTTACATATCGGTCTTTTGTATGGCAGCTATATGATATAGTGATCCGATCCGGACCAATCTTTCACAAATCGTGTATAGCTATGTCAAATAAATAAATGTTAAATTCGGTTGCAATAGCTTAGAAAACATAAAACGTTTCCATACAAAGACTTGTTTACATATCGGTCGTTTGTATGGCAGCTATATGATATAGTGATCCGATCCGGACCAATCTTTCACAAATTGTGTATGGCTATGTCAAATAAATAAATTTTAAATTCGGTTGCAATAGCTTAAAAAACAAAAAGGTTTCCATACAAAGACTTGTTTTCATATCGGTCGTTTGTATGGCAGCTATATGATATAGTAATCCGATCCGGACCAATCTTTCACAAATTGTGTATGGCTATGTCAAATGAATAAATGTTGAATTCGGTTGCAATAGCTTAGAAAACAAAAAAGGTTTCCATACAAAGACTTGTTTTCATATCGGTCGTTTGTATGGCAGCTATATGTGATAGAGGTCCGATCCAGACCAAACTTTCACAAATCATGTATAGCTGTGTCATATGAATAAGTGATGATTTCGGTTGCAATAGCTTAGAAAACATAAAACGTTTCCATACAAAGACTTGTTTACATATCGGTCGTTTGTATGGCAGCTATATGATATAGTGATCCGATCCGGACCAATCTTTCACAAATCGTGTATAGCTATGTCAAATAAATAAATGTTAAATTCGGTTGCAATAGCTTAGAAATCAAAAAAGGTTTCCATACAAAGACTTGTTTTCATATCCGTCGTTTGTATGGCAGCTATATGTGATATAGTGATCCGATCCGGACCAAACTTTCACAAATCGTGTATGGCTATGTTAAATGAATAAATGTTGAATTCGGTTGTAATAGCTTGTGCAGCTATATATATAGTGATCCGATCCAGACCAAACTTTCACAAATCGTGTATGGGTCTCTCAAATGAATAAACGTTGAATTCGGTTGCAATAACTTAGAAAAAAAAGAAGGTTTCCATACAAAGACTTGTTTTCATACCGGTCGTTTGTATGGCAGCTATATGATATAGTGATCCGATCCAGACCAACCTTTCACAAATCCTGTATGGCTATGTTGCATGAATAAATGTTGAATTCGGTTGCAATAGCTTAAAAAACAAAAAGGTTTCCATACAACGACTTGTTTTCATATTGGTCGTTTGTATATCAGCTATATGATATAGTGGTCCGATCCGGACCAAACTTTCACAAATCGTGTATGGCTACGTCAAATAAATAAGTGTTGAATTCGGTTGCAATAGCTTAGAAAACAAAAAATGTTTCCATACAAAGACTTGTTTTCATATTGGTCGTTTGTATGGCAGCTATATGATATAGTAATCCGTTCCAGAAACAAACTTTCACAAATCGTGTATAGCTATGTAAAATGAATAAGTGTTGAATTCGGTTGCAATAGCTCAGAAAACATAAAACGTTTCCATACAAAGACTTGTTTACATATCGGTCGTTTGTATGGCAGCTATATGATATAGTGATCCGATCCGGACCAATCTTTCACAAATCGTGTATGGCTATGTCAAATAAATAAATGTTAAATTCGGTTGCAATAGCTTAGAAAACAAAAAAGGTTTCCATACAAAGACTTGTTTTCATATCGGTCGTTTGTATGGCAGCTATATGATATAGTGATCCGATCCGGACCAAACTTTCACAAATCGTGTATGGCTATGTTAAATGAATAAATGTTGAATTCGGTTGTAATAGCTTGTGCAGCTATATATATAGTGATCCGATCCAGACCAAACTTTCACAAATCGTGTATAGCTATGTCAAATGAATAAGTGTTGAATTCGGTTGCAATAGCTTAAAAAACAAAAAAGGTTTCCATACAAAGACTTGTTTTCATATTGGTCGTTTGTATGGCAGCTATATGATATAGTGATCCGATCCGGACCAAACTTTCACAAATTGTGTATAGCTATGTCATATCGGTCGTTTGTATGGCAGCTATTTGATATAGTGATCCGATCCGGACCAAACTTTCACAAATTGTGTATGGCTATGTCAAATGAATAAATGTTGAATTCGGTTGCAATAGCTTAGAAAACAAAAAAGGTTTCCATACAAAGACTTGTTTTCATATCGGTCGTTTGTATGGCAGCTATATGATATAGTGATCTGAACCGAACCAAACTTTTACAAATCGTGTATGGGTCTCTCAAATGAATAAACGTTGAATTCGGTTGCAATAACTTAGAAAAAAAAAAAGGTTTCCATACAAAGACTTGTTTTCATACCGGTCGTTTGTATGGCAGCTATATGATATAGTGATCCGATCCAGACCAACCTTTCACAAATCCTGTATGGCTATGTTGCATGAATAAATGTTGAATTCTGTTGCAATAGCTTAAAAAACAAAAAAGGTTTCCATACAAAGACTTGTTTTCATATTGGTCGTTTGTATATCAGCTATATGATATAGTGGTCCGATCCGGACCAAACTTTCACAAATCGTGTATGGCTATGTCAAATAAATAAATGTTGAATTCGGTTGCAATAGCTTAGAAAACAAAAAATGTTTCCATACAAAGACTTGTTTTCATATTGGTCGTTTGTATGGCAGCTATATGATATAGTGATCCGATCCGGACCAAACTTTCACAAATTGTGTATAGCTATGTCATATCGGTCGTTTGTATGGCAGCTATATGATATAGTGATCAATCCGGACCAAACTTTCACAAATTGTGTATGGCTATGTCAAATGAATAAATGTTGAATTCGGTTGCAATAGCTTAGAAAACAAAAAAGGTTTCCATACAAAGACTTGTTTTCATATCGGTCGTTTGTATGGCAGCTATATGATATAGTGATCTGAACCGGACCAAACTTTTACAAATCGTGTATAGCTATGTCAAAAAAAAAAATTTTAAATTCGGTTGCAATAGCTTAAAAAACAAAAAAGGTTTCCATACAAAGACTTGTTTTCATATCGGTCGTTTGTATGGCAGCTATATGAGATAGTGGTCCGATCCGGACCAAACTTTCACAAATCATGTGTAGCTATGTCAAATAAATAAATGTTAAATTCGGTTGCAATAGCTTAGAAAACAAAAAAGGTTTCCATACAAAGACTTGTTTTCATATCGGTCGTTTGTATGGCAGCTATATGTGATATAGTGATCCGATCCGGACCAAACTTTCACAAATCGTGTATGGCTATGTTAAATGAATAAATGTTGAATTCGGTTGTAATAGCTTGTGCAGCTATATAGATAGTGATCCGATCCAGACCAAACTTTCACAAATCGTGTATGGGTCTCTCAAATGAATAAACGTTGAATTCGGTTGCAATAGCTTAGAAAACAAAAAAGGTTTCCATACAAAGACTTGTTTTCATATAGGTCGTTTGTATGGCAGCTATTTGAGATAGTGATCCGAACCGGACCAACCTTTCACAAATCCTGTATGGCTATGTTGCATGAATAAATGTTGAATTCGGTTGCAATAGCTTAAAAAACAAAAAAGGTTTCCATACAAAGACTTGTTTTCACATTGGTCGTTTGTATGGCAGCTATATTATATAGTGGTCCGATCCGGACCAACCTTTCACAAATCGTGTATGGCTATGTCATATGAATAAATGTTGAATTCGGTTGCAATTACTTAGAAAACAAAAAGGTTTCCATACAAAGACTTGTTTTCATACCGGTCGTTTGTATGGCAGCTATATGATATAGTGATCCGATCCAGACCAACCTTTCACAAATCCTGTATGGCTATGTTGCATGAATAAATGTTGAATTCGGTTGCAATAGCTTAAAAAACAAAAAAGGTTTCCATACAAAAGACTTGTTTTCATATTGGTCGTTTGTATGGCAGCTATATGAAATAGTAATCCGTTCCGGACCAAACTTTCACAAATCGTGTATGGCCACGTCAAATTAATAAGCGTTGAATTCGGTTGCAATAGCTTAGAAAACAAAAAAGGTTTCCATACAAAGACTTGTTTTCATATCGGTCGTTTGTATGGCATCTATATGATATAGTAATTCGAACCGGACCAAACTTATACAAATCGTGTATGGCTATGTCAAATAAATATATGTTGAATTCGGTTGCAATAACTCAGAAAACAAGAAAGGTTTCCATACAAAGACTTGTTTTCATACCGGTCGTTTGTATGGCAGCTATATGATATAGTGATCCGATCCAGACCAATGTTTCATGTTTCATGAATAAATGTTGAATTCGGTTGCAATAGCTTAAAAAACAAAAAAGGTTTCCATACAAAGACTTGTTTTCATATTGGTCGTTTGTATGGCATCTATATGATATAGTGATTCGAACCGGACCAAACTTTCACAAGTCGTGTATGGCTATGTCAAATGAATAAATGTTGAATTCGGTTGCAATAGCTTAGAAAACAAAAAAGGTTTCCATACAAAGACTTGTTTTCATACCGGTCGTTTGTATGGCAGCTATATGATATAGTGATCCGATCCAGACCAATGTTTCATGTTTCATGAATAAATGTTGAATTCGGTTGCAATAGCTTAAAAAACAAAAAAGGTTTCCATACAAAGACTTGTTTTCATATTGGTCGTTTGTATGGCAGCTATATGAGATAGTAATCCGATCCGGACCAAACTTTCACAAATTATGTATGGCTATGTCAAATGAATAAATGTTGAATTCGGTTGCAATAACTGAGAAAACAAGAAAGGTTTCCATACAAAGACTTGTTTTCATACCGGTCGTTTGTATGGCAGCTATATGATATAGTGATCCGATCCAGACCAAACTTTCACAAATCGTGTATGGCTATGTCAAATAAATAAATGTTGAACTCGGTTGCAATAGCTTAGAAAACAAAAAAGGTTTCCATACAAAGACTTGTTTTCACATTGGTCGTTTGTATGGCAGCTATATGATATAGTAGTCCGGTTCGGACCAACCTTTCACAAATCGTGTATGGCTATGTTGCATGAATAAATGTTGAATTCGGTTGAAATAGCTTGGAAAACAAAAAGGTTCTAACAAAGACCAGTTTTCATATTGGTCGTTTGTATATCAGCTATATGATATAGTGATCCGGTCCGGACCAAACTTTCACAAATTGTGTATGGCTATGTCAAATAAATAAGTGTTGAAGTCAGTTGCAATAGATTGGAAAACATAAAACGTTTCCATGCAAAGACTTGTTTTCATATCGGTCGTTTGTATGGCAGCTATATGATATAGTGATCCGATCCAGACCAAACTTTCACAAATCGTGTATGGGTCTGTCAAATAAATAAATGTTGAATTCGGTTGCAATAGTTTAAAAAACAAAAAACGTTTCCATACCAAGACTTGTTTTCATATCGGTCGTTTGTATGGCAGCTATATGAGATAGTGATCCGATCCGGACCAACCTTTTACAAATCGTGTATGGCTATGTCAAATGAATAAATGTTGAATTCGGTTGCAATAACTTAGAAAACAAAAAGGTTTCCATACAAAGACTTGTTTTCATATAGGTCGTTTGTATGGCAGCTGTATGATATAGTAATCCGTTTCGAAACAAACTTTCACAAATCGTGTATGGCTGCGTCAAATAAATAAGTGTTGAATTCGGTTGCAATAGCTTAGAAAACATAAAACGTTTCCATACAAAGACTTGTTTTCATATCGGTCGTTTGTATGGCAGCTATATGATATAGTAATCCGAACCGGACCAAAGTTTCACAAATAGTGTATGGCTATGTCAAATGAGTAAATGTTGAATTCAGTTGCAATAGGTTGGAAAACAAAAAAATTTTTCATACAAAGACTTGTTTTCATATCGGTCGTTTCTATGGCAGCTATATGAGATAGTGGTCCGATCCGGACCAAACTTTCACAAATCATGTATAGCTATGTTAAATGAATAAATTTTAAATTCGGTTGCAATAGCTTAGAAAACAAAAAAGGTTTCTATACAAAGACTTGTTTTCATATTAGTCGTTTGTATGGCAGCTATATGATATAGTGGTCCGATCCGACCGATTCGTAAACTTGATCTGCGTGCAACAAAAATAATGTTTTGGTAAAAATTTCAAAACGCTAGCTTTAAAACCACTGTCTATTTTTTGCATAGAAACAGACGGACAGACGGTCAGACGCACAGACGGACATGGCTATATCGACTCAGCTGTTGATGCTGATCAAGAATATATATACTTTGTGGGTTCGGAGATGCTTCCTTTAATGCGTTACACATTTCTGGACAAAATTATAATACCCCTTTTCAAGGGTATAATGATATTAAGATAGAATTGTATTAAGATAAAATTATATTAAGATAGATTTATATTAAGATTAAATGATATTTAGATGGAATGATATTAAGATAAAACAAGTGAGAAAAGTTATCTTCGGCTTGCCGAAGATGGTATACCCTTGAAAACAAAAAAGTTTTCCATACAAAGCCTTGTTTTCATATCGGTCGTTTGTATGGCAGCTATATGATATAGTGATCTGATCCGGATCAAACTTTCACAAATCATGTATGGCTATGTCAAATGAATAAGTGTTGAATTCAGTTGCAATAGCTTGGAAAACAAAAAAGTTTCCCATACAAAGACTTGTTTTCATATCGGTCGTTTGTATGGCAGCTATATGATATAGTGATCCGATCCAGACCAAACTTTTACAAATCATGTATGGCTATGTCAAATGAATAAGTGTTGAATTCAGTTGCAATAGCTTGGAAAACAAAAAAGTTTCCCATACAAAGACTTGTTTTCATATCGGTCGTTTGTATGGCAGCTATATGATATAGTGGTCCGATCCGACCGATTCTTAAACTTGATCTGCGTGCAACAAAAATAATGATCTGGTAAAAATTTCAAAACGCTAGCTTTAAAACTACTGTCTATTTTTTGCATAGAAACAGACGGACAGACGGACATGGCTATATCGACTCGGTTGTTGATGCTGATCAAGAATATATATACTTTGTGGGGTCGGAGATGCTTCCTTTAATGCGTTACACATTTCTGGACAAAATTATAATACCCTTTTTCAAGGGTATAATCATATCAAGATAAAATTATTTTTAAGATGGAATTATATTTACATAGAATGATATCAAGATTTCTATTATTTTAGAAATATATTAAGATAAAATTATATTAAAATAGATTTATATTAATATAAAATGATATTTTCATAAAAAAATATTAGGATAAAATCATAGCAAGATAAAATTATTTTGAAGATAGAATTATATTTAGACAGAATGATTTTAAGACAGAATTACATAAAAAATGAAAAATATTAAGATAAAATCTTATCAAGATAAAATAATTTTAAAGATAGAATTATATAAAGATAGAATGATATTAATGATATTAATATAGAATGATATTAAGATAGAATGATATTAAGATAGAATGATATTAATATAGAATGATATTAAGATAGAATGATATTAAGATAGAATGTAATTAAGATACAATGATATTAAGATTTATATTAAAATAGAATTACATAAAGATAGAATGATATTAGAATAAAATGATATTAAGATTAAATCATATTAGCATAAAATTATATTTATGATAGAATTATATTAAGATAGATTCACATTAAGGTAAAATAATATTTAGAGAAAATGATATTAAGATAGAATCATCTTAAGATAGAATGATATTAAGATAAAAGAATATTAAGATACAATTTTTTTTTAAGATTATATTAAGATAGAATAACATAAAGATAGAATTATATTAATATAAATTCATATCAAGATAAAATTATTTTTAAAATATAAATGTATTTAGATAGAACGCTATCAAGATTTCTATTATTCAAGATCATCATTTCAAGATTTATATAAAGGTAGATTATCATTATTATATTTCTAGATTATATTAAAATAGGAATATATTAAGATAGATTGACATTACGGTAAAATCATATTTAGAGAAAAAGATATTAAGATAGATTATCTTAAGATAGAATGATATTAAGATAAAATAATATTAAGATACAATTTTTTTTAAGATAGAATTAAATTAAGATAGAATGATTTTAAGATAGAATTACATTCAGATAGAATTATATTAAGATACAATGATATTGAGTTTTATATTAAGATAGAATTGTATTAAGATAAAATTATATTAAGATAGATTCATATTAAGATTAAATGATATTTAGATGGAATGATATTAAGATAAAATCATATCAAGATAAATTTATTGTTAAGATAGAATTATATTTATATAGAATGATATTAAGATTTCTATTATTATACAATTAAATTAAGATAAAATTATGTTAAGATAGATTGACTTGAAGGTAAAATGATATTTATATAGAAAAATATTAAGATAAAATCATATCAAGATAAAATTATTTTTAAGATGGAATTATATTTAGATAGAATATCAAGATTTCTATTATGATAGATATAAATCTAAATAAATCTTGATATAAATCAAGATAGATTGATATTAAGCTAAAATGATATTTAGATAGAAAAATATTAAGATAAAATCATATCAAGATAATATTTTTTTAAGATAGAATTATACTAAGATAAAATTATACAAAGATAGAATTACATTAAGATAGAATTAAATAAGAATAGAATGATATTAAAATTAAATCATACAATTATTTTTATGATAGAATAATATAAAGATAGAATGATATTAAGATAGAATTACATTAAGATAGAATAATATTAGAATAGAATGATATTAAAATTAAATGATATTAAGATAAAATTATTTTAATGATAGAATAATATTAAGATAGAATGATATTAAAATAGAATGATATTAAGATAGAATGATATTAAGAAAGAATGGTATTAAGATAGAATGATATCAAGATTTATATTAAGATAGAATTATATTAAGATAAAATTATTTTAAGATAGATTGATATGAAGGTAAAATGATATTTAGATAAAAAATATTAAGATAAAATCATATCAAAATAAAATTATTTTTAAGATGGAATTATATTTAGATAGAACGATATCAAAATTTCTATTATTATAGAAATATATTAAGATAAAATTATATTAAAATAGATTTATATTAAGGTAAAATGATATTTAGATAGAAAAATATTAAGATAAAATCATATCAAGATAAAATTATATTAAGATAGAATGATATTAGGATAGGATGATATTAAGATGGAATGATATTAAGATAGAATTATATTAAAATAGAATAATATTAGGATAGAATTATGTTAAAATAAAATTATATAAAGATAGAAATTTATTACGATAGATTAATATTTAGATAGAATTATGAATTATGTTGACGTTACGCCTAGCACCAGCACAGCTCTGCATAGCAAGCTGGCAAACAACTCCTTTGCCCTCTTCTCAAGCAAAGAAGATGACGACGAACATGACGAACCCAAACCTGCTGCAGAAGCAGTGGCATCCAAACCAACAGAAAAACCAAACCCGACCCCGAAGACCCTCAAGCCTCCCCCGATCTACATCCCAGACGTGTCCGACATTACCGCGCTTGTCAAGTCGATAACGACTCTAGTCGGAACCAAAAAGGATTTCTCGTACAAAAAGGAGAGAAACAACAACGTACGCGTAATGATGCCAGACAAGGAGTCCTACACAGCTCTACGCCAGCATCTCGTGGCACATAACAAAAGGCACCGCACCTTCAAACCAAAGGGCGAGAGATCGTACAGGGCGGTCATCAAGGGACTTCACCACTCAACGGACCAGACTGACATTAAAGAAGAACTCCACAAAGCATTATGGAAAAGTTTATGGTTTATGGAGATGGTCTCGCAGATGGTCTCGCAGATGGTCTCGTAGATGGCCTCGCAGATGTTGGAGCTAATAGCTCCCCTCCTCAATAGGAAATAATGCAAATAAGTTTCAACATAGTTTTTTGGAACGCAAACGGCCTGCAGAGGAGTACAGTCGAACGGAATGGAACTTCCCGCGTTTCAGGAGGAATGGGCACAGTGCGCCGTGACCAGGATTACCAGCCCACAGGGAGATATAACCATTGGTGCGGTTTACTTCCCACCCAGACACTCGATAACCGAGACCCACCTTCAGGACTTTATCGAGTCCCTTGGACCTCGCTTTATAGCAGCCGGAGACTTTAACGCCAACCACTCCTGGTGGGGGTCCCACACAAACAACCCCAAACGCATAAAGTTCTATAAGTACCAGCAGTGGAAAAGTCTGGACTGCCATTCCACTGGAGAGCCCACACACTGGCCTACCGACCCTTTAAAGCAGCCGGATCTGCTGGACTTCGCCGTCTCCAAGGGCATAGGACACTCCAAGATAACATGCTCAAGCTAAGATAAACTGCTATCCGACCACAGCGCAGTAAACTTGCTCCTAAGCACCCCCGTCCTCAGAAAAACCCCGTCCAGAAGACTTACCGGGAAACACACAGATTCCCCCAAGTTTACGTTCTGGATGCTTTCCTCTCTGAACCCAGATCCCCCTCTTTTCACATCAAGCAACATAGATGCGGCCATCGAAAAACTAACCAAAGGGATGCACAATGCCGCTGGGATTGCGAATCCACCTCCTCCGACTATCCGAGAACACCTGAAAGAGACGTGCACTTATGCCCTCCGGAAATCGCGGCCCTCGTGGCCGAAAAAAAGGCGCTTCAGAAGAGTCTGGTTTTTCTCGCGCAACCCCAGTGACAAGACAGCACTTAATCGTGCCACCAAGGAACTGAAGGACAAGCTATCCATCCTACGGCAGGACTCGTTTCATAGGTTCCTTGAGGAGCTGGAACCTGGAGACCCGCAGCACATCCTGTGGAATGTAACGTGGCACATAAAAAGACCTGCGAAGAAGATATCACCCGTGCGCAAAGTGGTTCCTGGTTCCTGGTATCGGTTTGAGGTCGAAAGAGGAGAAGCCTTTGCAGACCATCTACATAGTGTGTATTCTCACCTTTTGACAGATGCACTGGCAAAGAGAGAGCTGCAACCATAGGTTCGTAATCAGCCCAAGTGCTCCTGGCCAGCCAATACAGCCCCTTGAACCAGAAGAGATTGCGCAGGAGATCGCCTTCCCTAAAAAATGGCAAGTCACCTGACCGTATCGATGCAACAGCACTGAAAATATTGTCCCCAATCTGTTCCCAAAGGCTGGCCAACATCTTCAACAGCTGCCCCCGTCCAGGGTACTTCCCTAAAGAATGGAAACGTGGGGAATTAATTATGCCCCTCAAGCCTGGAAAATCGGAAGCCAATCTAGCCCCGTATCGTCCGATTAGTTTGCTGGCACTCCTCCCCAAAATACTTGAAAGAGTATTTTTGCGTAGAAGTACTGCCAGTACTGGACGAGGCCGGACTGATCCCTGAACATCAGTTTGGCTTCAGACGCTTCCATGGAACACCTGAGCAATGCCACCGGCTTGTTGAGAGCATACTTTAGGCCTTCGAAAAGAAGAAGTACTGCTGCGCCGTTATGCTAAATGTCTCTATCTGTCTATCTGTCTATCTGTTTATCTGTCTATCTGTCTATGTGTCTATCTGTCTATCTATCTATCTATCTATCTGTCTATCTGTCTATCTGTCTATCTGTCTATCTGTCTATCTGTCTATCTGTCTATCTGTCTATCTGTCTATCTGTCTATCTGTCTATCTGTCTATCTGTCTATCTGTCTATCTGTCTATCTGTCTATCTGTCTATCTGTCTATCTGTCTATCTGTCTATCTGTCTATCTGTCTATCTGTCTATCTGTCTATCTGTCTATCTGTCTATCTGTCTATCTGTCTATCTGTCTATCTGTCTATCTGTCTATCTGTCTATCTGTCTATCTGTCTATCTGTCTATCTGTCTATCTGTCTATCTGTCTATCTGTCTATCTGTCTATCTGTCTATCTGTCTATCTGTCTATCTGTCTATCTGTCTATCTGTCTATCTGTCTATCTGTCTATCTGTCTATCTGTCTATCTGTCTATCTGTCTATCTGTCTATCTGTCTATCTGTCTATCTGTCTATCTGTCTATCTGTCTATCTGTCTATCTGTCTATCTGTCTATCTGTCTATCTGTCTATCTGTCTATCTGTCTATCTGTCTATCTGTCTATCTGTCTATCTGTCTATCTGTCTATCTGTCTATCTGTCTATCTGTCTATCTGTCTATCTGTCTATCTGTCTATCTGTCTATCTGTCTATCTGTCTATCTGTCTATCTGTCTATCTGTCTATCTGTCTATCTGTCTATCTGTCTATCTGTCTATCTGTCTATCTGTCTATCTATCTATCTCTCTATCTGTCTATCTGTCTATCTGTCTATCTGTCTATCTGTCTATCTGTCTATCTGTCTATCTGTCTATCTGTCTATCTGTCTATCTGTCTATCTGTCTATCTGTCTATCTGTCTATCTGTCTATCTGTCTATCTGTCTATCTGTCTATCTGTCTATCTGTCTATCTATCTATCTGTCTATCTGTCTATCTGTCTATCTGTCTATCTGTCTATCTGTCTATCTGTCTATCTGTCTATCTGTCTATCTGTCTATCTGTCTATCTGTCTATCTGTCTATCTGTCTATCTGTCTATCTGTCTATCTGTCTATCTGTCTATCTGTCTATCTGTCTATCTGTCTATCTGTCTATCTGTCTATCTGTCTATCTGTCTATCTGTCTATCTGTCTATCTGTCTATCTGTCTATCTGTCTATCTGTCTATCTGTCTATCTGTCTATCTGTCTATCTGTCTATCTGTCTATCTGTCTATCTGTCTATCTGTCTATCTGTCTATCTGTCTATCTGTCTATCTGTCTATCTGTCTATCTGTCTATCTGTCTATCTGTCTATCTGTCTATCTGTCTATCTGTCTATCTGTCTATCTGTCTATCTGTCTATCTGTCTATCTGTCTATCTGTCTATCTGTCTATCTGTCTATCTGTCTATCTGTCTATCTGTCTATCTGTCTATCTGTCTATCTATCTATCTGTCTATCTGTCTATCTGTCTATCTGTCTATCTGTCTATCTGTCTATCTGTCTATCTGTCTATCTGTCTATCTGTCTATCTGTCTATCTGTCTATCTGTCTATCTGTCTATCTGTCTATCTGTCTATCTGTCTATCTGTCTATCTGTCTATCTGTCTATCTGTCTATCTGTCTATCTGTCTATCTGTCTATCTGTCTATCTGTCTATCTGTCTATCTGTCTATCTGTCTATCTGTCTATCTGTCTATCTGTCTATCTGTCTATCTGTCTATCTGTCTATCTGTCTATCTGTCTATCTGTCTATCTGTCTATCTGTCTATCTGTCTATCTGTCTATCTGTCTATCTGTCTATCTGTCTATCTGTCTATCTGTCTATCTGTCTATCTGTCTATCTGTCTATCTGTCTATCTGTCTATCTGTCTATCTGTCTATCTGTCTATCTGTCTATCTGTCTATCTGTCTATCTGTCTATCTGTCTATCTGTCTATCTGTCTATCTGTCTATCTGTCTATCTGTCTATCTGTCTATCTGTCTATCTGTCTATCTGTCTATCTGTCTATCTGTCTATCTGTCTATCTGTCTATCTGTCTATCTGTCTATCTGTCTATCTGTCTATCTGTCTATCTGTCTATCTGTCTATCTGTCTATCTGTCTATCTGTCTATCTGTCTATCTGTCTATCTGTCTATCTGTCTATCTGTCTATCTGTCTATCTGTCTATCTGTCTATCTGTCTATCTGTCTATCTGTCTATCTGTCTATCTGTCTATCTATCTGTCTATCTGTCTATCCGTCTAGATATACGTCTATCCGTCTATCCGTCTATCCGTCTATCTGTCTATCTGTCTATCTGTCTATCTGTCTATCTGTCTATCCATCTATCTGTCTATCCGTCTATCTGTCCATCTGTCTATTTGTCTATCTGTTTATCTGTCTATCTGTCTATCTGTCTCTCTGTCTGTCTGTCTATCTGTATATCTGTGTATCTGTCTATCTGTCTATCTGTCTATCTGTCTATCTGTCTATCTGTCTATCTGTCTATCTGTCTATCTGTCTATCGTCTATCTTCTATCTTCTATCTCTTCTCTATTCTATCTGTCTATTTCTATCTGTCTATCTGTCTATCTGTCTATCTGTCTATCTGTCTATTTCTATCTGTCTATCTGTCTATCTTCTATGTCTATTTCTTTTCTATTTCTATCTTCTATGTCTATTCTTTTCTTCGTCTATCTGTCTATCTGTCTATCTTCTATCTGTTATCTCTATTCTAGTCTATGTCTATTCTATCTAGTCTATCTATTAGTTATTATTATTAGTTTTTATTTTCTATCTATTTCTATTTCTATTCTATCTAGTTATTTCTATCTCATCTATTCTATTCTATTGTCTATTTCTATTTCTATGTTTTATTTTTCTTCTACGTCTATGTCTATTTCTATCTTATGTCTATCTTCTGTCTGTCTTCTATCGTTAGTCTAGTCTGTCTATTGTCTTTGTCTATTGTCTATGTCTATGTCTATCTTCTATCTCTATTGTCTATGTCTATTCTATGTCTATTCTATTGTCTATTATCTATTCTATCTATGTCTATCTATGTCTATTGTCTATTGTCTATCGTCTATCTATCTATTTATCTATCGTCTATCGTCTATCTTCTATGTCTAGTCTATCGTCTATTGTCTATCTTCTATCGTCTATCTGTCTATGTCTATTGTCTATCTTCTATCTGTCTATTTCTATTGTCTATCGTCTATCTGTCTATCGTCTATTGTCTATCGTCTATCTCGATCTGTCTATCTGTCTATCTGTCTATCTGTCTATCTGTCTATCTGTCTATCTGTCTATCTTCTATCTGTCTATCTGTCTATCTGTCTATCTGTCTATCTGTCTATCTGTCTATCTGTCTATCTGTCTATCTGTCTATCTGTCTATCTGTCTATCTGTCTATCTGTCTATCTGTCTATCTGTCTATCTGTCTATCTGTCTATCTGTCTATCTGTCTATCTGTCTATCTGTCTATCTGTCTATCTGTCTATCTGTCTATCTGTCTATCTGTCTATCTGTCTATCTGTCTATCTGTCTATCTGTCTATCTGTCTATCTGTCTATCTGTCTATTGTCTATCTGTCTATCTGTCTATCTGTCTATCTGTCTATCTGTCTATCTGTCTATCTGTCTATCTGTCTATCTGTCTATCTGTCTATCTGTCTATCTGTCTATCTGTCTATCTGTCTATCTGTCTATCTGTCTATCTGTCTATCTGTCTATCTGTCTATCTGTCTATCTGTGCTATCTGTCTATCTGTCTATCTGTCTATCTATCTATCTGTCTATCTGTCTATCTGTCTATCTGTCTATCTGTCTATCTGTCTATCTGTCTATCTGTCTATCTGTCTATCTGTCTATCTGTCTATCTGTCTATCTGTCTATCTGTCTATCTGTCTATCTGTCTATCTGTCTATTTCTATCTGTCTATCTGTCTATCTGTCTATCTGTCTATTGTCTATCTGTCTATCTGTCTATCTGTCTATCTGTCTATCTGTCTATCTGTCTATCTGTCTATCTGTCTATCTGTCTATCTGTCTATCTGTCTATCTGTCTATCTGTCTATCTGTCTATCTGTCTATCTGTCTATCTGTCTATCTGTCTATCTGTCTATCTGTCTATCTGTCTATCTATTGTGTATCTGTCTATCTGTCTATCTGTCTGTCTGTCTATCTGTCTATCTGTCTATCTGTCTATCTGTCTATCTGTCTATCTGTCTATCTGTCTATCTGTCTATCTGTCTATCTGTCTATCTGTCTATCTGTCTATCTGTCTATCTGTCTATCTGTCTATCTGTCTATCTGTCTATCTGTCTATCTGTCTATCTGTCTATCTGTCTATCTGTCTATCTGTCTATCTGTCTATCTGTCTATCTGTCTATCTGTCTATCTGTCTATCTGTCTATCTGTCTATCTGTCTATCTGTCTATCTGTCTATCTGTCTATCTGTCTATCTGTCTATCTGTCTATCTGTCTATCTGTCTATCTGTCTATCTGTCTATCTGTCTTTCTATCTATCTATCTGTCTATCTGTCTATCTGTCTATCTGTCTATCTGTCTATCTGTCTATCTGTCTATCTGTCTATCGTCTATTGTCTATCGTCTATCTGTCTATTGTCTATCTGTCTATTGTCTATGTCTGTTAGTATGTCATGTTATGTCTATTGTCTATTGTCTATCTGTCTATTATTGTCTACGTCTATCGTTAGATATGTCTATCGTTACGTTAATCTACGTACGTCGTTACGTTATCCATCTGTCTACGTCTGTCTACTCTTTCTATTATTGTCTATTTATTTTTTTCTTTTAGTGAGTCTATTTTTTTTTCTTCTTTGTCTATCTAGTCTATTTTTGTCTAGTCTATTATTATTATCTGTCTATGTCTATTGTCTATGTCTATTCTATGTCTATTTCTTTTCTATCTTATTCTATTCTATTCTATTCTATTTTTTCTATTCTATTCTTTTCTATCTGTTATTCTTTTTATTCTATCTCTATCTCTTCTATCTATCTATCTATCTATCTAGTCTATCTATCTATTATCTATCTATACCATTTATTATTATCTATCTATCTATCTATTATATCTATTATATTTTTCTATCTATTTATTGTCTATTGTCTATCTTCTATCTGTCTATTGTCTATCTTCTATCTCTATGTCTATGTCTATCGTCTATGTCTATCTCTATTCTATCGTCTATCTGTTATCTATCTTCTATCTGTTTCTATGTCTATCTCTATCGTCTATCTTCTATCTTTTTGTCTATTCTATTGTCTATTTCTATTTCTATTTCTATGTCTATTCTATCTCTATTCTATCGTCTATCGTCTATCTTCTCGTTATCTACGTCTATCTCTATCTTCTATCTACTCTATCTGTCTATCTTCTATTGTCTATTGTCTATTCTATTTATTTCTATTCTATTTCTATCTTCTATTTCTATTTCTATTTCTATCTGTCTATTTCTATTTCTATCTTCTATTCTATCTCTATCTCTACTTTCTATCTTTTATCGTCTATTGTCTATCTTCTATTTCTATCTTCTATTCTATCGTTTTCTATTTCTATTTCTATTCTATTCTTGTCTATTCTATTCTATTTCTATTTCTATCTCATCTTTTTTCTATCTATTATTTTTTTTTTTATATTTTATTATCTATTATCTTTTTTTATTTTTATTATTATTAATTATCTATTTATTTATTTATTTTTTTTTATCATTCTTTTATTCTATCTTCTATCTTCTTTATTATTATTCTATCTATCGTCTATCTTATTGTCTATTGTCTATCTGTTGTCTATCTCTTGTCTTTCTCTCTTCTTCTTCTTTGTCTATTTCATCTGTCTTTCTATGTCTATTCTTCTGTTGTCTATCTCTATCGTTCGTCTATGTCTATCTCTATCTGTCTATTCTATCTGTCTATCTGTCTATTGTCTATCGTCTATTGTCTATCGTCTATCTGTCTATCTGTTATTGTCTATCTGTCTATCTTCTATCTGTCTATCTTCTATCGTCTATCTGTCTATCGTCTATCGTTGTCTATCGTCTATCGTCTATCTCTATCTTCTAGTCTATTGTCTATCGTCTATCTTCTATCTATTTTATGTCTATCGTCTATCGTCTATATTTAGTAGTTAGTTAGTTAGTTAATTAGTTATTATCTTTTCTATTCTATCTGTCTATCTTCTATGTCTATTTTTTTTTTTCTATTTAGTTAGTGTGTCTTTCTATCTGTCTATCTGTCTTTGTCTATTTCTATTTCTATCTGTCTATTGTCTATCTTATCGTTATCTATCGTCTATTCTATTTCTATGTCTATCGTCTATCTGTTATCTGTCTATTTCTATTTCTATTTCTATCTGTCTATTGTCTATCTCTATCTGTTATCGTTATGTCTTCGTCTATGTCTACTCTATCTGTCTATCTGTCTATCTATCTATCTGTCTATCTGTCTACGTTTAGTTATCGTCTATCTGTCTATCGTTATCGTTATCTATCTCTATGTTTAGTCTATCGTCTATGTCTATGTCTATCGTCTATCTGTCTATCGTTACGTCTATCGTCTATTTTCTATTTCTATCTGTCTATCTTCTATCGTTATCGTTGTTTTCTTGTCTATCTCTATCTCTTTCTATCTCTATTTCTATTATGTCTATCGTCTATCTTCTCTTTTCTATTGTCTATTCTATTTTTCTATCTATCGTCTTCTGTCTATCTTCTATCTGTTCGTCTATCGTCTATCTGTCTATCTATCTATCGTCTATCTGTCTATCTGTCTATCTGTCTATCTGTCTATCGTCTATCGTCTATCGTCTTTGTCTATCTGTCTATCTGTCTATCTGTCTATCTGTCTATGTCTTCTGTCTATCTATCTTCGTCTATCGTCTATGTCTTTCTATCTCTATCTGTCTATCTGTCTATCTGTCTATCTGTCTATCTGTCTATCTGTCTATCTTCTATCTGTCTATCTGTCTATCTGTCTATCTTCTATTGTCTATCGTCTATCTTCTATCTCTATCGTCTATCTGTCTATCTGTCTATCTGTCTATCTGTCTATCTGTCTATCTTCTATCGTCTATCGTCTATCGTCTATCGTCTATCTGTCTATCTTCTATCTGTCTATCTGTCTATCGTCTATCGTCTATCGTCTATCTGTCTATCTGTCTATCTGTCTATCTGTCTATCTGTCTATCTGTCTATCTGTCTATCTGTCTATCTGTCTATCTGTCTATCTGTCTATCTGTCTATCTGTCTATCTGTCTATCTGTCTATCTGTCTATCTGTCTATCTGTCTATCTGTCTATCTTCTTCTTCTATCGTCTATCTTTCGTCTTCTGTCTATCTGTCTATCTGTCTATCTGTCTATTTCTATCATCTATGTCTATTGTCTATCTGTCTATCGTCTATCTGTCTATCGTCTTCTGTCTATCTTCTATCTTCTATCTGTCTATCTGTCTATCTGTCTACTGTTTGTCTTCTTCTTCTCTATTTATCGTCTATCTCTACGTCTATCGTCTATCTCTATCTCTATCGTCTATCGTCTATCTCTACTTCTTCTTCTTTCTATCGTCTATCTTCTTTCTATCTTCTATCTTCTATCTCTATCGTCTATCTCTATCTTCTATCTATGTCTATCTTCTACTGTCTACTGTCTATCTGTCTATCTTATCTCTATCTCTATTGTCTATTTCTACTGTCTATCTGTCTATCTCTACTTCTATCTTCTATCTTCTATCTTCTATCTGTCTTTTCTATCTGTCTATCGTTATCTGTCTATCTGTCTATCTGTCTATTTCTATTTCTATCTTCTATCTTCTACTGTTATCTCTACTTCTATCTGTCTATCTGTCTATCTATCTATTGTCTATCTCTACTTCTACTGTCTATCTCTATCTTTATCTGTCTTCTTCTATTGTCTATCTGTCTATCTCTATCGTCTATCTTCTATCTTCTATCTGTCTATCTTCTATCGTCTATTTCTATCTTCTACGTCTATCTGTCTATCTGTCTATCGTCTATCTGTCTATCTGTCTATCTGTCTATCTGTCTATCTTCTATCTTCTATCTGTCTATCTTCTACTGTCTATTTCTATGTCTATCTCTATCTGTCTATCTTCTATCTGTCTATCTTCTACTTCTATCTGTCTATCTTCTATCTGTCTATCTGTCTATCTGTCTATCTGTCTATCTGTCTATCTGTCTATTTCTATCTGTCTATCTGTCTATCGTCTAGTCTATGTCTATCTGTCTATCTATCTATCTGTCTATCTGTCTATCTTCTATCTGTCTATCTGTCTATCTGTCTATCTGTCTATCTGTCTATCTGTCTATCTGTCTATCTTCTATCTGTCTATCTGTCTATCTGTCTATCTGTCTATTGTCTATCTGTCTATCTGTCTATCTGTCTATCTGTCTATCTTCTATCTGTTATCTGTCTATCTGTCTATCTGTCTATCTGTCTATCTGTCTATCTGTCTATCTTCTATCTGTCTATCTGTCTATCTGTCTATCTGTCTATCTTCTATCTGTCTATCTGTCTATCTGTCTATCTGTCTATCTGTCTATCTGTCTATCTGTCTACTTCTATCTGTCTATCTGTCTATCTGTCTATCTGTCTATCTGTCTATCTGTCTATCTGTCTATCTGTCTATCTTCTATCTGTCTATCTGTCTATCTGTCTATCTGTCTATCTGTCTATCTTCTATCTGTCTACTCTTCTGTTATCTGTCTATTTCTACGTCTATTTCTATCTGTCTATCTCTATCTTTTTTCTATTTCTATCTGTCTATTTCTATCTGTCTATCTTCTATTCTATCTGTCTATTTCTATCTTCTATCTTCTACTCTATTCTATCTTCTACTTCTATCTTCTATTCTATCTTCTATTTCTATCTTCTATTTCTATCTATCTATTTCTATTTCTATCTTCTATCTTCTTTATGTCTATTTCTATCTGTCTATCTTCTATCTGTCTATCTTCTATCTTCTATCTTCTATCTTCTATCTTCTATCTCTATCGTCTATCTTCTATCTTCTATTGTCTATCTGTTATTGTCTATCTCTATTTCTATCTTCTATCTTCTATCTGTCTATCTGTTATCTCTATCGTCTATTTCTATCTGTCTATCTGTCTATCTGTCTATCTGTCTATCTTCTATCTTCTATCTGTCTATCTGTCTATCTTCTATGTCTATCTTCTATTTCTACTCTATCTTCTATCTTCTATCTTCTATCTTCTATTGTCTATCTGTCTATCTGTCTATCTGTCTATCTGTCTATCTGTCTATCTCTACGTCTATCTGTCTATCTCTACTTCTATCTTATTTCTACTTCTATTTCTACTTCTATCTTCTATCTTCTATCTTCTATCTGTCTATCTCTATTGTCTATCTGTCTATCTGTCTATCTGTCTATCTATCTATCTGTCTATCTTCTATCTTCTATCTTCTATTTCTATCTTCTATCTTCTATTTCTATTTCTATTTCTATTTCTATCTTCTATCTGTTCTATCTATCGTCTATCTGTCTATCTTCTATCGTCTATCTGTCTATCTGTCTATCTGTCTATCTGTCTATCTTCTATCTTCTATCTGTCTATCTGTCTATCTTCTATCGTCTATCTGTCTATCTTCTATCTGTCTATCTTCTATCTGTCTATCTGTCTACTGTCTTCATCTGTCTATCTGTCTATCGTCATATTGTCTATCTTCTATCGTCTATCTGTCTATCTGTCTATCTGTCTATCTGTCTATCTGTCTATCTGTCTATCTGTCTATCTGTCTATCTGTCTATCTGTCTATCTTCTATCTTCTATTGTCTATCTGTCTATCTGTTATCTGTCTATCTGTCTATCTGTCTATCTGTCTATCTTCTATCTGTCTATCTGTCTATCTGTCTATCTGTCTATCTGTCTATCTGTCTATCTGTCTATCTGTCTATCTGTCTACTTGTCTATCTGTCTATCTGTCTATCTGTCTATCTGTCTATCTGTCTATCTGTCTATCTGTCTATTTCTATCTGTCTATCTGTCTATCTGTCTATCTGTCTATTGTCTATTTCTATCTTCTATCTGTCTATCTGTCTATCTTCTATCTGTCTATCTTCTATCTGTCTATCTGTCTATTGTCTATCTTCTATCTGTCTATCTTCTATCTTCTATCTGTCTATCTGTCTATCTTCTATCTTCTATCGTCTATCTCTATCTGTCTATCTTCTATCTGTCTATCTGTCTATCTGTCTATCTGTCTATCTTCTATCTTCTATCTGTCTATCTTCTATCTGTCTATCTGTCTATCTGTCTATCTGTCTATCTGTCTATCTGTCTATCTGTCTATCTGTCTATCGTCTATCTGTCTATCTGTCTATCTTCTATCTGTCTATCTGTCTATCTGTCTATCTGTCTATCTGTCTATCTGTCTATCTTCTATTGTCTATCTGTCTATCTGTCTATCTGTCTATCTTCTATCTGTCTATCTGTCTATCTGTCTATCTGTCTTCTATCTTCTATCTGTCTATCTGTCTATCTTCTATCTGTCTATCTATCTGTCTATCTGTCTATCTTCTATCTTCTATCTCTATCTGTCTATCTGTCTATCTGTCTATCTGTCTATCTGTCTATCTGTCTATCTGTCTATCTTCTATCTGTCTATCTGTCTATCTGTCTATCTGTCTATCTGTCTATCTGTCTATCTGTCTATCTGTCTATCTGTCTATCTGTCTATCTGTCTATCTGTCTATCTGTCTATCTGTCTATCTGTCTATCTGTCTATCTGTCTATCTGTCTATCTGTCTATTGTCTATCTGTCTATCTGTCTATCTGTCTATCTGTCTATCTGTCTATCTATCTATCTGTCTATCTGTCTATCTGTCTATCTGTCTATCTTCTATCTGTCTATCTGTCTATCTGTCTATCTGTCTATCTGTCTATCTTCTATCTGTCTATCTGTCTATCTGTTATCTATCTGTCTATCTGTCTATCTGTCTATCTGTCTATCTGTCTATCTGTCTATCTGTCTATCTGTCTATCTGTCTATCTGTCTATCTGTCTATCTGTCTATCTGTCTATCTGTCTATCTGTCTATCTGTCTATCTGTCTATCTGTCTATCTGTCTATCTGTCTATCTGTCTATCTGTCTATCTGTCTATCTGTCTATCTGTCTATCTGTCTATCTGTCTATCTGTCTATCTGTCTATCTATCTATCTGTCTATCTGTCTATCTGTCTATCTGTCTATCTGTCTATCTGTCTATCTGTCTATCTGTCTATCTGTCTATCTGTCTATCTGTCTATCTGTCTATCTGTCTATCTGTCTATCTGTCTATCTGTCTATCTGTCTATCTATCTATCTGTCTATCTGTCTATCTGTCTATCTGTCTATCTGTCTATCTGTCTATCTGTCTATCTGTCTATCTGTCTATCTATCTATCTGTCTATCTGTCTATCTGTCTATCTGTCTATCTGTCTATCTGTCTATCTGTCTATCTGTCTATCTGTCTATCTGTCTATCTGTCTATCTGTCTATCTGTCTATCTGTCTATCTATCTATCTGTCTATCTATCTGTCTATCTGTCTATCTGTCTATCTGTCTATCTGTCTATCTATCTATCTGTCTATCTGTCTAT